>CM021711.1:5021400-5172531 GCA_011074415.1 Stictonetta naevosa
TTTTTCTTTTTCTTTTTCTTTTTCTTTTTCTTCTTTTTCTTTTTCTTCTTTTTCTTTTTCTTTTTCTTTTTCTTTTTCTTTCTTTTTCTTTTTCTTTTTCTTTTTCTTTTTCTTCTTCTTCTTCTTTTTCTTCTTCTTTTTCTTTTTTTTCTTCTTCTTCTTCTTTTTCCTACATGAGGTGTCTTTGGGAAGTTTTACCTTTACATTTACATTTACATTTACATTTACAAGTTTTGTCTGCTTATAAGAAGACTGTAGTGGACAGAAAATCACAGTACAATGTTTGTGAATGGTCCAGGAGTCTGGTATGTGGAGAAGTCTGAAGTTCAAGCTTCAAATCCTTTCTCTTCCAAATTCCTACATCAGAGGTGAGCTGTCCAGATATCAGTGAAAAAAATGTTTTTGTTGAATAACTAAATATGAACAGACTGCAACAATCCATGAAATATTGATTCTGTTAAGGCTAGCCTGCAAATTAAAGTTAATCCTGTTTGTACATGTAAAGAGTGCTTTACAATTCATTAAAAATAGTACAGGTGCCCCGGAATGCACTAAAGGTGATTAATATGTACCACTTTAAATAATATACCAGAGTTTACAAAATTTTAATTATTTATGAAAGCAGCAGTAATATCTAGTGGAAAGAAAAATAAATGAATTACTAAGGAAAACAGCATTTTTCTAAATGTTGCTTAACGTAAAACAATATTTCCTCCTTTTCAGTTGGTTGTTCTTCATCTTTGCAGAACCTCAGAACTGCTAAAGTTGGAGGCACCTCTGGAGATATCTCATCGAACCCTCTGCTCAAGCTGGCTGCCCTGGGCTACATCCAGCCAGGTTTTGAATATATCATAGCACGGAGACTTCACAACCTCTATGAACAACTTGTGCTAATCGAAAGCTTTTTTCTTAGGTGCAAGTGGAATTTCCTGTTTTTCAGTTTGTACCCACTGCCTTTTGTTTTGTCTCTTGGCATTAAAAAGAGCCTGGCCCCATCTTCTTTGTATCTTCCCATCAGCTATTGGTACATGTTGATAAGATTCCCCTGACCCTTCTCTTCTCCAGGCTGAACAGTCCCAGCTCTCACAGCCTCTCCTCTTGAGAAAGATGCTGCTGCCCCTTAGTAATCCTCTTGGCCTTTTGCTCCCATGGCACACAGCAGAAGTGCAGGAGGATCTCCAGTCCCAAGAGGAAAGGCACTGGAGTCTGTGGAGCTGCTCCTGAACACCTCCTGAGTCAGGGCAGATGTATGCCTTGTGGCAATTGTTTCAAATCCAGTTTGGGGTCTGGAGGCATCATTAACTAAAAGCTCAACAAGATGCAATAAGAAACAAGAGCTTGTCTATTCAGTCCCCAGTGCCTCACTGTCCCCATCCTAGTTAACATCTTTTGCCCACACTCAGCCACATGGTAATTATTTGCCCTGCCAGGTCTGCAGCAGCAGAGGCAGGATTTATCACTTGTGCAGCCACCTCCAGCAGCTGTTAGATGAAAATGGAAAAAGGAGCCCTGTGTTGTCCCCTGGGGACCCATCAAGACAGAAGCTCCAAGCATCTGTTGTGAAGATGGACAGTTTTAATACCATACAAGAGCCCACAGACAGTTGCCCTGACTGTGGTGTGTTCGTCAGTGCTTACTTTGCTGGCGCATGCCTGCTCTCACCTCTTGATATTTTTATTATTTTGCTGACAGTTTTTCTTTCCAGCTGTTTTATGAGCCAGACTTTTCATATTGGTTAAAGCCCAGGAAGCATCGAGCAGGGCCAGGGTTAAAGGAGGTCAAGGAAGAAGATGGGAATTGGAGTCTGCAGCTAGGATGTTTTATGTTTTCCCTACACCTAGCTGCCAGCTCCTCCTGCCATTGCCACATGATGGATTTGCTCTCAGCTTCTCACTAGACAGCTTGCATAGCAAAAGCATTGAGAGAGCAATTACATCCAGATGTGGGGTGGGTAGTTTTAGCAAACTGGCTACCATTCGTAACTCAACAGCAGCAATCAATACTGAGAGCTGCACTTAGGGTGGAGCAGAGAAGGTGGGAACACATAGGTGAGGCTGCCCTGAAAGGACGGGCTGCTCTGCTGGCTGCAGTCACACCTCATCAGGTTCATCGCTTTAGGGTATGAAGAAGGGGTGGCAGAAGGTGAGAGTCCTCCTTTATTAGGCAGCCTAAAGAATTACCTGAACCACCAATACTCGGGACTATCTCCCCTTCTCAATTGAAAGTGGTGCATCACTGATGTCCCCATGGAAATGTCTTCTGGAGATCGGAAGGATCTGCTGGACCACGCCCAAAACACAGGCTTGATTCCTGGGCAGAGAGGAATGATGCCAACCCTTCCCCTTATATATGCTCTGCAGGATTCATCTGTGAGTTCACCACTAGAGGCAGCTTTGGCCAAATTCTGGAGACCTGCTCTAGCCTGATCTTTGTTTCTCACCCTCCTCAGGATCATCATTAGCCTGTGAGGGATTGGGGCATAGTCTTCAGTCTTTCATGTCCTGTAAATCCAACAGAGAAGAACACAGTGCAAAGGAGACCCAAGCCATGCAGCCCCACCCCACCAGCACCCAAAGGGACCAGGAGCTCCTGTGGAATTGCTGATTCAGATCACCTGCTCAGCAGGTAACCTATGATGCTGTCAAAGTCTGGTCTCCTCTGGGTCCTTTGCATTGTGTTGTCTCAAGAGAAAAGAAGAAAAGAATAAGTATTCTGCTTTTTGCCAGAGCTCTGCACTTTTACTGTTCTCCAGTGATATTGAGCAAAATCCACCTTGCAATGACGTGACATACAAAGAGACTTAAGAAGAGCAGCTATGCACCTCCTGGACAGACAAACATTTAGTGTCATGACAGCTGTGAAAGAAATGACTAGGTATTTCCAGAACTGATGCTACACAAGAGAGCAGAATTAGGAAAGCCTGAAACATTCAGACAGGATATGTCGCATGTGAGGAAAAGGAAGGTGAAAAAACAAGCGCATCCCAGCTGACCTGACCATATCTGCTCTACCTATGAACCTGTCAGTAAACAACAACCCACCAGTCTCGTACGGCAGCAGCTAAGACCGGTATGCTGCTTAAACAACCTATTTCTTTCTAGTGAAGCTGTTGATTTGGAACCACGCCACTGACAAAGTTGTTTTCTGTTCAGCTTCTTGTTATGACACAGCAATACAGTCATTAGCACTTCATATTTAGTGACAATATTCTTCCTTTGGAGACCGTTATATGAGATTATGTGGCAGGAATGATCAGAGTGCTTCTCAAGGGGACCTGGTTATTGTGTCCAAAGACACTTATGTCAATGTTAAAGCATATACTAGAAACACACCAGCAGCGGCTATCAGGATTAAAACCAAGCCCTTGTTCTGTACTGCTGGCCAGATCAGCTCGGTACACACACTACTCTGTGTGGTAGGCACAGCCCAGGCACAGCATCAAAGCAATGAAACACTTCAGGGTTTCCCCCTGCAGCCCTGGTGGGTTTCGGCAGGCAAGATGGGATGAGTTAGGTAAAGCAATGGGGCAACCTGTTCTTACCTCAGCATTCATTTGATCAAATTGCTGAGCACCTGCTATTGAATAAAAACAACCATTTCTGCTCCTGGACACATGTAGGGAGCAAGGCTGGGTGAATAATTGATTTTTCAGTTCAACTACCAAGTTAAAAAGTGAAAAAAAAAAATCAATTTGATCCAAACTAGAGCAGATTTTTTTTCATGTTTTCTTGCCAAAAAGAAAAATGAAACAATTCCACTTCAGTGATTAAAAACAAAATGTTTCATTCCTGTTTGGGCCATTTTGAGCAAAAATGGGATGTCCACAACACCTGCAGCCTGGAAACCAAAGTTTTAACATCTTTTTACACCCAACAGCCTCTTAAATTCATCCTCAGCGTAGCCTGGAGCTGGGTCTCAGCCCCATGTTTCATGCTGAATCTGTTCCACTTGTGTTTTACTGACTGGAACAAAAATGGAAGGCATGTCTCCTCCACAGCTGTGACCCTCTGGGATGCAGGGTTGTCCTCATCCACCAGGTGAGTGTTTTGGTTTAGGAGACACAATCAGGGCATGCAGCAAAATCCACCTGCAGGTAGAGAAACCCAGCAGAGAGGCGGATCACGCCAGCATCTTAGAGTGCTGCTCTGAATTAAGCAGAAAGTAGACTTAAATTGGAGAGAGCAATTTAACCTGCTAATTGAAGGGGAGGAAGTGGCTTATTTTCTTGAAACCCTTTCTTAGTTCACTTTTAATGGACAGGACTTTTTACAAAACAGTTACTCTGAAATGCAGATTACAGCAAAACATGATTCATTCTGCTTCTGAAGCTCACTTTCCTGTGTTGTCACTGAACCTCATGAAGACAGTCCATCAAGTCTCTTTGCTGTTTCAATTTAGAAACTTGCCCAGTGCCCAAAATTGCTACTATTAAGTTTTAATTCAACCCCTGTAGTAGCAGATACCATTAATGGTCCTGTCAAGATAGGTAGAGCTGTTTCATTGGTCCACCTACTACCAGAAGAGAGGACTCAAGTATATCTCCTGTCTTATCATTAGGTAGATGAATTGTATTATCTGCAAAGAAAGACTCATCAAGTCCTTCCTCAACATCGTTAAGGGGAAAGGGATGTGGGGGACGTCAGGGAGAGCGATGTGAAAATAGAAGCATAGCAGCAAGTGCTAACGCTAATCAGCTTTTTTTTTTCCTTAAATCAGAAACACTAGCCAAGGCTGCAAGAAACCTAGATATTTATTTTCTCTTCTGCTTCAGGATATCCTAAGACACATCTCCTGCCTGCCAGACAATGCTCTTACTGCTTCTCAAGCAGCTCCTTGGCTAAAGGTGGCCGGGAGGGAGGCGGTAGCATCTTTTCTCCCATTTTGTGGAAGCTGGTGCCCTAGAAATAACTCAGAGTTTAGGCTGAGGGATGAAACTCTTTTTTCTTGCATGGCTGAATGCCTGGGGGGATGTCCTTACTGCAGGATGTCACTTTAGCACTAACAACAGGCAGTTTTTTCTCCAAAGTACCTTTGGACGTGGGGCCAGGATGCTCCCATCCCACTGTGACTGAAGTAACTGGAGTTACGCTCCAGTTGTTTGACCACCAAGTCTTGGTAGTTCTGCAAAAGGACTGGTCTGGCATTTGGGAAGGTGTCATTTCAGTGAGTGGAGAAGGATCAGAAAACCTTTAAGATTTTTTCTAACTAGGGATGCAGATTTGCATTTTACACCTATATTTCATGTGTCTATCCAAGTCTTTAGGCAAAAATAAAAAAAAAAAAAATTAAAAAGTTCTCAAAACATATGAGACAGCAAATACACCTACACTGAGGTCTCTGGGACTGCAGCATTGACATTACATGCATAATAACAGCAGACAATGGCAGCTGATGGAAATGATGCCATTCTCCAAAACGGGGGGAAGGCACTCTCAGGGACTGTATTGCAGAGTCACAGAAGCATCTGCTGGGTGTTACTTGGCCCAGCAGCTTTCCCTCCTCTGTGACTTGTGGTCTCCTTGTCTATGGCTCCTTCCCACCTCTATCCCAAAAATATGCCAAGGCTGCATTAGCTCAGTCCATAGCACGACAGCTGCCAAGCAGCAGCAAAAAAATGGGCAGACAGGGTTCTGAGACCAAGCTGGCCCAAATATCAGCCACAGCTCGGCTCAGCAGAGCTGTGGTCCTGGCACGGAGCAGCACAGTGCATCCCCCCAGGTGGGCAGGAGCTCTGCTGTCACGTCCCTCAGCACTCACCTTGGGCTCTGACACTGCACGGCAGTGCCTGTCGAGATTCCACTAAATCCAGATTTTCTGGCCAGAAATACGTGCACATGTGTGTTTCTGTGCAGGTCAGAAAGCCAGCTGTTGTGGGAAGAGCCTCATGTCCCACAGTGAAGATATAGCTTTTACAAATGATACCTCGTGTGCTTCTGGAAGGTGTGGGACCTCAGCTGATGTGCTCTGCAATTGGTATTGGTACGTGCAGTGGATGCAGATGCAATTTCTGTATCTGAACAGTCCATTTAGTCCTACTGGACGGCTCTCAACCTGGAGAAACTTTGCCTGGATGTGGTTACTGGGTGGAATAGAGTATCTACCAGGAAAAACAACTGCACGGAGCCTTAGCTTGGCAGAAATCTCCAGGCTGGCAGTTTGGAGATCTTATCTTTAGGGATGGATAAATCAAACCCCGTGGAAGAGGAAAAAATACCTGCTGAGGCAGCACAGGGGCTGGGTAACGTGGCACGACCCTGAGAAGTGCAAGAAATGGAGGCCTTCCCAAGCCCTGCCAAGGGCAGAGTAAGGCAGAAGAAACCGGAGAGTCCAGAGCTTCGGCGGAGCACTGAGAGGCACCAGCAGCCACCTCCTACCAGGACAACTCCTTCTGTGTCCCTGGGTGCTGGGAAGCAGCCCCGCAGCTGCAGCTTCAGAAGTGAGTGACAGGGCTGGAGCAGGGGCTGCAGTTCTGCTCGCTGGCTTTGCATCTCTTGTTCGAAGAGAAGACAGTGCTTTCCGAGGCTGCCAGTCTATCACCTTTCATCAGTGCGAAGTACGTTTCGATCAAGAAATGAGATGTGCAAGCTGAGGATAATTGCAGGTTGTAGATGGCGATAATAGCTGTAATTTGGATTGTGGAAGCAATAAACCCAGGCTCAATCACTGGCTGCTTTATTTGGGAAAGAGCCCAAGCTGCAAACACTGAAAATGAAATTTATGAAAAAAAATATATTTCGTGAAAAGTAATTAGCATATGTCTGTTGCTGTGTTTGCAGGGGACTAAGTGCTTCCAACTTTCTGCAGGCTAAGCCAAGATGTTTGTTTTAAGAGAAGGAGGTTGGGGGGGAGAGGGCTCAGCACACACTGTCGTGGGCAGCAAGCACAGGCAGGATGAGCCACGGTGTGAGGCTTGCCTTTACTAGTGGCGTAGATTGGACACTGAATTTTTAGGCAGCTAAGGTTAGGTTGGGATAAATGTTACTTCAATTTGATTAACTTTGGGTCATCAAAGCTACACTGTAAAAAATAAATCATTTCCACCAAGGTTGCTGTATTCATGCCATTGGACTGTAAAACATTTCCAGTTGTCCCCACTGCTGACATCTGACTCATTCCATGCTGCTCCAGCTTACTGCATGTGCTCAGCAGGTCATATGATGAGTGGAAGATAAGGAAAATCCCATCTCATTTTCTTTCTTGTGTCTTCCTTTCTTCTTTTTCTTCGGCAGTCTGGAGCTTTCTGTTAGCTTCTGTCTCATTTTAAGCACCTCAGGTAAAGCAAGACCAAAAAATAAATAAGATGCAATTAATAAAGTGAGATTCAGAGTGAATGAGACTACTTTGATTTTTGACCAAATTCAACTAGTGTTCTGTGCATAAAGTAATGGAGGAAATAGAACATACACAAGTGTTCCATTTAGACACTTTTAAAACAAAAATGCTGTGCTATGGAAATGCAGGAACACTTTAATTTTGTCTTTTTTTTTCTTTTAAATTAAATTACATATTTTCAATATGAAAGGGGCCAGAATCAAAAGAGCAAAATGTATATAAACTGGGCAAATAGCCAAAAAATAAAGTGCAGTATTTATCTGCCTCTTAATGAAAACATTCCTGACTGACCCAAAATGATTTTTTTTTTTTTTTTTTCCCCATAACTTGTGCTTTCAACAAGAAGAACAAAAACTCCTTCCAAAGCAAACTTAGGTGGATTTTTAGGCTTGGTCATTGACATGATAACTCTATTATTTTCCCAGATCACCTCCAAACTACTGAAGTTTCAATCATCTCCATTCTGGAACTTCTTCCCCTGTAAAATTGATCTCTAGGGAGAGCTTCCCTGGCAGGCAGCTTAACTGTCCCTTCTCTCATTTTCATCCCATTACTCCTAGCAAATTATTTGTTAGGGTTATTGCGATGAGTGATGGGTTTTTGTGACCCTTCTTACTCTGAGCTGAGTATTATGGGATGGGAATGTGGTGAGGAAACCTGTTATTGCTGATGGGTTGGTAACTGTTTTACCTTTAAATATCTCTTCAGCAAAATATCTCGGATCTGTCTGTTCATTGTGGACATGGGACTGCACCCTTAGTGAAATGGAAACGATACAATTAATGTCCCCTGCAGCTCTCTCTAGAGGTGGGAAGGCAATCAAAGAACAAAAAGGGGAGTAAAACTGCAACTCCCATGAGTTGTTACAGAATCCTAGTTAAAAAAAATAATAATTATAATTATAATAATTAAAAAAAAAAAAAAGTCTTATTCATCCATAGGACCAGGAACTGCCTCTTTATTTCTTTTTTGCAGAGAGGCAAAACCCCTGTGACTTCTGTTTCAGACATGATTTATTTGAACATAAACCTGTTCTGATCCAAATATGACATTTTCCAAAGGAAGACCACACACATAGGTAGCTTCACACTCTGCTCTTCCTTGCAAGCCACCACGTAAGCACAAGAACCTGCTGCTGCCCAGAAAATTTATTCTTGATGCCCTCCAACCCCTTCAATATATATATATATATGTATATACATAAAATAAAAACCGGAGACCAGCTATCTTGAACAACATGCTAGAGCAGCCCCACCAACCCCATCAGCAGACGTTTCACTCTGGACACACATAAGCTGTGCTGAAAAAGCAGATTGCTGTCCTACGGCCAGCTGGCTGGTGACCTCTTGCAGACATCTTGCTCCTGGCCCCCCAAGGAGATGACCTCTCACATCTGTAGGGCACCAGGCACGTGCTGTGAGGAGGAGGTGTGCAGGTCATGGGCTTGCAGGGAAACTCCTGAGACCTTGCTCTGCCCTGCTGCGGGTTTTCTTGCTCCTAAAGCATTCAATGAGCTCCTGCCTCATCTGCAGGCTCTGTGCAAGGTTAACAGAGGATGCTTTTGCTCTCAAGCAGTCATTATTTGCAGTGAATGGTCCACTTCTGTCACAGCAGTCTCTTCCCTGTTTCACTGCTGACACAGCCATAGGTGGGTCATCAGATTCTCCAGCATGTGAGCCCATCACCTTGGCTGTCAAATGCCAACTACAGGCACCGATACCACTTATGATAAAAGCTGAAAAAGATCTTTCCTCGGTCCTTGGCCACACAAACAAGTAACCCCTTTTGAGAGCCAGTTAAGGGATCCCATTACCAGCTTCTCTCCTGTGTCTGGACCACTGCTCACATCAGATCACTTTTCCTTGTTCACTAAAAGACAGGGAATGGGAAGAGACTCAAGGACCCTGGCTGATGGCCTGGCCCTGGCTCTGCAACAGTTCTGTCTGCTGCATGATATAATGTCAAGGAAGGCTGCCACCCCCATGGAGACACTCAGCACTGAAAGACATTTGATCCAAGGAAAATGAACTGAGGCGAAGTCTCATTCAGAGCCCCAGTGCAGAGCAGTACCATGACGCTGGGTGTCCAGTCCAGCAGCGAAGGCAGATGTCTGTGCAAAGATGCCAAAAGCACAGGGTCCTGCTCCACTTTCAAGGGAACTGGGTCACATCCTGAGATAGAAATCATGGGGATCAGCAAGAAAGGAGGAGTGAAGAAAAGGCTGGGGTCTTGAGGGTAGCTGTGGTGCATGTCATAAACTCCAGCATGCAATGTAATCTGGTTTTGCAGAAAGTCTGCATAAACTCACATCTACCTGCAAATCTTTAGCACTGGGGACGTGATATAATAAGCTAATAAATACTTGTCTTTGCATGTCACTAGGACACAACGTCCTTGGCTTCAGCGAACCAGCAAGTTGTATCAGCCTTTGGGCACTCTGATTCACACACCTCTAAGTGCTTGAACATGCCACTCGCCTCTTAAACACTCTAAGCATTTCTCAACCTTTTGGTCAAGAGACTTCAAACACTGCCTGACACCAGCAAGCCTGTCTGCTGTCCATAAGCATTGTCCAGCTGAGATCACTGCTTTCCAGAGGAGACAGAAAGATGCATGATCTGGTGAGTCCGACTGACGTTCGCTCCACTCAGCGGCCACTGATCACTTCCCCGGGTTTTATTACAGATTGAATCAGTGAGCACTGCAGGAAGCAACATAGCTGCAATGTGTGACTGACTCAACAGAAGAGACGAGTGGTGTGGCAGCTCTCAGAAAGATTCTGATGTCAAAATATCACGGGCTATTTTTGTCATTCTCACCTTACTAATTCCACAAAGCCATCCATGCCTGGAGCACATCACAGTGTCTCATTTGGCTCAAAGCCACCCCATTTTCAAACCAGACCAAGTACCCTTCTTGCAGCAAAACAAATTTTCAATAGGAGAAGGGCAGAGCTGTCATGCAAATGCAGACTCTCGCCTCCAAATTGTGCTGCTCTAAGACAGGGCGTACAGCTGAGATGCGGATTTCAGGGAAGGTATCACAATATTTTTATTCACATCCATGCTCTCGCTACAGACTCCCAGTCTGAAATAAATGTTGTAGGCAAATCTGACAGGGGCACTTAAAATAGGAGCTAGTTAGATTTAGAAGCCCGTGGTTGAAACCATGAGGTTCTTCAAGATCCTTTTTGAACTTCTGTGTAGCCCTGGAAGTGCTGCCTCAGCTTCCAGCATTCACCCCACCGACGTGCCTTCCCGCTGGGGCAGCTCAGGCCCAGGTCCACCAGGACACTTCACAGATGCTAATGAAAAACTGCATAATTCTGTAGACCTTAGCCATGTGGTAACACCAGAATTAGCTGTTCCTCCTCATGGTTCCCAGTCCATCTATCGGCTCAGGCTCTTCATAAAATGCAGCTGTGACTTTTACTTTTAAAAGGTGTCTGGAGAAGGAAAGGCTGCTTGTAGCCACCTTATTCTTCTCATCACTGGAAGGTAAGTAATTGTCACACGTAGTAGGCTCCCCTATCTTCAATTGTCCTTAAAGTCATCGTGCAGCCCTGTAACCTGCAATGCTGAAAGTGCAGAGCTGTTTTCCCCTTGTTCAGACCTGGAGAAGCACAGTCCACAGCTCCCTGAGGCTTCTTGGGGAACAGGGCAAGTGTCCCAAGGAGGGGTATTTTGGAGAGGCATGGAGTGGCCCAGATCCCCTGTGCATGTCAGCTAGGAGATAGTTTACACTGGAGAGAGTGTGGCATTTGTATCTCCTTTGGAAATATCTGAGTTTGGTGTGCCCAGAAGGAGGGATGCCCAGACCTCTCTTGGGGCAAGGCTGGAGAAAAGCATCCGTAAAGACACAGGATGGTGATGCTGCCCAGGAGCAGGTTTTCATCAGTGATAAAATCATTGGTCTTACACATTATGTATGCCCGTCTGCAGGATGAACGCTGGAGGGTTACCTTGGGCAGCCAGAGGTGCTGCTCCTGCTGCCCAGAGCAGCCGTGGCACAGGATGCTCAGCCTGGTCACTGGTACCACTGCTGGGAACCAGAGCCAGAAAAAGGTGGCTGCCATGGCACGCCAAGGGGAAGCCACAGAGGGCTGCCTGGTTTTCTGCTTTTTGCTTTGTTTAAACTCTTCAGATGTGTGCTTTGGATTCATGATTTAAAGAAGTATTTCTTACTACTGGGATGATTTATTTGCTGGAGTTTTTAGGTAGGAAAGCACAGTCCTTTTATGACTTTGCAGCCTTTGACAGAATGGTGAGGGCCAAGCAGATCTGTCCAAAAGAAATGCTGGAACATGGTGGCTTGCTTCTGCATTCAAACCTGAATGCTTCGTGAGGAGAGATCCTGCTGTTGGCCATGAGAGGACTGCCTGCAGCTGTCCAGCAGAGACCTGCCCCATGGGGTCATTCTGCCCCATGTGTCGGCACTCCCCATCCCACACCACACATGCAGCACAAACACAGCCACGCTGCTGCAGCCGGCATGAGGCTGGGCACATCCACCACCTCTGCACCACCTGCTGTGACCGTCCCTCCCAGCACAAATACAACATGCAGCCGTGGGTGCGATTATTATTACTCCAGCTCAGCTCTTGTGTAGAGCTTTGGTGCTGTCCTCCATTGTCTGCGCTGCAAAGCTTTTCTGTTATTATATGTGGTTGAAGAGGAGACTGGTTCCTGGCAAAGCTCCATTGGTAGCTTCAAAGGAAAAGTTGTGCTGACACTTACCTGCAGCCTGAAATTTAAATTCCTACATCCACATGAGCAAGCTGAGCCCATTCCAGTAGTAAATTGATGTTTTCCTTGCCTGCTCTCAAGTTTGAGCTCTCAGACAAGGGATACTTCTCACAGTTGTTGACAAGGCAATTCTCACCTGCAGAAGAAACTGCATGGGATGCTGTGTCACCACCTGGTCATCTGTCAGCCCTTGTCTGCAGATTCTGGGGATATCTGTGACAGGGAGCAGCTGCCTCCCTCCAAACTGCAAAGCCCAACAAGAAGTAAATATCTTCCCTTTGAAGCTTCGACTTTAACTGGACTAATGTATTTGTGAGTTCCACAGTAACACAGTGCAGCAGGAGAGTGGACGCAGTGTATAAATTTCATGCAGATACCATCATTTGTTAATACTAGGACCCATTGCTAATGCAGAGGATCATTGTCATTCATGCACTGTGCTGGATATATACAGCTACGTCCAGAATACTAAATAAACACAAAGCAAACATGAGAAGATAGCAAACAGACAAACACTAAAAAGGAGCAAAATGAGTATTCCTCTTTAAAAACTACATTTATTCTCCCCCTGAAAAAAAACAGTTGAAGAAGCAGAATGATGAAAGAGAGAACAGGAGTTAATCAACAAAGAAGTTCTGGCAAGAAACCAAGTCACCTTTGGAGCTTCTTGTATTGAATGAGAAACCATCAATGATAAGGTACAGCCGTAAATGATTTTCACAATGGACTGGCCCAAACACTGAAATTATTCTGCAGGGAACAGCTCTTCACAGGCTAATTGGGCTCGTTCAGTCTTGAACGCCAAGGATACACCAGGGGCTACTTTCATTTATTGGGTTTAGAAGAAGTATTTACAAATTTAAAACCATAAATCTGAGGCTTTGTAGCCTTAGCAAAAGAGCAGAAATGCAACTAAGACTGATGCCAGACAGGACTTTGCCTTCATCCTTGAGCTTAACTGATTGATTGAGTTACATGTAGATCATTAAAAAACATATATTAAAAGAAAACTCCCAACCTCTGGGAAGACCACCCCTGAATACTTTAATGCTAGCAAGAGAAAACAAAACAAACAAACAAACAAAAAAACTAACAAAAAAATACCAAAATTCAGCAACAAAAATATGAAAGAAACCTATAACAGCATAGCATCAAATGGATAGAAACAATTCCAGTTGCTACCCAAAAATAACCAGCCTGCTTCTCTCCTCCTCATGCTGGGCACCTGCCTGTTGCTTGTGTCAACTGGAGGTCACCATGTCCAGACAACTGGTGGGCCAAAATGGTGACAAGCTCAACCAGGAGTGTGATGGACATAGAAGAAGGCTCATCTCCAGATCATTACAGGTCACAGCAAAGACATGGAGGCATCTGGCAGCCAGACGTGGGGCTGGAGGGAGACTGCTCAGGCAGCTGAGAGGCTCTGATCTGCCCAGGGATGATTATTAAGGCACGGCCACCAGGGAGCCCACCATGTACCGAAGAGCTTCCCCAGGCCAGGGGCTAGCTAGAGCATGACAGAGTGCTCATTAATTAGCAATTTTTCCTAAATGTATGATCCCAGAGGAATTAAGGTAAGACACAAACCTCAACTGGAAAAAATTAGGCAATTTTCTAGAAGCTGAAAGAATCCTCAGAGGGATTTCAGCAGGTTTCTTGTCCCACCTCTTGCTCAAAGCAGTGTCAGCTATGAGGGGAGATGTGGGCTTAGGGCTTTGCTTAGGGCTTTGTCCAGTCTGGCCTTAAAAACTGCAAAGGTGGAGACTGCAACTCTGCTCTGGGCCACCACTTCCAATGCTGGCTTCCCAGGGGCAAACAAAATGGCTTGGGGCTTTTCGTTTCTGAGCGTTCCTCTTCAAAAAAAGCAAAATGGAGGGAAGTAGAAAGGTAAAGTAGACAGACTAAGGAAAAATAAAGCAACCCTTTGTGAAATGGGTTAAATAGAAGGAGCAGAGCTGTTTTCACCTGTTTATGACATCTCCACTCTAAGCTAGTCATCCCAATTCCCTCCTTGCGACCTGAGTACTGATGTGTTTAGGATATTAATCAGTCCACCATAAAGGAAACATCTTTTATGGCTTAGATCAACAGCCCTCTGGACCTCTCTCTCTGGTGACTGGGGAGAGCCTAGGCTACTCATGCACAAAAAGACACCTCCATCAAGATGTCTAAGCCTGGGGCTGATATTTCCTGTCCTGCCTGCCTCTTTCACACCATCCACCAAATATGTTTCTCCTGGCTTTGTTCCCCCCCCAACCCAAAGCTGCACACTTGCTGTCTGAGGGAAGGCTCCAACATCCATTCTTGCAACTTCCTTAAAGATGCAAGAGTCAAGGCATTGACCATGAGTGCTGAGGCTTCCTGTGAGCTCTAAGTGAGTTTGGAAAGCAAACTCATTTCCTTGAACATGCAAGATACTGTTGGCATCCAAACCACAGATGCACAGATTGGTCTGGCTCTCTTGGGGTGACATATCCAACGTCCTCCTATACCACCCCAAACACACACGTGGAGCTAGTTCCAGGTGAGATCTGTACGGACAATAAAATACAATTTGTCATGTCATTACTCTGAATGACAGGGGCTTGTATACTTTAAAGGGCTCATTAATTTAAACTAGTCTCTTATTTAGCTGTTACTTTTATGCAGCCTCACTCGTCATGGAGTCAGACCTCAGTGTACCCTGTTAGTGCCACGTCGCCTGAAGCTGTGCATCCAGCTCGCAGCTGCCAAGCTTCACCCTTCCCAGCGTGCATGGACCAGCTGCCAAGGCAGCAACTGGAGACTAGGACGGAACATTAGGCGTGAGCCAGTTGCAAATGTCTCTTCACTATTTTGGCTCCTGCGAGGACAGATCAATCTGAGTAGCTTTGGGAGTGGTAAACACATGGTTTGCAAACACAGCTGCTCTGATGACACCCTTTCTGCACTGTGCACGAAAACTATCAAAATGGTAAGAACCAGAAACATAAAAATCATTTGATACAGTCCTCTTTATTTTCCAGTTCACCTATAGGAGGGATTGTTTGGGCACGGAGCAGTAGAGAAATTAGCATTGTTAATTTGATTCAAGCCAGGGTATCTATATGTGTTCAAGAAATGCAACACAATTAATTAGCCTCTAAAAAAAGCATTTGAAGTGTTTATTGCAGGATCAAGCTCCTGGTTTTATAAGCAGATGGGGAAATAAAGCACTAGGAATGACATGGAGAAAACAGCTGCACTGGGACCAGAAGCCTAATTCATAATTCAGCAGACTAATCAGTGAACATCTTCTGCAGTTCCTCAGCTGTAATGGAAGAACGTGAGGAGGCAAACGATTAGGCTGCTTTGTTTCTTAAAGAGGTTGCTACCAATTAGCTTTCTTTCTCTGCTGCCCATGTACAGAGCTAATGATGTGGCCCATGTTATTAAAGAGACAGAGAAAAGTAGGTCAGCCTAAAATAATTGTCTTAACGATAAACACACTGAGGCACAATTTCAATACAGTTTGCTGAGAATTAATTAGAAGAGTAAAGACCTGTTCACACTCACTTTTCTGATCTTCCCCATTCTCCCACACAAGGAGAAAGGGCCGATGTTCTGTCGCTGCTGCTGTTTGCTTGGCGATGGCTCTTCAGAGCAGAGCCAGCCATGGCTTCTGGTTCACCTCCACGCAGACCCAACTGGCACAGCACAGATTTGCCCTGGAGGGCAAAAAGCATAGACTGCTTTGCAGTCTATGTGTCCAATACCTGCCACAGGCACCCAGGGAGATGCACCCCTTTGTTAACAGGGAGCTACATGCCTCCCTGCGGTGAAAGAAGGGAACCAGCTGCAACCAGCCCAGTTGGGCATCTTGCAATTGGATGTCTATGGTGATATGAACAGGTGAATGGGGAGCTGAGTGCTTGCAAGGGAAATGGAGTCCTAGCCAGGATTTGTCACTGAATAGAAGAGGAAACTTGTTGTGAGGAAGGCATTGCAGGAAGGTCCCTGTCTGACCCCCTGGGAGAACTAGCACTGACTTGTGGAAAACAGACTCCTCAATCAGTAAGGTTGTAAATTAGATATGTTTATTCAGCGCTGGGCAACAAGAGGGGGGGGTGTATTCCCACCAAAATCATGCACACACAACGCAGCAACTTGCCATGGTTATATGCAGTAAAGAGTCATACGCATGAAGTTTTACAATGTGCCATACATATGCATAACCTGTCCCTGCTTCATATTAAAATTAGTTCAAGAAGTCATTTCCATAAGCACCTCCCATCTGTGCTTGCGCAGTGTCTCCTCCTGGTGGTGGTCGCCGGGGGCTGTGGATGAAGGCTGATGACTCTTCCTCGTTGCCTAGTTGACCTCTTGTCTTTGCACAGACTCGGTTGCTCCTTGGCTCTTGTCCATCCACAGGACCAGTTTCTGCCAGTTTCTTAAGATGGGCTCACACTCTTATCAAGAGTAAGGGGCTCACACTCTTATCTTGGTAAGGGGCCCAAGGCTTCTTGCTTTAATTAATTTGCACAATGCACAACAGTTAACAAAGACACTAAGTAGCATCCACTAGTTTAATACTGTCAGCGCTCTATCTCTACTTGATAAGATTCCCCTAACTCCCTCTCTCAGCACATCCTTCGCTGCTAGTGAAGGGCTTGGCTTGGAGTGTCCCTGACGTGGTCTTTGCACAGGGCAAAACACCCTTGGGCAGAAGCGTCATGCTTTTCTTTCAGTTAAAGAGCATTCATCTCAGCAAGGATCCATTGAGATGACCTTTCATTGATCTGCATTTCAAATCCTTTCCTTGAATCTTGTTTTCTTGTCTGGCTTGGAGATCATTTTACTAGCAGCTTAGGATTCGGCTGGCTCATGTTTCCCTGTGCTGGCACCAGGGCACTGAGTATTGATTGTTTCTCTGTGTCACAGCAGAACGAATGGCTGGCCCTGATTCCCTCCAAGCCCCTCTGCACAGGTCTGTGCAGCTGGATGAGTTGAAGGACCAAGATAAGCTGATGGTGTTGGAGTCTCTCCGCTGTCAGTAAACCCATCTGGGATTAAAGTTTTCTACTTCATGAATCTCCCAACTAATATCTTCAAGTACAGTCGGCACTAACATGCTGTATTCCTACCCCTGCTGTTCTTCCCAAGGTTGTGAGACTCCAGGTATCATAAAAATGCAGTTGGAGGGTGTTGGGCCCACATTTCTGGAAGAAATATACTTGCCTTGATGTAGTGAAAAATCCTCCGAGCAGTGGGGAGCTTGCATCTTTCTATCTGCCAGTTGATACCTTTTGCAAAACCAGACCAAACTGTGAAGATTTCTTTAGCTGAGTTTTTAATCAACTTTTAAAAGTGAAACATTTCCCAACAAAATAGTTTACTTATTCCTTTCAAAACAATACCCTGTCAGCCTCTGCCTTTTCAAATAATGGATGCACAAAATTTAGTGAGATATTTTGTCAGTTCTTCCTTTTTAGACCAAAACCAAAAAACATTGTCAAGTTCTTCCAGAATTATTTTTTTTTTTAGCACATTTAATTTGATGTACTAATAAAAGACCGATCTTTTTTTCCGGATCTGACTGGGATAAAAAATGATGTTCTGAGCCCACTGATATCAAGCTGCACCTGGCTGTTCTGATGCTTGTCTAGAGACAAGCCAATGCCAGAGCCCCAGATCAGAGCTACTGCCTGAAGAACAAACAGCTGAGTCCTCCCTGCCGGGCACTTTGAAGGCACCAAGCCTGGTGCTTAGATCTCTGCTCTGCTTCTGCCTCAGTGCATTTCCTACCAGCTGCCCCCTGGACCTGCTCTTGTGACCTATCTGACCTACCCTGTCTCTTGTTAAGCTGCAGCTGGCCATCTCCTGCACCTCCAGAGCAGTTTGGGGCACCGAGCTGGTTGCCTGGACTGGAGCTTGCAAAGTTCCCCCAGCACAGGCTTGCATACAAAGCAGGCACCCTGTTCTTCTGCGGAGGCGAAACCAGCCCTTCTCAAGGAATCACTTTCTAAAAAGCCCTCATGGAGCACAAACCTCTGATTAAAAGGAAGGAAAGTCATTTTCGATGTCTCCATTCAAGAACTATATTACTGAGCCTTTCAATAATTACTAAGCTAATCTGACATTCATGATCCTCTCTAACTGATGGACTTGGTTTCAGTCATTCATTCCATGCCATATAGAATCTGATTAATAAGATATTACTTAGTGGAACACAGCTTCTTTTCTTCCCCAAGGACATTGTAATTTTAGAAATAATTTAAATATTACAAAGGATAGCAGGTAATTGGCAGGAGCATTTATCATGCAGCTCTGCAATTCATGGGTTTCCTCACCACCAGGGGAGGTCTTTCCCAAAAGATCTCTTGATATCGTAGTTGGGAGGGAGGAGAGGGAAAGGAGATAGAAGAACAGGTGGGAATGCAATGGACAGGAGTCAGGGCTGAACACAGACCCAGGTCCATACTGTAAAAAACATAGGTCAGGCTCTCTTTGTTTCTCTCTGCTGTTACCAGTCTGTTCCTATGCCCAAAGAGATGAGAATGCTTTATATGCACCAGTGAGGTTACTTCCAGCTCACACTGATGTGCCCAACATCTGAATTCCTCCATGGATTTCCACTTA
Organism: Stictonetta naevosa; assembly: GCA_011074415.1. Taxonomy (NCBI): domain Eukaryota; kingdom Metazoa; phylum Chordata; class Aves; order Anseriformes; family Anatidae; genus Stictonetta; species Stictonetta naevosa. Next base: position 5,040,075 of record CM021711.1, read on the forward strand.
CTCATCGTTGAGGAAGCATAGCCTGTGCAGGACCAGACCCTTTGAACCACTGTTTGCCCCTGGGGTCCACAGCCCCCATGAAGGCTGATTATGGGCAGGGGATCTCCAGTGTCTTCTGTCCACTCCAGACCAAACCTATGCATTTTCCAAGATGTTACATACAATTTGAAGTGCTAAGAAACTCTGACAAAGAAAACAAAGGCAACATTATTATTATTTATTTTTATTTTTTTTATTGGACTCAAGCCTAGTGAACAGCAGATAAAGCAAGACAAATGAAAATGGTGACAGTACCAACTTACCTCTTTGTTATATAATTGTGCTGGGAGCTGCCTGTCTTAGCAAAGATGAGCCCAGTGTCTCAGTGCTGACAGCATGCGCAGTGTATTCCTTCTGAGCCTCACAACCCTTCTGTCTTTTACAAAGAGAATATTAATGTTCCTTCTGCTATGCTGGATCCAGGGCTGTAGACCTCATGCAGTTCATTATAATTCTCCCAATAGATCTCAAAATAATTTGATGCCTGCATGTCTGCTTTCTCTCATGGACATTATTGGGTTAATTAATATCCAGTTGCCTTTCTCAGAGCCCTGTGTGCAATACATTAGGAGATAAGCATTACAGGAAAAAAGTTATCACATAAAAATGCATGTTGAGTGTGCCACCTATTACCCTGCTTCTAAAAGCATTTTAGGCTGCTCACACCACCTTTGCAGTGTGCCACAGCTCCTTGCCAAGCCCTACTGTGGTGTGCGTCCATACAATGCCCCAGCTTTGTGTTTCATCTCTAACGTGAATCTGTCAGCAATGCCCTGCAGCGTTTCCAGCTGTTCCCCTGGTAGCTGTGAGCAACCAGTTCAGGCTGTGTTGGCTGACTGCTGTCTGGGACACATCTGAGTGGCTGGGTATTTGCAACACAAAGGTATGCAGAATAGTCCCTGCACCTGCCTCTCTATCAAATACCCAGCACTTCTCCAGCAAACCAATGAGAGTCTGCTAACCCATAACACATTCCTGATGTGTTTCGTGAGCATTAGTGATTTCCCTGAAGATGCAGAGCACAACAGCTGTTGGGACTCAGTGGGGTCAGCACCTATACCAGGTTCTCCCCCTGCTCCTCCTCAAATGAACCCATAAGAGGGGGGACGTGGCAGCGACGCCAGCCTGGGTTGCTCCTTCCCAACCTCTTCTGCAGTTCTGCTGCCCCTGAGCCATGCTAACATGTGGAGCCCATGCAAACATGTGGAGGTCCAAGCTACATACTGGAGAAGTGAAACCTTCTGTTTTAAAAGCAAATCCTGTAGTGACAAGATCTGCTGAGGTTTTCATAGAAAGACATCCTCATCGCTGGATCCAGACCCCAGCCTTGAGCCAGATATAGCCCCCAGGTGCAGATACTGGGCTGGGAGCTAAAACAGGCTCTAGTCATTTACCTTCATCTCAGAGCCCACAGAGTCTTTCAGAAAAGCAAGGTGTTGACCTCCACAGCCTTTCCTGTGCACCCCTCTGGGGTGTCCTTCTACCTCCCTGATCTTATCTCAAACAGGCTTTTGGTGCCTGCAATGTTGCATCTGAAACCATGGGGGGCTGAAAAAATGCCTTCTCCTATCAAAATGTTGGGGGTGGGGAGGGGGGTTAGGGATTAATTAAAGAAATTAAATCAGAACTTCAGAGGTCTTGGGGTTTTAGAACATGACAACTTTATTAAATAGAGTGTTTTTATTACTCAAAGTAACAAAAAAATGAAGAAAAACCAAGTGAAATTAAGCTAATAAAAAGCTAAATAATTTAATTGAGAAAACAATTCTCAGTAAATGCTGGTTTTATGTGTGTGTTGTTTTTTTTCTCTCAAATGCCAGACCTTTTTTCTCCTAAGTGCTCCCCCACTGCTTTTGTGCTCCTTTTCCCACCCACTTCCCAAAGCTAGCTGCAGCCTTGCTCTGCTGTTTGGAGTGATTCCTGCCTATTGTTTGGTTTAGTCCTCATCTTATAAAGTCTGCTGGTTTTGGATGTCACTGTTGTCACTTGTCCTCTCAGCTGTCCTCCTGCAAATGATTGCCAGAAATGGGCAAGCAGAGTAGGCTGTTTTAGACTTCTAGGTCAACCATCAACCTTCTTTTTTATTTTGGGCCCTAAAAATATTTTCTTCCGATTTCCAGTGCACCAGCAGAGAGCCTGTTCTTCCCACAATAGCATCCTCTGTGACATGTGGAAGAGCTGAAGTGGGAGATGTGGAATCACTGAAGTAGAAGTAGGGTTATTGTCACATCTTTCTTATGCTAATGATGTGAATTGGAGTGGTTAGGAAAAATTAAAAAAATATATATATATATCAATCCCATACCAGGAACATCAATGGCCAGCACAGCATTAAAGGAGGCTGAATTTCTTGGTGTCCCTCTGAATGAGTGGACTCAGTACTGTGCAGGTTGTTCACAACTTGTGCATCTGTAGAGGTTACCAATTCTTGCCATTTCATCACCGTAACAAATACTTTCTTAAACAAACATCCATTTCATAATTTCAGCTGGATTTTTTTTTTCAGCTAGCTCTTACCCTTCTAATTATCAAGGAAGAAAATATGGCCTCTAAGATCTTCAAAGCCATAAAGCTATTAAGCAGAGTTCATGGTTAAATCTTATGTGTTCAACCATTCCCAGCATCTAGGAGGACTCACCAGCCAGTTAATGCATGTGGAGTGTTGGCATAGCCCCTGCTGCATGGAGGATCCTGAATTGCTCCTGATGAAGTCATTGAACCAACCAAGGACAAAACAGAGCAACTGTTTGCAAGCAGTCCCAAACCAAACAATCCTCCAAACTGAACAGTCTGAAATCAGGTCTCCTTAACCATCACAAATCGTGACAGCACTTCTATAATGAATGTGTGGTTTTTAGAAAAACAGAGTGCAGAGACATGACTCCCTGCTGCTTGTCTCTCATGTGGCAGCACCAAGTTTTTCGTCTTTTCCAGTTTGACTTTCAGAAATGAGAACAGCAACAAAAATACATTGATTCTGGTGGTATGTCTGCCTTGATCTGAAAAGCAAATGTCACTTGCGAGATGCACAGGATCCTGTCCGCAACAGCCCTGTGGTCCAAGGGTGGGGTGCTAGCTATGCCAGATCAGGGTGACTGAACTTGGGTGATGTTTGCCTGATTGTGCTCTAAAGAGCATCCACTACCATTATTTTTGTTATGGTCCAGCTATTATGACATTTGGGCTTCCCAACAACCACTATAACTCTTGTTTGGTGTCCCCTCTGACATTTGCAGATATATCTGTCTGCCCCACAGAGAAGCCTTTGCCATGGTGTCAATTACCTGCCCAGATCAACAGGGTTTTTTGTTTGTTTGTTTTGTTTTTCACTATGGTAGCAGTTGTTTTGCAAAATTTGTGGATGTTCAGAGTCTGGCAGGGGCTGTAGGAGGGATGCTTCTCTCCTGGCCTAACTGTGGTATGAATATGTAAAGACTTGAACCAGAAAGAAAAGAAAGAGATGAAAATACTGATAAGCCACCTTATATCTTTAATGATCCATTATAATGAGGGGTAGGGAAAGCTGTTGTTATTGTATGACATAAGCAACATGTTAATTAATGTAAGAGATGCTGACAGCTTTGGCATGCTGGAGGTGGAACCTGTTTCCCTCCTTACTAAGCTACATTCAACATAAGATACTGTTGGCTTAATAATTAATTAATTTCACCAGCAGCATGCCAGGATAAGGGAGAAGACCCATCCCTTGTCAGGTTGTTAGCTCTCAACATCTTTTGGCACCAAGTAAAGCCTCAAGACAGTCAAAAGAGGGAAGCTCATTTCACATCACAGAATATGTGAGGCCAGAAGGGACCTGTGGAGACCATGGAGTCCAACCTCCCTGCTCAAGCAGGGTCAGTGAGAGTAGGTAGCCCAGGACTGTGGTCAGCTGGGTTTCAACTATCGCCAGCATCTCCTGGCTTTTTGCTTTCCCAGGTTGTTTCACATCAGCTTGTTGTGCTGGAAGCAGCAGAGCAGATTCAAAAGAGTCAAAAGCGATTAAGGATTCTTGGGAATGATCTCGTAGGAAGCTGCAACAAACTTTAAGTAATTATGTTGTTACAGTTTATTGGGTATGTATTAGTTTAAAACTAATTATTAAACCCCACAGAAGATACTTGAAATAATTATTCTCATTTGGAGAGACATGCTTGAAATAACGATTCTGATTTGCAGACTCGCATTAGCTACAACAGGAATGCTAGGACCAAAAAGCATAAACCTTCCTGCTCTCCGAGCTTTGTGGAGAATGGTGGAGTGAGGTCTGCACCCCAAAATCGCAACACACTGGTCCCAGCAAAGGGCAAAGTCAGCTGGTGGGAAGCTCTCTGCACCGAGCTGTGGCAGCGGAGCCTCGTGGCTGGGTGCTGTGACCAAGGCCACACGATCCCGCTGTTCCCCGCGGCACCAGCCTGAGCCTAGTCCTTACACCTCCTCTGTCCCACAGCACCAGCACACCAGTGGGGCAGGACTCGTACCTGCCCACCCGGCAACCTCTCTTCCAAGATTTTCTGTGCATATGCAGGAGAATTATTCAACACACATGTGGAAAAACAAGAACACTTCTGGCTTGAATTTCAACAGAGGGAGGAACCTTTTTTTACTGGCAACAGTGCAGCATCGAGAATAGGGACCCCATCTCCCTCTCATCCCTTTCATCCCTCCTCCCTCTGCTGCTGATCTATTTTCTTTGCACTCATGCAGGTAAAAACCCCATGCTCAGCCTTCTCAGCAGTATGGGGTGCAGGCAGGATGAGAAAGAGGTCACACCTGCTGCACCAAATTGGCTTATGTATCGTGCTAAATCAGATTACAGGCACCAGACAGGAGATTTAAAATAAATTGAATATCAAAAATTTAAATACATTTTATGAAACTTCTAGCTTCTACATGAACACAGCTTTCAAAATAATGAAGGGATGTTAAATATGCATCCTGGGATGTTTCTGCTGGCAATAACCTTTAACAGCCTTCCTCGCTGTGTTGAGAAGCTAAACTCATGCATATTCGCTGTGCACATTCTTGCCATTCAAAATAAGTGCCGCGAGTATCACTGATTCATGTTCAGCGAAGTGTCCTGTTTCTTCATGCCTGGGAAACTGTCCAGTGAGACTCGTCAAATGTTGTGTGCCTTCAAGCTTTGTTAAAAAAAGAGGAAACCCCCAAACCAGTGATTAGGCCCAAGCAAATCCCACAAGCTACCTGCCAGTATTCACATTTACAGCATAAAAGCTCCGAGGCATGTTTCAGGGGTTTTACAGTTCATCTTTTTGTGCTTAATAAAACTGAGGGAGGCATTTTGAAAAAATATGCCAAAAGTACACCTGGGATTCAGCAAAAAGGAGTTTCATTATTCAATGCAATTAAATAATAAAAAGGCAGATTATACACAAAAAAAAAAAAATTATTTCCATCGCTTGAAGAAATCTCTCAACACCTTCATGGCAAGATGTCAACAACTGCAGTGCTGGAGAAGAAGTGGGGAAAATTATGGAAGAAAAAGCATTTCTTGGTAATGGCAGTGGGTGATATGTGGGCCCCAGAGCTGTTAGGAGTTAGAGAGGAGATCACTGGGATGAGTCCCAGGGGCCTTGGGGGGCAGCCCCCCACTGCCACACCAAGGAGCCCGCTGCAGGGGCAGGTGACCAGCATCAGAACCACCACTGATGGCAGGGACATCAAAGACAAACACTCTCAAAAGATTCAGGTTTGAGTGAACAGTATGACAGAGATATTGGAGATAGGTTCCTAGGAAAGACAGCAAGCTTCCCTAGATCATGATCTGAGAGTGAACGTGCTCAAGGGAAGAAAAACACAATCATTTCTTGTTTCTTGCTTTAAAATGTTGATTTTGAATATAATGCTTTGATCTTTCTGGTAAAGAAAATCTAGCTGCAGGAAGAATTTTGGTCTCTGCCTTCACATTCCTGAAAATCCTTACTGCTAATATTCATAGTCAGATCTTTGGGATATTGCTGTGCACCCATGGCCTTCAGTGCAGTCTTTAACAGTCCATTATATCACTCAATTTTCCTGGAGGCTGGTGCTTGATAGGTGATATGACATACAGAGTCAATCCCATGCTCTTTGGCCTATAAGTCTATAAGATTGTTTCAAAAATGAGTCCCATTGTCTGACTCAATTCTTTGTGGGGTGCCATCTTGCCATAGGACTTGCTTTTCGAGGCCCAGGACAGTGTTCCAGGCAGTGGCATGGGGCACAGGATATGTTTCCAGCCATCCGATGGTTGCTTACACCATTGTAAGTAAATGGCACTTGCCGTTGTGGGTTTGAGGGAGTGTGATGTAATCAATCTGTCAAGCCTCCCCGTATTGATATTTCAGCCCTCTGTATGCCCTTTCCAGATCTGGGGTGATCTCAGTGCTTGTGTCCATCCCAGGGAAGTCTGGACAAGGGAGATGGTGAGCCTCTGCTCAGAAACCAGTGCTGTGCATTGGAGTATAAAAATGCATGTCTTTATAATTAGCCATTAAGCCCAACAGCTGATGTTCACAAAAGGCTTTAAAAGGCAACTTCTAATGATATTGATATTATTCTATCCACATTCTATCCACATTTCAGACTGCATCTTTTCTATTAAGTTTATTTATACTCCCCTTAAAGAAAGGCCTCACGGCCTCTATTTGCCATTTCAAGACAGTTGCATTAACTTTATCTAATGGGACATATTAGTGATTAAACATGGAACAATTCCAGTTTAAGCATACTTCACAAAATTAGACATTAATTACAGCAACAAGCTTAAGAGAATTAGAGATAACTAATTAATGGGCTGCTTCATTTTTTGTCAGAAGTGATTTCTTCTGATATAAAATGGAGCTTAAGACCAACTTTACAAATGTGAAATAATCATGGATCTGAAAATACAAGCTTACAGAAAATTTGGCAATAATTTCTGCTGGGAATAAAAGCTAAACAAAAAGGCACCTCCAAGCCATGTTGAGCTCTGATCATAGAACCATAGAATCATTAAGGTTGGAAAAGACCTCCAAGATCATCTGGTCCAACCATCCCCTACCACCACTATCACCCACTAAACCATGTTCCTAAGGATCACATACAGCCTTTCCTTAAACACCTCCAGGGATGGTGATGCCATCACCTCCCTGAGCAACCCTTTACAATGCCTGTCTACTCTTTATCCCTTTGTTTGTTTTAACTGTATTATGACTACATTTACAACATTCCAAACAAACAAGATTTTTTTTTGACTGTGATTTCAGATTTTGTCTTCTTGGTTTCCCATATTTTCTTCTTGGTTTCTGCTCCTCAGAGATAAATCTTGTGCACCATTTCAGTCAGTTATGCCATTAGGTAAAATTTTACAAAAGTGATATTACATTTTTTGATCCCAGAACATGTTATTTTGAAATTCTGTTTTTTTAATTTTGCAATGTGCGGGGGTTCAACATAAGAAAAAGAAAAATGTTTGGGAGTGAGGGAGAAAAAATGGAAAAACTCTAAAAAAAAAAACATGCTTTAAAATAATGACAGGATGGTCTGTGCGATGTTCTTATACAGTTCTCACCTCAAAGCCAGAAAGGTTCAAGAAGAAACAGCAACAGTGAGCAGGCTCTTCCCTTTTGTTCTGATCCAACAGAGCCTCTTTTTCCTGCCTTGCCATAAACGTCCCTTCCACTCTTCCCTCACCCTCTAATTTTATCAACTTCCAGTCCCATATGACAGTGAATATGACACATAGCCCAGTTCCACAGTCCAGAAAGCATTAAAAAAAAAAAAAAAAAAAAAAAGGAAAAAAAGGAAAGACTTTCAGAATTTTTTGAGGATCAGAAAATAAGCCTTTTGGCAAAAGACTGGAACATTCCATTTGTGGTTTTCAGCTAGTGGCTCCTGAGGAGAGTCACTGGACTGCTGTTACAACTTTCTCTCCGTCCAGCCAGGTGGGACAAGAAGCTTACATCTGCTGTCAGAGGCTTTGCACCTTTGCAGGCAGCTAGAAGCTGCAGGTAGGCAAGTCTGGGCTGGATATACAAAGCATTTATACAAAGCTCCATGCAGGAGCCACCAGGTGGGACTGTCTGGCCTGAGGTGTGTGCAGAGGTCAGTCTAGCTTGTCATGGGGACCCACCTGCCTTCAGACCCAGGGCCTCTTCATTCTCTGTCAGGGTATGATAGCATGAGTGGAAAAGATTGATTCAGGAACCTCCACGGTGACTTTGGCAGAACAGAAAAATTGTGGGGTCTCTGCCAAGCGAGCAGGAGCATTCACCACCCCACGGTACGCTGCTTCGTGTGCCACCCTTCATGTCACACTGAAGGGTGGAAAACAACACTGCTGGGTGGAGAAGTGGGCAGGGTCAGCACTGAAAGGCCCTGGGGACATCCCAACAAAGCACAGTGAACTCATTCAACCATCTCCTCTCCTGTACAGTGACATGGAGCACAAAGAGAAGCCTGGGTGGAAGCTGCTGGAGGCTGCTCCCATAGCACAGGCTGAGGACAGCTGCATGCCCCAGGTCTGAGCAGCTCTGGAGCCCTGGGTTATACAGAGATTATTCTAATCCTTTCATTAGCTTAATCCTGCTTTTCTCCAGCATGGTTGATACTGTTACAAGGAGAAAGGAGTCAGCAGTGCAGGATTACACTCACCCATTCCTGCCAAGGAGAAGGAGCTGGGAATTATTCCCTTCAATGAATTTGGATGGACGGTGCATGATTGGCACTGTTGGCCCTTCTTTTAATCACATCAGAGTAGATGAGAGATGCTCCGTGCACACTCAACAGCTTTGGAAGGGAGAAGCAAAAGCCTCAGAAGATATTTCTTAATTAGGAAGATTTAATTTCTGCAGATTCATGTATTTATTATACTCACTAAGCATGCCTTCCCATGTCCCACCACAGCACTGCTCCAGCAGGATCATGGTGTGCTGCCCTCTCTTGCCAGAGTGAGGTGGGAACACACCACCGCGGAGCCGGAGTCTTCCAGGAGAGCCTCCCAGGAGGCCTTCCAGCAGAGAGCATTCTTCTGCCCTGGTGTCACCGGGAGGGAGCCAGGAATGTCCTTGTCACAGTGATACCTGCAGTCACCACTACCAAAGAGAACTGCACCAGAGACTCCTGCCCTCTCTGGACAGTATGCATGTAGAGAGGGAGGTATGACAGCTCCTTTCTCTCACAGCACAACTTCGGCTGTGAATACCCAGGAAGGTGCAGACCCATCTCTGTGATCAGTGCCAAATCTGACTCCTGTGCTCACAGTTCCCAAGAGGCTCGAGAGATTCCCTTGCTGGCTGCAGACAGTTCTCTGCTTAGCTCCCAGGCCCTCCAGAGTCCTCCAGAAGATGCCCAGCTCCCATCTGAGCAGGAAGATCTACCTGCCTCTTACGGTGCTTCAATCCAGCGGTCTCAGACATTCTAGGTTGTGTTGCTTTTGCCCCCAGAGCTATTGCCCGATATGCATCTGCATTGCACAGGGCTTCCATCTAATAAGGCAGCTAATTAAATGACTGAATTGATTTGTGTCTTTTTGGAATATTACACCCCAGCCTAGCTGGAGTTCAGAAAGTCACCAAAGACCCACGTGGAAAGGCAAATGCTTCCAGAAAGGTGGGGCTGGCTTCTGGCTCACTGGCCTGCCATTTGCCACATATGCCATGGCATTGGTCACATAGGTGTGTTCAGCTGCCACACGGGATGATGCTCTTGCTCCATGCCATGGAGAGAGATGCAAAAGGGGCCACAGCTGAGCTGCTGGCATCAGAGTGGCACAGTTTCAAAGCAGATACATTTCTGATCCATCTTACCATGGATGGCCATTTGTGACTTAGAAAGAAGCCCGTGATTTTCCCGATTTTCCCTGCATCTCCCATGTGCCTCATGATGTTTTTTGGTTTGTTTGGTTGGTTTGTTTGTTTGTTTGTTTCCCCAGAAAAGCCATACTCTCAATTGTTCCATTTGTGGTAAATGATACCATGAGGGAAGAAGAGCTGATAGTTTTCTGGACATTACTGTTGGAGGTACAAGGTTTAGATGGACCTCTGGCTGACACAGGGAGCTCTTCTGCTGGGTGCATCTAGCTGTGGAATGAAATACCTGGGAATCTTTTAGGCCCCCAAAGACAGATGACCCATTGCATGTTAACTCCACTTTCCTCCTAAGCAGGGCAGAGAGGACACCAGATTGGGGAGGGGGGACACGGGGAGGGCGAGGGGGGGGACACAACACAGATCTCTTCCCGTCTCCACTGTAACTCAGGTAATGATGATTTTAGGAGACCTGCTGTTTTGCAGAATGAAGTCACACCACAGAGCATGGGGCTGGCATGAGGACTGGCAGGCGATAATCAAATCGTACTCAAGCAGATGCAACAGCAGACGAAGATAAATGGGTGGGAGTTAGGAGGGAAGCAGCAACATTGAATAGGGACTGTAAAACCAGATAGATTAAACAAGATAAAAAGCAATAAATATGTACATTTCTAGTAAACAATGATTAATGGGAAACAGAGAACGTTGCAAGGAGGGGTTTATTGGAGCCAGAAGGAAGAGCAGAGACTAAGAGAGCTAATGAGATGGTATGAGGAAAAAGAAGTGTGGCTGTCAAACCTAGCACCACAGCAATGGGGAGGAAAAGCAAGGACCAGACTGGTGGGACCCTGTTGCCTTGGTTAGCAAAGAGAACAGGAAGCCACCAGGACTGCAGGGGACAACCAGTATGATTGCACAAGAGTCAGCTTCACCGCACATTGGTCTCACACCAGCATGGCAGAAGGCAGCTGTGATGGTTATGGCCATTCCCACACAGGTTCCATGTCCCCCATGCCGGTATCTGCATGCAGGGGACTTGCTACTGCCAGGTAATGCAGGAACCAAGGCTTCCCTCTGCTCTCCTAGGCAGGGTGGTACCCTTGGATATCCATGGCAAACTCATGCTGGGGATGCAGCTTCCCACCAAGCAGTGGCAGCTGCTCAGCTTATTACCTACAGAGCAGCAGAATTGAGCTCTTTTCCCTGCAGCAGGACCCCCAAAGGGGCCCTCACAAGAGCTTTGCAGCCTTGATGTTGCTGCAGAGCTGTTTGCCAGACACATTTACCCACAAGTTTGGTAATTGCCTGTCTTCTGCTGCCATCACGGAGACCTAGAGCAAGGAGGGCTTGGGAGCGAGGGCCATTTGGCAGCCTGAGCTTGCCCAGCTGGAGGGGGAGAGCTGGGGAGCGTGGCAGGCAGTTCTGGCCAAGGACAGGAGCGTGAAGGGCTCACTGCTAAACTGTCCGCCAAGCACAGAGAGATTGGAGCCATCCATTAACGCAGTTTCACTTCTCCCATCAGGTTGCAGAGTTTGCAGTGATAAAAGGAATTAACAACTGCAATTAAACCAAAATCTCCCCTGTGTTGTCAGGATGAGTTATCAGGAGCTGGGTTTTATAATAGCTCTATCCAGGGGACTGCAAGAGGTGTCTGGGGGTGGCGGGGGCTGAAATGTTTATGGGTTGTGATACCTTGAGCTCTAAGCCACTTTGTTTTCATCGAGGAAAATGTATTAGCCAAGATGCCTGCATGTGCAGGAAGAGGTTCTGCTGGCCAGGAGAGCTAGAAGATGGGCTCTAGCTCTGAGGCTGCAGGGGTCCAGCCTGTCAGCCTTGGTCTGTGGAAAAGGCCAGAGGATGAGGAAGGTAGCGTGTGAAAACCTGGCCTTGTTCCTACAGTGGGAACTATTTTCAGGCTCCCTCCCATCCCAAACACAGACAGAAACTCTCATCAAGCTGTGGGCAGTCACAGGCACTCCAGAGGCCAGCCCCAGCCCCGGCAAGGCTTCTGAGCTCTCCATGTGCTTGGCACCAAGGAGGGTGACAGAGAAGGGATTCATGTCCCAGGCCAGCATCATCTGATGGTGAGGGCCACAAGGGAAGCTATTCCCCATCCAGGAGGGAGGACCAGCTTACCACAGACAGTGGCTCCTCTAAGATGCTGTGGGGAAAGCTGCAATGTTGCCACAAATGTTGCCACAGGCACAGAGCGAGTCGTGCTCCATGACGGTACCAGCAGCTTGTGGAAGGCACTGGATGACTTTCAGCTGCACGTCCTGTGCAGCTACACCTCAGGCACCACTCTCCTGACCAAGAGATGCTGCCCGCAAAGCTCATTGAGACCTTCAGCTCCTAATGTGCCTCTGAAGCATCCCTTCAGACAACCAAGAGCCAGATAACGCTGTCTCCACAAAAACCTGTAGTAGTATCATCTGCACAGCTACCCTGATAATTGCACCCACCCCTGCGGAGGGCACTCCATGAGGCAGCCTCATGGTCTCCAAGCCATGCACACCATTGTGCTGGCACTGCTGGGTGCTCCAACGTCTGTCTGCAGTGCCCACACCAGCAGGAGACCACAGCAAGGCCCACTGTGCCACGTCCTCACCCTGCAGCCTCCTCAGCGACACTATGAGCAGGGGAAAATGCTCAAAAGGCAGTGCTGATGCTGCTGATGTCTGAATTTTCAATGGTGTGAGTCCTTCCTCTTACTTCTAAGAGCATAGCAAACCCTCTCTGCAGCCCTGCAATAATCCCATCTAGGCTGTCCTCTTAATCAAATCAATTTTACTAAGTAATTGAATTAAAAGAGCTATTTATACAGAGCCCAGTTATTTTGAGTCTTTGTGCAGCCTTTAGGAGAACAAAGCTTCAGTGCTTTCGGGCAAGACCTGACCATACCCAGGGATATCCATCCAGTCCGTAGGGCAGCAGGCCTCTTTTCATGCTCTTCGCACAGTGCCTGGCCCTGCAGAGCCATACTCCACTGCAGCAGCCCCCAGGGTACTGCTGGGGTACGAACCAGCAAGATGGATGGTTTCTGGTGTGATAACAACCACACGGATGATATTTCGGGAAGCAGAGTTAGTGTAAGAACCATCATTTCTCCACTGTACCATGCCAGGTAGAGACAGAGGGAGAAGTCCCAGCTTTCTCTTAAAGCAGGTTTTAGCTCAACATTAAGACATCAACACTTCCGTGTCCCCATGTGGGGCAGATGCCTGTACCTGAGATTGTGCAGTCTCCATCCTTGAAGTTTTCAAGACCAGACTGAATAAAACCCTGAGCAACCTGATCTGACCTCAGGCTGATCCTGCTCTGAGCAGGAGGTTGGTCTAGAGACCTCCTGAGGTCCCCACCAACCAGAATTTGGCTATCTCATTATTCCTGAGAGTGACCTTGACTCTTCCAGCCATGGCAGCTGCCTGTTGATTCTGAGAACACATGAAGTATCTGGTAGGTGGTACTCAGTGACTCCCAGCTAGCAGCAAGTCGCTCCAGACTTCATTCCTTCTCTAAGGAGTTCTGCATTAAGAGCCGTCCACTGCAGAGTGCACAGGAGCAGTGAGCCCTGCGGCAGCAAGTAGCAACACCTGGGTTAGAGGCTCTGCAACACCAAGGAAACGTTTTGTTTCAGAATTAATACATTTTTATTATTTTATTTTTTACTGGAAGCACTTTTGGGGTTTTATATATTTATTTTTTAAACAAATATACCAGTATTGGCCAAGAGCAGCAATGTATGCTGTCATTAGTGCAATAAAGAAAAAATTAGCACTTCGAGGGGAATTTTTCAGTTTGCGTACAGGTAGCTTTTCAAACCTCTTCTTTGGGTCTTTCCCTTTCTCATTCTCTGGAATGTGCTGCAGCCCTACCTAGATGAAATAATAAAATGTCATCAGTGCAGGAATAACATAAAAGTACAAAAAAATGTATTTAATTGTCCAGAGACATCCCTGACACCATGCCAGGGGAGGCACCCGACATCATTGTGCGGTTCCTAGGGCTGCATTTCACAACAGCATTATTGGGATTTAATGATGAGGACTTAGAAATACAGAGCATTTCCCTCATGCAAAATGGGTATCAAACTGAGCCCAAATACTTGAGAATGGAAAAATCTATTAGACAGCCTGTCTCCAGCAAAAGACTGAGAGATTAGTACTGGCTTTATCCCATGGGATTATCCCTGCTTGCGTGTTTTTAATTTACTCACTGTTATGGATAGGTGCTTTGAACATCTAAATAAATAAGTGATTCGATTGCATAAATTCTCCATCAGATTTAATTCTCACATATTTAAGAATTATCTTGTAATGCCATTTGTGCTCGTGTCTCATTAAATAGATCTGCAGAAGATTTTATTTTTTTTTTTTTAGTTTCACATTGAAGATGCATGTTAGTAACACAAAATGATGAACCAAGCACTAATGAGAAGGAAAATCTTGTGGGAAGCAAATGTCAAAAGCACTGCTCGGAACAAACACGTGGGTTGAACTTTTGGCTGTGCCTCCCCTGTAGCAAGGATGCATCTCGGTGGTCTCCCTCCCAGCGTCAAGGCAGAGTCTCCCTGCCAGAACAGACAGACATCATGTCTGTGCCTTCCTTCCTTTTCTGCACCATGTAATGGCTTCTTACTGTTTCACATATTAGGAAAAAAAGCGTTCCCAATGTTGCCAGGCAGTGTCAAAGGCAGAGAATTGCCTTAAATCTCCTTTGGCACCAGAGACAAAGCCATGGTCTGTCTGATGGCTGCGGACAGCTCTATCTGACTTTAGTTCAGACAAATGCTTCCTTTCTCAGCTACGCTGGAAAAGGAACACACATCTAATAACACCATAAACACGATCTTAACTAGTTTTCAGATTGTGCATGAAATAATTAGTTATAGAAGACATTTTCTTATGTACCATTCAGGTTTAATTAGGAAAAGTGTTCATGAGTTCATGAAGTTGGTCCAAGGCGCATAGCTGCACAAACATGGCTGGGAAGAATTTTGGATTGTAAGGTTGAATGGGAAGTCTTCGCCCTAGGAAAAAAAAAAAAAAAAAAAAAAAAAAAAAAAACACCACAGTCAGGTTTCCCACATGCTGCATCCCTCCTGCAAGGCCCTTGGGGCATTCACCACTTCCCCAGTTTCCCCAGTTACTGGTGCTACTCACAGCCAGCCACAGACAGAGCTCATGTCCTTGCACCAGCCCCCCGGGGATGCCCATTGCCCTCCCTCCTCCTTGGTTGGTGTGGAGGGAGGAAGGACCTCCTCTTTCTCTGCTCCCAACTCCACCATCCTGAAGGGTCACACTCCCCTTTCCAGAGCAAAGCACCCAAACGGCTCACCCATTTTGACTCTCTGCCCTCCAACCAAACACCTTACCAGCAGGCTAATTTGTTGGCTTTTCTCCCTTTTGCCAGCAGCCAAAGATCTTTCAGATCCTTCCTTCAGCCTCATCCTCAGTTCACGCCACAGCTGCAGCAGGAAAACAGTAGGCAGCACACCTGCATGCAGAGCTTTTAGTGCATTGAATTTCAATGCATTGAAAACTTCAACCCATCACTTGATTTTTTTTTATTTTTTTTTAAATGACACCAGACCTGGTAACTCCTTCTTCAGGATGCTGATTCCTGCCTTCTGGACCCCGTGTTTTAGACGTAGCCTTCAGTGTTTCCTAAGTGCAGGTACAATTTCCAAGCAAACCATCTGGGATCTTCCCTACAGCTCCCCCTTTTTAATCCTTTGGGTTTCCTAATGGAGTCCCAGGTCACTTGTAAATCCCTACGCAATGCAAGGATTCACGCCTTCAGCAGCATGATTAGTTGGCCTGACACCCAGACAGACCTCTAGGCTTGCATTAAATCTTTATACTATATTTACTTTTTATTGAAGGTATTTTACAAGCCTCTGAGTTTCTGAGTTAGTTGCCATGGCTTAAAGAATTTTCTCTAACCATATTCAGAAATCTGTTCTGTGCCTCAGATTTGTTTTTGACTTTGGCACTGAAACTAAGAATAGTGTCACTGCTATGCAAGATATGTCATGAAACTACATATATATAATTTTTATACCCTTGTTGTAAAAAGTCTTTGTGTTGTGTTTGCATTTTGAATTTACCAGTGGAACAATAGCATTCCATTTGGGTCAGAATTAAGGTCCTTGCACTATCAAAAAATTCATGCTTAATAGGAATAATTTAGTTTGCTATTCAGGCACTGCAAGAATTATGATGCCCCTAACTATTTGCATTGTTTCTTTTAAGTGGCCAGGTGTTTTGGATGCTGTGATAAGTAAGTGCATTCTTGTCAGTCAGCCACCATAATTGGGTTTTGAAACAAAGATTTCTGGCTTTTGGAATATTTACCAGCAAGTAGTGACATTTTCGACAGATCAGGCAAAGCTGCTGACTCAAAAAAAAGCTTATTTTTGTGACTATCAGCAACATGACCTCCCTGGTTTGAAAAGAAAAAGAAATGATTGTTCTGCTTATAGCTGACAACGAGGTTCAAAATTCTTTCTTATATTCACAGCGTATTTCTAATCCAATTTGATAATAGAAACTGCACTTAGAGGGATATATTTCACTGCTGCACATGCATTCAAACTCAGGTCAGGAAGAATTTTGGCTTAAAGAATGTGTTATTGTGATTAGCTGCTGAGTGCAGAAATACAGTAGCCCAGACAGCATCAAAATTCCCACTTCTCCTTATTATGAGAAGGGATATATCTGATCCATTGTCACATTTGCAAATGGCTTACCACTTGTATGAACACGTGCAGCTCCTTGATATGAATAATAAATCTTACCTGCTTTGCTGAATGACATTAATACATTCAATGCTAAAAAAGTTGTATTTGTGTTCACCTTCCTGACAGCAATTCCAGAGATTTCCAGAGCCTGAAACAAGATAACCTAATGAAATCATCGTTAGTCTTTTTTTGCCATAGCCATTATGTCCCATGACTTCACAATTTCTGGACATGAAACTCTTGGTATTTTGCCTTTCCCTTGCTGATTCTCCATCATGTATTACTAACAACATTGTGACAGGCACTACAAAACCGGTGGTGAACTCACATCTAAGTTTTACAACTCCAGTTCTTCAGGAGTCTAAAATCAGTACTAAAGCTCGGCACAGCTAAAAGACCAGCTTGAATTTAAGTTCCACAATGGAAATGACCTGAAGTTGGCAGACTGATATTCTAGGAGGTAACCATAGAAACGTTCCCAGTAGCTTACATGAAAGATTAAAAGTTGCAAGGAGGCAGAAACATGGTCCGGATTAGTTTTTATTTGTCCAAGGGCATCACCCTGGCAAGAAATTATTAATTATGTGTTCAAATTCTTCACTTCTAAGGAACAGCCTCCATGCAACTGCAGCTGCTTCCTAGCCGAATGGAGAGCTCCAAGGTAAAAAAAAAAAAAAAAAAAAAAAGACCATGTATATACACACATGCCATTTTTGCAGCTCTTGCTGTTGCATCATTACGTGTGCACACAGGCACTGTAATTTACAGTGCAGGCAGCTGGATCATGGCACAGAACAGCTGATGCTGGACTTCGAGTCATGGAGCTAAAGCCAAGGGTGATGTTGGCAAAAGGCTTCTGCTTTAAAATAAGGGAAGAGTCAACCTTTGGGAGAGGGAAGGCTGTCAGAAATGTTTGTGTTTCCATGACAGATGGTCTCTGAAGGCCATCTGTCACGGAAACTTGGAGCCATTCGAGGCTTGGATGGCGAGTCCTTCACCACCACTGATGAGCTCACTAAGAAGCTGTCAGAGCAAGAAATGTCTCAATGAAAGGAGCAAAGCAGTTCTGGACACAACCCTGATCTGCATGCATGCAGCTGCCATCACCTTATCCCCTCAAGCACGCAGCAAAACAGTCTTCTCTGTAAATCCAGGCCTGGCAAAACTCTCTCATTCTCAAAGTACAAGTTTATTCCAGTCTTTATATATTTGAATAATTCATCATGCAGTGTGGATCCACAGACTCAAATCTCTCTTTTCCCACAAAACTGTGTCATTTCTGTGTGATGTAAAAAAAGCAAGGTCAGTATCATTTTTCATCCACTTTGCACAGGTCTCAGAAAAGGTACAAGATTTGGGGCACCCACAGGCACATCACCACAACACCTACTTGCAATTCCCTCTGTTGAGCAACTTCCATGTGTATGCAAAAACAAAACAAAACAAAACAAAACATAACGACCAAATGAAAACCCTCAGAATTCATATGCTTTAGGAATGTAGCCCCGTAGTCACTGCATTTGTTCTAATAATAACTAATGAATTGTTAGGTGTGAATCAGAGGAGCAATCATGGTTTAATCATGGTTCAATTTGTTTCACAATACTCCTGTAAGATTCCATGTATAGTTTAATTATATTGAAAACCAAGAATCATTTGGGTAAACTTACTATTAGCTGTTGCTTCTGTAACCTGCTTATGCCGTCCGATGGGCACCAGCATGAGGGGCCCAGGAGTGCAGATGGGCAGGGAGGGAGATTTGGCCACGAGGGTCACAGCTGTTGCTCATGGAAAATCGTGTTCATCTGCAACTTGTTTCCTCCCAAGACCAGGCTCAGCCTCTGACACCAGTGTATTGGCATCTTTGGGCTAAAGTGCAAGGTGCCTTTGTACTGGGGCTGGCCACAAAGGCAGTGCTCAGAGGCTACAGCTGCTTATACCGAGTCTTTGTGCTCAGAGTGTAGGATCTGAGCACAAAGTGCTCTGCACAGACATCTTGTTACGTAACAGCTTTCCAAGGCTTGACCACTGCTTCTCCATGGGAAAATCTTCCACCATACATTACGTCTTCAATGCAAAAATATCCCTGAGTGCCCCAGATGTTGCCAAACTTTTCCAGAGATAAATCTGCGCAAACAATACAAAGGAAGATTGCTTTCAGAGCAAGGTCTGTTCCCACAGGCATTTGGCTTACTTGCTTTTAATTCAGGATGTCTGCTGCTCGTATGCACCCACTGCCCAAGAGGGCATCTAGGTCCCCAGTGAGAAGCCCCAGCAAATGAGTCAATCACACATGACCACAGTCACTGAAGCTGGCGTGTCTCATTCTTGCAGGCTACAAACCAGGCTGTCGCAAAATAAATAAATAAATAAATAACATATTTTAAAAATCTGAGGGAAAAAAAAAACTCATACTTTTAAAGCCATGATAATGACTTGTTAATGCAGCAAGGCATGGGTGATCCACATCTCAGTTAGCTGTCTCTTCTTTTCCTTGTGTCAAAGACTAAAAGAAATGCCAGGTGGAATCAAAAGCCAGACAAATCAGACCCAACATATGTTACTGCTAATAAATTTTTGCTGATGATCTATTTGAGGAGTTCATGCTCCTGCCCTTTCTTTGTAGTATCCAGACAGCTTCTGTATAAAATTAATAACAAGAATTAAATCCCTGGTGAGCTTCAGGCGATATCTGATCCTTTTGCCTCCCAAGGACAAAGCTCTGCTCTGTGTGGGTTTAACACAGCTTTGCTAAGCAAAGTAGTGTAGAAGAGAGAAATTGTTTTTTCCAACAAGATTTTCAGAGATTTTGAAATATAGTCCCGATAGGAATGAGAAGCCAAACATTTGTATTTCCTTCATAGATAATTCTAGAGGGGAAAATTACAAGCAGCCAATGAGAGCATTTAATTTTGGCACAATGCAGTGTGATTTTGTTTCTTAAATTGTATAATCAATTACAACATATTGTATTATAAACTGTGTTATGTCCTTTGCAGTCTAAAAGACAGCAGTTGCAAAATGAAAAGTTAAAACTTTCCATTGCAGTATCCTGCAGGAATCGGATCCAATGCCACCCTGAAGGACTGGAGGCCTGTGAGAGCAAGAAGCAGCTCAGGGATGTCTCAGAGACTTTCTCAGTATCTCCAGAAGAGCAGGAGCTGTATGAGGACTGGGAACAGGCATGGCATGGTGGAAGGA
This sequence comes from Stictonetta naevosa, assembly GCA_011074415.1. Classification (NCBI taxonomy): domain Eukaryota; kingdom Metazoa; phylum Chordata; class Aves; order Anseriformes; family Anatidae; genus Stictonetta; species Stictonetta naevosa. The sequence goes on from CM021711.1 coordinate 5,059,845, forward strand.
GCTCTGGCCAACTGAAACATGCTGCTCTAATGAAGCAGTGGAAGAGCCTACCAAAAAGAAGGTGGTGGCACACCCCAGCCAGAGCCAACGCACCCAAGTCATCTCCTCCACCTAGGATCCCAGTTCACTTACACCAGTCTCAGTGTCATGACATGGGGGTTAAATACAGAATTGACATTCTGCATCATCCCAAAGGTCCAGCTACCTGTCTCTGAATATGTCCAGTAAAATCACTTGAGAACAGAGCCTAATGAAGGAAAAGACAAGCACATTCCTTTACCTGGTCTATGTCCCACCTATCACCACTTAGGACTTAACTAATACTTCCATGCACCAAAGTCATTGTGGCATAGACTTACATAATTTAGTCATAGTGTGAATGAAAAAAGGAAAAAAGAATATATATATATACTTATTTAGTCTGCCTAACATTCACTGCCACATGATCCTGTTTACTAGCTGCTCATTTTCAGCTTGTGAGAAAGAGTACACAGTCATTGCAGTTCCTCTTCCCCTCACCATTCATGCAATTCTATATCCTTAATATATGCTTGTGTATCTCTTTCCCAGGTTGAATGGGTACAGTCTACTTTGCCTAACATTGCAGGTCCAGGCCATTCTGTTGCCTTCCTCTGAATCATTTCAAGTCTGTGCCTGCCTTTCTAGCTTTGAGATCAGATCTGCACGTGTGGGCATGCAGTGTATTACAGAGCTGCACAAGCTCAGTTTGTGTCCTCGTTGTAACTTCATCTTAATGACACCTAAGTCTCGGAGACATCAACGAACACCGAGCTAGCATTTGCAGAAGACTCTCCAGAGCCGCTCCAGGATCTCTTTCCTGAGCAGTAATAGCCAGCTCAGAGTACACCTTTGTCAATGATTGTGCCTCACTTTGCAATTATTGACATTGCATTTCATCTGACATTCTCTGCCTTAGTCACTAAGGATCATGAGATTCTTCTGCAGCTCCTTGCAATCAGCTGTCATTTCTCCCTGCTGAGTCGGAAATGTCAGAGGCTGACAAACAGAATAACATCCCTTTTGGCTGAGCAGATTGGATTACACCTTGCAACTGAACTAAGGATCAAAGATGAGGTTGAATGAAATTACTCATCTTAGGCAAAATAAACCAAGAAATAAATAGTTCTGCAGAACAACAACAACAAAAAATCCTAATTAACTTCAAGACTGCAACCACTAAAAACTGTATTTATCCATCTTATGATTTAGATATTTATTTTTGTATATGTGGGTTCTTTCATGTTCTTTAATTGCTGTGTCTTTTGTTCTGTTGTACAACTTTAAGACTTCAATGTTAGCAGAAGAATATTAGATATAAAAAAGAATGTATGTATGAGACCTACTCCATTTAGATAAACTGTAGGATTTTACAGTTTTCTCTAAATTTTTGTAACATTCAGGAATGAAAGGAGTTTCCTAACATACGGAGGAAAAGAACACTGAGCATACTTAAATGTGCTGTAAAATAACCTGGAATATTAAAATGAATTGCTTAACTAATGAATAGGATAAATTAATACAGCAATGCAACCCCAAAAGTGGAAAAAACATTTAAAAGCTCCGATAAAAAAAAGATCAGAGAAGGCTGTTATGTGCTGCTGCCATCTCCTGGGTGTTGGGAGAGGGGTGCTATGGAAAGAGCGTGGAGAAATCTGTAAGGCCAGGAGGGGAAAAGGAGCTCTCCTCCAGCAGGTATGGGCCCAGGGCATGGGGAACCTGAACTCACACAGCCACCTTCAGTTTGGAGGAGTCTCTGGGGTCAGCCTCTTCACCTCTTGAATGCAATCAGTGCAGGCGAACGCAAAGACACACTTCACTATTTGTATCTTATTTTATATTTTTATTACAGAAAGCTGAATGGCTTCTTGCTCAGCCAAAATACATCATTAACATACGTAACTCTAACTTAATCAAATCATGTGATACTTCTTGAGTTAGCATGCATATTGATTGGTTATGAGTTATAAAATATGCCTGATCTGAAAGATGCTTTTAGGAGAAATGCAGGACTGAAAATCCCTTGTGTTAAGTTTGTTGAGCTAAAGGTCCCAGTAAAAACACTTTCACCTATTCTATTCTATTCTATTCTATTCTATTCTATTCTATTCTATTCTATTATTTTTTATTTTATTCTATTCTATTCTACTCTATTCTATTCCATTCTGTTCCATTCCATTCTATTCTATCCTATCCTATCCTATCCTATCCTATCCTATCCTATCCTAACCTATCCTATCCTAACCTATCCTATCCTAAAAACTTATTCTAGTATTGGCTGTAAGCCATGCAAACTGCCTCATCTACTTTAAGACTTTATCTTCACCATCTGCCTGGTACTTAAGCAATCTCAGAGCACTCAGCCTCTTTCCCACTCAGAAAGACTCAGGCACCAGCCCCCCTTTCTCAGTTGCCTTTTAAAGGACTTGTCAGTCTCCTTTGTACGCTCCACTGATAAAATGATTTCATTAAAGAGAAATGAGCCAGAGCTTTAAAGCTCACACTCATATAACCCCTTTGACCAGGATTTGGGGTCCATATAAACAGCGCTTGAGATGCCGGGAGGGATGCTGCTTTCATCTCAAGAACAAAATATGATTCTACCGCAAGTAACTGCCAGACCAGTTTTCAGCAGCAATATTTCAGCATTGTGACTTTCTCAGTAATATTGAAAAAATTGGTAGGTTGCTGAATGAACCACGTGGGCAAGCCTGAATGTTTGCTGCAGCGTGTCATCTTGGAGCATTTCCAGGGCACAGCAAAGCTGTGTTCGGTGAGCACGCGTGCTCTGGAGGGTTCTTGTCACCTCAGCTCTCACCTACCAGCTATGCTCTATCTGTAATCCACCTGAGAGACTTTGCTTCAAAATAAAATACATTGAGTGTTTAATACATTTTCTTACTCCATCCCATAGACACAAAATACCCTGCAGATGTCTGATGATAAGAAATGCACAGACAAGAAAACTGTAAAGAAATCTAATGTCTAATTTTCTGGGTGAAAAGTTATTTTGCTTTAACTTTTGGCTTTCATTTCATATTTCCGTGCTGTAGTCTTCAAGGATCATTCTTGTCACCTTTGTACTCTCCCACTTCTTGTCCTCTTTGTCTGTAGTGGTCTTTGATTGTAGGGACATTATCTTTGGTTTGAGAGGTTTGTTTTTATATTCTGAAACAGTGCGCTCCTGGAGTCTACCAAGTTGCATGTAATAATAAATATAATTATATTTATAATTTAAATAAATATACTAAAATTTATATTTTATAATTTAATCCACTTTGGGGGTACTTTCTCCAGTTTATCTGAGAGGAGAGGAAAATTAAACCACCCTTATTGATAAAACCTGAAAACATTCCAGACCTCACCATTGTGCTGCTACCTAAACTAAGCAAGACGGATAAAAATCATCTTTCACAAAACAGAAATATATATATATGTAAATGTCTGTGTCAGGTTTCACCTAGGGAAGGATTCAAGTAGGAATTGGTAAAGAATAAATTCAGGGGCAACAGCACGAACCCAACCAGATGTAAGACAGGGAACTGCTGATCTGCACCGTCTCTGGTTCAAGCCCCAAATTATTTCTTTTACTCTTGTGAAAGCATTTGTGGGTGCCAGATACTGGTTCACCAGTTCAGCAGCTGGGGGGGTGGATGTGTTTTGAGACCCAGAGTATTCCTCCGTGAGTCCTGTTGTACCAGGGGAATAGACTTGGGGGGGACTTGGTTTCGGGGTTTAGGAGTCTTTTTTGCCAGCCTCCATTTTATTTTGTTTCTCTGCACATACTAATCCTGAAAAGTGGGAATTCTGCCTACAGCCTCATGTTTTTGCTGCTCAGGGAGGAAGGTTTGATAGTGGTTTTCCTCCCTGTTTCATGTGTGTCTCTACCTGCTTCTGAAACAGTTCATTCAACTAATTTTTCTGCTGTTCCTGGAAGGTTCCCTTAACCATCTGGAAGCCAGGAAACAGGTTTTCCCTCTTTAGGAGGAAAAGGTGAGAGCAGGCAGCATGGCCTCAAGTGAACATGCCCAGGAGACTCGACTTTCTGGCTACCCTATGAAGATCAGTGCGCATCAGCTGGGTGGTGGGAGCTGCACAGAGCCCACCTGTGGCTGAGCTGAAGTGGGAGCCGCAGGCACAAGTACGGTAATTCTGAGTGACCTGACACAGTAAGGTGTAACTTGCACATCGAGTTATTTTCATTTTACAGAGAGCAGAGCTGGGTCTCGGTAGTTTGAGGCCAAGTGGCTGCACCAGAACAACATAACAGACAAGGGTGGAAAGGCCAAAAGCCCCCAGGTCTCTCCACGGGCCAGCTCAAGTCAGCTGCAGGGATGAGAGATAACCCAGAGAGAACAAGTTAATGCGCAAAAAAGCACCAGAAAGACCCCGTCCTGCAAAATGTCGCCATTCAAATGCACCGTGATCCTGTGTGTTGGCAGCCCAAGGAAAGGTGCAACAGCGGTGGCTGGGGACAGCAAGGCACAGGGCGCAGCCAAAGTCACCCACACTGCATGCATCCATCCCATCCCTCTGCACTGCTCCTTCAGACGGTCCTGGGTAAGCAGCTCTGCTGAGAGCTCCCAAGCCATTTTAAAGGAAGCTGCCATAATTGAGCTCACTGTTACTACCTGGGGTCTCAAGGTCTTAAGAGAAATTACAGGGCAGTTGATGAACTTGCAGCACTTCTGTTAGCCAGTGTCACTGTGAGGCCACAGAGCCTGCTTTCAGGTTGCTGCCCCAGGAATAATTTATGCAGGAGTCAAGGGTTTTTTAGCAATTTTCTTTTTTTTTTTTTTTTTTTTTTTTCCCCAGGTCCTTTTTGTGACGATCCTGATACAGAACATAGGAATGCCTCAGTTAGGGAAGTGGCAGGCTTTAAATACACAAACCTGCAATTCTGTGCCTCTGCAAATAGCTTGCGTGTTTCAAACAGAAAATGCAGAGTGAACCGAGGGGTGCCTGGATGGGACCTCCTGGTGCAGCCAGACCTGATGGCCACAAAGGTCACACAGCCTCAGTGACAGAAAAAAATAAAATAAATAAAATAAATAATAAAATAAATAAAATAAATAAATAAATAAATAAATAAATAAATAAAGATAAAATAAAATCACTGAGCTGGTGATGGGGACAAGACTGAGCTTTGTAACTGTTGCTGCCTCCAAACACTGCCCACCGACCCAAGCACCTCTGCTGGCGAGGGCGTGTGTCCCCAGGTGGCTCATGCCTCCTCTGCTCCTGTCACCACAGGGCACACCCAACCCCAGGACAAGGCACGGTGCCCCTAGAATTCATTCATAATCACCAAATGCCTTTCACAGAGCACACAGTGACTGTCACTGGGGCCCCAGCCCTGCAGCTGTGAGGTTAATTAGGGATATCCTCCCCACCAAGCCCTGCTCAACCTACCAACTGCAGGTCTGACCATTAACCTATTGCAGTTTTGATGAGACAGACCTTCAGCAGTCAGGTCCTGCTTCCTTTCCAGTTCATTGAGCTCAGGATCAAACTTCGGTGCTTTTTCCGTCCAAATCCATGGTGTGGCAGATTTCCTCCAGAAGAGCAGAATTCTGCTGAAATAACTCACTTTTGGAACAGAAGTTTGGGGTCATTATTTTTTTTTTTCAGTCCACTGGGAGTACACAGCACAGAATCTGAAGTCCAGAGTTTCATAACAAACATGCAAAGAAATGTGTAATTATTGTCTAGAGAATTACATGATTATATTACAAAATGGAGATTTTCTTGTCATTAGCAAATCTCTCCATAGCCACTTTTTTACTGGGAAGCTTTAAAACTATTAGCATAATAAGCTGTTTCTCAAATCCTGATTGCTAATTAAAGCCATATATTATTGTCAGCTCCCCTATTGGTATGTGAGCTTGGTTTTACCTCATTATAGTGTAATAAATGCTTATTTTTTCCTAGTCTTTGTTTTTTGTTTCCTTTCTTCTTCCTTTTTCTTGCTAAAACAAAGTTGCAGAGAACTGGCTACCACATAAAATTGGACTTCTTTTTCCCTCCCTTATGGAGAACTATACAGTTTATTCTGCATATTTTTCATGTCTTTTTCACAAATAAAGGAAGCCCAGTGGCTGTATTGACTGCTCCCAAAGATATCACACAGCTCTGAAGCTAATTAAAAGTCAGTCTCTGTGCAATTGTGATGGAATAGGGTAAGCGCAACTGAAGTGAGCAGCAAAATACTCAAAGATTATCTCTTTGAAACCCAGCCCCAGAACTGTTCCATGAAAACACTAAACACAAAAAAGCAAGGAAATAATGGTTGTTCTCCTCAGCACAGAGACTATTTAAATATCTTGAGAGTCCCAGAAGGGTTACATGACCCAAAATTACAAAGACAAAAGAAGATCTGAGATGTCAGACTACAACTCAAGTGGGACAGGCCTAGAGCGGCAAAGCAGCTTCCTAAAGTGGCACTACAGCCTGGCAAATGTCGCTGGAAACAATCATGAGATTTGCAATCAGAGGAAGGAGAAAAGACAACAAGAAGCCATGAAGTGGTGCAGAGCACAGTAAATGCATACTGGCCAGGCTGGAAGTAGTCTCCCTACGCTATAAAGAAAGATGTGTGCCTGCCGCACATATCTATGACAAAAAAATGCTCCCTGAGAGCTACAGGAGGTATTTCAACAAAGCCTTGAGGTTCCTGGAGAGAGGATTAACCCTTTGTAGGTACGCATGTTATATTGGGATACAAGTTTAACACAAAGGTAAATCCTTGCAAAAGAGTCCAAGCCTCATCCTCTGCTCACTGTCTCGCATGAGACAAGTGAGTTACAAGAGGGTAATAAAAATTCCAAAGACTGGAGAACTGGCCTCTGTTCCTAACAGCAATGTGCATGCCATGTTTCGGATGCCCTGGGGCTCAATTACTGGTGTTTTTGTCCTTCTCCTACATCTGTTCACCAAGAAAGAGAGCTTCTTCAGACTGTCCTAGGAGTCCCAAGAGAAGTTGCATCTCTGCACCATGTTAGCATACTGGTACAACCCATCTATTCCCTGGCTCCATTCTTGAGGATTCCCAGCATCTTCACTGGAGATTTGTTCCTCACTTTGCAGCTTGTAACTTAGGAGTATTTTCTGAGATGCAATAAGAAATCCAAAAGGACATCCCTGATTTTTATTTACGTGAGTTCTTCCAGTGGTAGCTTTAACTGGAGTGAGATGAAGCTGGGGAGCATCTTTCAGGCCATACAGGAAGAAGAAAGCTCTTCTCTTGTACCATGCCTGTTGTCATCAGACCCCCAGCCATAAGCAGATGGAAAAACAGTGCCATTTACAGAAAATGACACAATAACTCCAAAACAGCCCACACACACTGAAATTTGTAATTGCAGAAATGCAGATTTTTTGTATGGTTTGAATGCAGACATTTTATGCTCCTCTGTTATTATATTAAATAAGTTCATCTGATACAGCTAAACGAGAAGTTTGTTGGGATCCCTTCTCAAAATAACCACCTGGAAGCCCCCTCCCAGGGGTGATGTCTCTTGGAGGGAGGACTGCCTTTTAAAACTTGCAAATCTAGTAAAAATAATGCCCCTAACAAAATGAAACTCACATCAGATTTTAACTCATTTTGAAATCCCAGGTAAATGTCAATTTGAAAATAAAATACTGACACACATTACATTTTATGCAGGAGGGAATAGCAATGCTTCTTGAGGGGACTAGGAGGGTTATGCATAAAGGAGAGAATGAAAATTAATTGAAATGATTCCCAACCTGGGGGCCTACTCAGAAAGACTCAATTCATGAGAGAAACAATAGAGAGACTCTTTGAAGTAATCTCTAAAGATTAAGTGTGTTCGGGAGGAAGAGTATAGATACCATATGAAAATTTACTTGGCCTGAGCAAGGAAAATTTCGCAGAAGAGGGTTGGTCAGTAATGGAGACTTATCTGCTGGCCTTGGTCAACCCACCACACTTGCCATTTCCAAGACCTTTAGCAAGATATCCTCCTGGACATTCCTGTGGTCCCCACTCCACCATTGGAAAAGCCCCTTTGACCAATGCCTTGTAATACACCCTGGTGTGCTGAGCCTCAGCTCCTTCACCTCTGCTACCCCTGGTGCCAAGAGGCTCTTGAGTACGGTGTCACATGGTGTCAATGTGTGCAATTTGTCTGTCCTAACTTGGATGCTGGGAGTTGGGCAATGTGACCCCCAAAGGCATGTGCCAGACTTGGGCAGAAGTCTTTGAGCTGTTTGTGGCTGGGTGAATACAGCACGGGGGATGTAAGGGATGTGTCCTTTAACATTGACAGGATTGCAGGGGTCACATCGAAATGTTTAAATACCTGAATGCTATCAGTGACTTCTGTCCTGGCTGCTCTCACCAGCTACCTGCTGCAGGTGTCTGGCTGCTGCCACTTGGATGGATGCCCAGCAGTTTCAGCCCTGTGTTTTCCCTCTTCCTGGGTCTCATTTTCCTTCATGAAATGCAGCTCAGTTTCCACAGAAAGGAACATCTCAAACAAAACAGCCAGGATTTGGGAGTATCCCTTTTTGTCACTGGGAAAGAATCTCCCATGGCAGAGCAGGAAACAGAACTGAGATCTTTTCCATCCTCTTCCCATTCTCAGCAGTGCTTCTCAGGCATTAATACCACTTTATCTGAAAGCCATGATCCCACTTCACTGCTTGATGGAAGCTCCTTGGTTGGTGCAACAAGAATTTCAGTCCATGAATCCCACTCATCTTGCTGATCTGAGCATTGTATCTAAACCATGGGGGATGTTCAGGACAAACCCTCATCCCAGGGTCTCCCTGGGATGGGCTGTTCCTACCTGGGACACTCTCTCTCCCAACCCCCAGTTAGAGACACCAGTATCCCTTGCAGCACCAGGGTACCAATTCCTCATTGTTGAGCTAAAAAAAGTGATACTAAGCTATATATAACTCTGCAAATTTAAACATGTCCTCTTACAAGTGTACGGATGATGCTGCTGCATCCAATACCAAACTAGGGACTGCAGCAATACCCTGCCATGCCAGGGGGCTATAGGGCTGCATACCTTCACAAGTCTGGGAGGTGCCAGCAATGCATGGACAAACACAGGAATTGCGTGTGCACCTTAAGACAAAAGTTGAAGATTCCTAAACTGAGAAATGCCAACAACGCTGTGTGTTTTTATTTCAATTCCTCACCTCACCAAGTTATATTAATTAAAAAGCATTAACTGGAATTACAAATCTTTAAGTAATTATTACCTCAATGATAACAAACTGATTAATGGCTGCGCTAATAATTATAATAATTATTATTAAAATTTATACTATCCACTTATTACCAATACTTATTAAATGCCTGCTAATAGGTGGAATACAATCACCGAGCTTTCCCTCTGGGAGCTGGGAAAGTGATACAACTGGCAAAGTTTTTGGAAACCATGGGACTGACTCCAGAGGGGTGCTCTTTGCTCCAAACCTCTCCTGACCTCAGTGCTGCAGACAGCAGTGGGGAGTGTGCATCGAGGGACGAGATATCTGAGACACAAAGGAGTAAAGACCTTGCCACTTGGCCATTAGGAAGATGCTCTCTCAGTGCACTCCATATCTTCGGGGCTTTTGCAAATTGCTTTTATTAAGTTCTGTTTCACAGGAGGGCTCAGCTGGCCTTGGAAGCGGGCTAGTGAAATGTAGAGGAAATCTTTCAGGCAGTGCTATAGGCATGTTTGAAATTCATCCAGATGGCAAGACCACTCAGTTTGGGGTGTTTGGCATGGGGTGGATTTTTCTGGAGATTTTAAGAAAACAAGAAATGCACTAGTCTTGTTTCTTTAGCAAAGAGTTACAAACAGATTACCCCAAAGGCAGAGGAACCATTGAAGCTTTTCCAGAGGCTCGTGCACTTTGCCTCCTGCTCCCATCAGGGTCCCTCTTCGGGCATCTCCCCTGGGCTGAAGGCAGCAGAACCACAGCTCACCCGAAATGGTTCTTCATCAGGAACAAGGCAGTGCTAACTGGATTTAAATCAACATTTCACTGCCACTCTCTCCCCCTTCCTGTACTGCTATAAACCACTGAACCTGAGGCATCTGGTGAAAATTAGCCTGTGTCTCTTCAAGTGGACTTCTGCTGAAGACCTAGAAACCAGGCAACTTTTTAAGGCTCAAAGCTGGGTAGTTAAGCATGCCTAAAATGAAAGGACTCCTCATATGATCATTTCAAACTTAATATTTAATATCATTTCTAAAAATACCTGAATGGGCACAGCAATGCAGCGTCATGGTGCAAGCCCCATGAAAGCTAGATTACAGAGCCTCCAAAAGGCTGTGAGAGGAAAGCCCAGGAAGCTATTATTTGTTTCCTAAAAAACTGCAGATATCCCCTTAGGGACAGTATTTCTAACAGGCAGCTCAGGTGTCCATGTCATCCCCTTGCTGTAGTCAGCTTTAGCTTGCAGGGGCTTTTTCTTTACCTCATTTTCCCATCTTAGAAAATATACATGGCACAGTTCAAATAATGTTAAAAACATGGTATTTGTACCATTGTTGTTGTAAAACATCGGTTTTCTCCTTTCCTCTCTGGATATTCGCTATGTGTGGCAGGTGGAGAGGAAAAGTCTGCATCCAGCTGGCCCAGACAACCCTCCATGGTCTTGGGTTGGATCTCCACCCTGTGCAGAAGGAGATGGAAAGCAGACACTGTGCCATGAACTTCAAGGCTTCAACAGTTGCTGCTGAAAGGCCAGACACCTGCAGATGGTCTCCAGCTGCATTGTAGCAAGAAGAAAAGAGCACATTTACCCACCTTAAAAGAAAAATGAGGCCCTGTTGCTGCTATAGAGCTATAATTTTTCTTGTAAGGCAATGTCTCACAGTCATGCTACCTTCATTAGCCTTTCCTGTCTTATCAACATAAGTGTGTCACTAAAGCTTTCCCTGAGCCCTGGGAGAGCCTACAGCAGAGTCATTTTTGCCTGTCTCTTTAACAGCAAAGAGTTCAGCAGCACTCACAGTGTAGCCCTTTTCCCACTGATTTTGTTCAGGTTCACTCTAACACTTCAGACCTGTGCCGGTGCTGATTTTCCCCAGAATTTTCAGGTCCATGTGTTAGCATTCCTTCCAGGTAGGTGAGAAGATGGCCAGACTGACCACTGCAGAAGTGCCCAGCACCTTATCAGGCAGAGATTTTTGGTTTTGGTTTGGTTTGTTTTTTTTCTAAATTGCCAAGTAACTACCCTGCAGCCTAACACGATGAAGTCCTATCAGATGGTCACAGCTGAGGTTCCTACTGGAACTAGACCCGAAGAAATGAAAGGTATTTCTGACTTGCGCAAGCCTTTGAGAAATGTGCCTGGTTTAGCTGCATTCTCTCCTTTCTGCCTGAGAAATCAAAGACTGTAAAGATTTGGAGCAACCATCCTCAGGCACATCACCAGAGCCAAGTCCTCCACCCTCTTTGCAGAAGCCTATGTCTCTGCTGCCATCCCATCGCTGCCTAGTTTCAGATGCTGTCCTCAGGTTGAAGAGACTCCCTGATGTGGAACTGCAGGGCAAATCCTTTCCTTTCTGATGGCACTGGGGAATCCACACTGCTGCAAACCTTTCTCCTCTTTGGATAAGGGAGGAAAGATGAGGACAAGTAGGAGAAAGAACAGAGGGAGTAAATGACGGAAGAATCTCAACCTCTGCTTCTTCCCACTGGTGAAACCAGTGACAATAATGTCCACCCTAAATGGAGATTTCCTACATGGCTTCTTGGACCCCGGTGTATAGGTCATCAAAAAAAGTGAGAATTGGTCACCCGAAGTCATCTGGAGGGTCTTCAGGACTAGCACAGGCTTCACGAATAGATGATGGTTATGAGCATTCATATTGATCTCCCAAGGCAACCCCATTCATTTTAGGCTCCAAAAGACAGTTAATCTTAGTTAAGAATAAATACACTCAATTATCGGAAAGGAAAAAATAGCAGTGTATTTATTGTGAGGAAATCGAAAGTAATTACTCTGGAAAAAGTTGTGTTGGGCCTGGAAGCACAATACATTAGCTGTCAGGATTTTTAAAGCAGTCGGCAAAGACCGTTCCAGCGCGTCCATCCCTGTGACCCAGGAGAGGCTGAAGGAGCGGTCTAGAGGAGACAGCACTGCCTAGCACATTATTTGCTGGTTAGCAAAGCCCCTTGGGCTGCAGGGGGCCATAGGACCCCCCGTCCCATTGCTTCACATGCCGTGGCAGCTCTCAGAGGCACTTGCACCACTTGGGCAGAGGAAAACCTTGCTACTTCTGGGCCACTAAGGTGGGGAACTGGGCGGTGGTGCGGTCTCCCGGTCCTCTGATTTTAGGGCTTTTTGGTATGAGGAGTTTTAAAGCGATTTTAAAAATAACTGCATTTGGCAGTCACTGTTAAACAACGCCTTTAACTATTGCTGGGATAGAGCACAATCCCTCTTCAGACAGTGATCGTCATCTAGCATTTCCAGACCACACTGAGAGAAATGCCCTCCATCCCCAGAGCCGTGGTGCAGGTATCACCATCATGCCACCATGGACAAAGCTGCACATGGGCTCCTCTGCCCCGGTCTGCCAAAAATATCCCTGTGCTTGGCCAGGGGCAGCACCAGCATCTGACCAGCAACATCTGTCCTCACAACCTAGTGTTTGAAAGCAATATCCTGCATTCATACCAACATTTCCAAGAAGGGGCTTCTCGAGCTTTAAAAGCATTTGATGTGCAGGGAGGGCCTTGGAGCTGCAGGCTCTGTGCATGTCTTTGGAAAGGCAAATCTTAGTCGGTGTTCCTGCCACTAAAGGAGCACAGTGGTTTTAAAGGTTTGTTTCTCTAACGAAGGCAGCAGCTAACACTACAAAATTTAACCTATGTTGAGGAAAAAGCAGGTGCTTTTGTGGACACAACACCATCCTGCCTCAAGGATGCTGCCAGGTTACCCCTGGGTTGGGAAGCACAGCAAGAGAAATCATTTCAGACCAGCTCACAGAGCTAAACGTTTACACCGCGCCTTGCCAGGCATTTACTCACAGCTCACATTGCAGGCTAAAATGGGTGCAACCGCAGACACAAAATAGTAAGGCAGCTGCAGCCAGCATTAAGTCACACCGTTATTACGGATCTGATTTAGAGCAATGCCAATGGAAAGTGGGAATTGTGCCTGGCTCTGTGTTTTGCATGAGCACTGCAGGTAGAGCACTATTCTCCGAGATAGCTCATATCACGCAGTCTGGAGCAAGAGGCACGCAAAACCAGGAACCACCCAGGTTGGAGGGGAGCTCACAAAGTCTCCCAACCTGGTGCTTCAAGCAGGGGGAACACTGAATTCAGACTAAGTTGATCCGGGTTTTGTAATTCCCGTGCCTAGTAATACAGCTGTGACAGCACCAGCGTGCTGAAAGGTTGTCTTCTGCATACAGTGATTAGTTAATATAGTGGAAAGTCCCTTTCAGGAAGACCCCATAGGAATAATAATTCCATGGGACAGAGTTGGAACAGTAGCTATAATCAGCATTTAGGAACGGTGCAGAAGAGGGTAAAGTGATAAATGAGTAAACTGCCATGCTTGGTGCAAGGAGCTATTCCACTGCAAAGACACGTTCATAAAGCATGAAGGATAGCATCTCTGTGTGATGTTAGTGTCATTGGTGAGACAGTTAGTTACAGAAATATGTGTCTGGGAAATGCAATACCTACATAAGGCTTCAGTGAACAGAAGTGTATATAAAGGCTGTAATATCAATTTTCTTTGGATTAGATTTTAAAGCTATATTCTCCCCCTGGTTAGGTAATGCGATCACCTCAATTGTCATGCTAAGATGAACATATCTGACTGTATCGTTAATGAGAGTTTGTGCATTTGCATCACGTTGCTGCAGGAGCTGGCCGTGGCCCTTGAAAGCACCAACACACTGCTGGAACAGCTCTCAGTGCCAATATCCCCTAGTTGTGAGGGGATCTTGGAGGATTGAATTAAAACTTTGTGCCAGCTCAGCGGTTCTCTGCTACCTGAATGCATACACTCGCAACGCCTCAAAGTGTGTCACTTATCGAGCATAGATTGTTTTTAGTGAGTTGTCTGAAGAATGAACTCTGGGGCTGCTTGCATGCAGAGTATTGCATCCCCCTTGAGTGTTATGCTGCCGTGCCTGGCCTCTGGCCAAAGTCAGGGCACTGGCCACATCCCTGCTGGGTGCAAAGCCCACCTACACCTCCTGCAGCGACAGCACCTCGGAAACAACGGGCTGTGTGGATGAGCTCACGCACCGAGTCAAAATTTGAATCAATTGGCACCCCTTCTGTAGACATTATGTTTCCTGCTCCTTTCAGTACAAAGATAAGTTATTGTAAAGGAACTCAGGAACTTGCAGGAACTCAGCGTCTGAGTGGGTCTTGTTAACAGTGGTGGTAGGGGCAGAACTTTCCCTCAGGTGGACTTCATGGAGCTCAGCGTGATCACATATTGAAGCAGTATTTTTGCAAAGGTAGCAGAGGCCTGACAGTTGCATTGTGTGTCTCCATACACTACAGAGATATGCATCAGCACTCAACTGTGGGACCCAGGGTCTTGTGGAGAATGATATTGTGATAGAAAACACTCCTGGAGCCCCAGAAAATAACTTGCAATCTGTACTGAAGTGTGTTAGAACAGTAGCTCTGGCATTCAGCATGACCAGATTGTCATTTGGGAGGACCGCCATCTTTTCCTTGATGTAAACACCTCCAGCAGAACAGAGAATTCATGTCTGTTAATGCATTTCTTTCCAGTTTAAAATTTCCCTGTGGGAGAGATTTGTCAGTCCCCACTGCACTGACCGCAGGCTGCCAGCAAAGCAGATCGGAGACATCCCCTGGGTGAGGGGGTGAAGAGCAGTAAGTAACAGAGCTGGGGCCGTGTTTACAAAGAAAGAGAAGATAGCAGGCCCCCTTGGGGCTCAGGGAAGAAATGAGGGGCTCTGCCCTGTCCTTCTCCATCCTCATGGAGACATGGAGGGGTAATGCTCGCCTCCCAGCAAAGGGTCCCCAGCCCAAGGGGGACTTATCCTGGTGAGCACCAGCCCAAGGGTCACCTCCCTTGCAGCTGCCTACATTACTGTTTTTTAAGCATACAATATTATATTTAAGGACACAATTGCTAACTACATAATTGGATGTGGTGAAAATGTAACATTAAAATCAGACTTAGCACAAGAGGATATGAACCACATGGACTGGACTAACTCATTTTTATTACTGATTATTTATTACTGATTTATATGTTTACCGAGTCTTTCCCCAACACTTCTTGCAATTCTCTTACCATCATCTTACTCTGCTTGCTCCTTTATTTTCAGACCAGCAAGCAGTATATCACTGAAAAGCTTCTTTACTCAAGTTCTCAGCAGCCAAGGAAGCAAAACCACTATAGAAATGACGGTAAAATAGGACAATATATATATATTTAATAGACCTGGATGCAGAGGAAGAAAGATTTTGAAGCATGGCCCTGAAGTCAGGCTGAAAAGCAGTGGTGGACCATGAGGAGAGCCAAGGACCCTCAGATCTGTGACAGCGTGTCTTCTCTCTTTTGCCCATCATTAAAATACTCACTTTTCATCCTCTGCCAGTCTAGGGCTGACCATGCTGCTGTGCTGGAGGTAACAAGAGGTGCAAAAAGTGCACATTATCGGCAGGGAGCTGCCCAGTATTGGCCAGCTCTTCCTTAAGGACCAGGGACCCTTCAATGCAGACCTGCCTGGGACTTGCACACCAAAGTCATGGCTGCTGCAGATCAGCTTTTCCCTGCAGCCCTTTCTTGGGTGGCCCATCTATGCACATTCAAGGAGAAGCTGGGCAGATGCTCAGGGAAGTGAGCTTGGTCCTTCAGATGTGTCGTTGTGTGCTTTTGCTCCCTGCCGATGGCTCTTCTGCCACCAGGGACTGCTGCCAGAGCCCTGTCTTGTGGCTGTGAAACTGAACGTAGCTTTTCAACTGTTTAATGGCTTCTTAAGTGATGAAGTGAAATCCTGTCAGTCTGTCCAAACACACGACTCCCCCACATTTTCAGCAAGAAGAAATTACTCTCCAGTCTGTTAGCTGAGACTTGATAAATCAGATTAACCTGTCTAAGCGATGACGGATTGGTCCTCCTGTCGTTGCAAATGCTCTGGAGCAGGGCTGGCATGTAGATGTCCCCCGACCCCTGCAATGAGGAGCCACATGCCTGTGCCCTTGCCCAGGAAAACACAGTCCTGCTTTGTGCAGAGCCTGAAATGGGTCTGAGGGCACCTCTGCCACGAGTGCTGGCAGAACTGGGGAGCCAACCAGCTGGGCAGTTCTATGGATGGAAAAGGTGCAGCTGAAACCGCTCTGGCAGAACTGAATGTCTCGCCCTTGGCTGGGCTTTTAAACGCCTGGGAGAACAGTGGGATGTCGGAGCGAGAGTTAGGAGATAGGGAGAGCCTTCCCTGGGTTTTGGTGGTGTGCCCTCTCCCAGGGGTGCTCTGGTCTCACCCCTGGAGGAACAGCCCCAGTGGGATTTTGACCTGCGATTGCATCCAGGTATCCGCCAGGCCCCGACCTGCTCTGCCTGCCCACCACGGCGTGGTTTCACACAGGGCTCAAAGGCAATGGTCAGGTGCCTGGAGACTCCTGAAGGGCGCTGTACGGGCCTGGCCTGGGAGGCAGCCGCAGGATACAGGTCGGAGCTGAGTGACCTTTAAGCTCCCTTCCAGCCCAAACCACCCTACGATTCTATTATGGTCACAAATTTCTCTTGGATTCTGCCAAGGAGAAGAGACGTTTTACCAAAATCAGTCAGGTTACTAATCTCGATGTGTTATAGCTCATCGTGTGAGCTGTAACAACAGGCAGCGTGCACACCCAGCCGTGAAGCTGAAGCAGGCATAGCAATGTCATTAGCTCCAGCTACTGCAAAGTTTGTGGGCTTTATCCCTCCCAAAGCACCCATATCGGCTTTTGACAAATAAAGCTGGCTCGCTGTGCATCACTAGAACATGAAAATCAAATGCTCAGCGTGCACACTTTTTGGAAGAAAAATGGATGTGGGTAAATTATAGCGTTTCTCAAATGCCACTCTCCTCCTTTCCCTGCTCCTGCCCAGTTCTGTGGCTCAGGAATGCTGGTACCAGAGAAAAAAAAAAAAAAAAAAAAAAGAGATTAACACATTCCCAGCTACTCAATAATAGTTCTTCTGCTAATTAAAGCAAATCAGCAGATTTAATGTACACATCTCAGCAGCTGGTTGCTTTTCTAATATTGCCAGGCATTAATCATCAGAGAATGATTTTTAAATAAATTAGCAATGAGCAACTGGAGAAACAAAATGATGTAAGCATCTCCATTAGGAAGGCTGAACTATTTGTTGAAAAGAAAAATATGTGTTACCTATCCTTGTGCTTCTTTGATATCGAGCATACAGGTTAAAAAAGCCAGGAGAACTGGGACTTGGATCTGCCCTCACACAGTGTTTAATCTTCATGGCAGTCACAGGCTTAAAACATTTTAGTAACTCTCCCTCCTTTACTGTAACTGCATCTTCAGTGGTCTGTAGCAATTAATATTGAAGACAATCAATACTGCAGTCAGTACAGTTTTTTCAGGTACCAGTAACAGGCGTTGTGCTGGTGACATGGAGTTTACTGATACCACAATACACCATCCAAGCCCCCAGTAGTCTGTGAAACAAGGAGCTCTTCCCCGAAAAGCATTTAAATGCAAGATGTGAGATTAGATCTGCTTGCCATGAGTTTGGGGCTTTTCCTTGGCGGAAAGCACACAGATTTTCTCACTGTGTAGGATTGTATTCCAGATACAAAGGAAAACCTAAATGGATTTCACCAGCATATAGGAAATTAAAGAATTTAAATTACTGCACTGAGCCTTCTGAAACCATGCAGCTTTGACTGCTCTTGCATCCCACGGTGCGGAGGTTTTCCCCGGGTACAGGAGGCATCTAATCACAAACCGGCAGGGATGTTGGGAAGGGCAAACACGGAATAAACACCCCGGCACCAGCCTGCACTTTGGTTCAGATTCAATATCAGCTCCAGCAAAATCACAATATGTGATGAAGGTACAGGCGGCTGTAATTATTCATTTCCTCTGGTCCCAAATTTCAGACTCGTGGAGAGAGTTTTCTATCATAAGGCAAGTCAAGGTCCCTGATGAAAACTCCTCTGGC
This sequence comes from Stictonetta naevosa, assembly GCA_011074415.1. Taxonomy (NCBI): domain Eukaryota; kingdom Metazoa; phylum Chordata; class Aves; order Anseriformes; family Anatidae; genus Stictonetta; species Stictonetta naevosa. The sequence goes on from CM021711.1 coordinate 5,078,029, forward strand.
ACATTCTTTGTGGTAGCTTTTGAAATGACCTCTGGATATTTGGTTCTGGGGAATTTCAAGAAATATTGAAAAGTGATGAATTGAAAAGCACCTGAAACTCTGTCAGACTTCTTCTGGATTTTGCATTTAATTGAATTTTATCCTGCATTGTCCCAAAGTGTCACTGAGATATGATGTGTCTTTTATAGCTTCTGTGAAGTGTTATCTTCCTGGAACAACAGAAAGTGTAAAGAGCCACTGAGATAGGCTGGATGTGGACACATTATTAAAAGCTCTCTGTGCTTTCTGATCTATGTGCATTTCTACAAGTGGATGGGAGCACTGGTCCCACAGCCTGTCCCAGCGCTGAGCCTACTGCCAGTCACAGAGCTTTAAAACGAGACAGAAATTTCATTCAATGTGAAGGAAATACTCTCGGAGAGAAACATGGCATTTCTGCATCCGTTGTGTGACCAGAATGAAGGCTTTGTGCTGGCCAGGGTTGGGATGGATGCTGTGCCCTTCCTGCACCTTTCTCCCTTTCCTCGGGTGTCCTGTGCAAAGTTAACAGTGGTGCATCAGGAGCAGAGCAAGTTTGGTCCTTTTCTGCTGTGAGGCTTTGGGAACAATTTTATAAAGGTTGTAGTAACATCATTCTGCTGGGCTTTTACGCCCAGTGTAACAGGCAGTAGCAAGAAAAAAGAGATTTCTCCTTTCCAAGCTTCACCTAGCATCCCTGCCACCCTGCAGGGTGCTCACACCCCAGCAGTGCCCCTCCCAGTCCAAGCGATGGCACCAAGGTCAGAAAGGATGTCCCCTATCATCCCCGAGCCACAGCCACTGAAGGGGACTCCGGGAAGACCCCTCCCCAGTGCCCCCACACTTCCAGCAGAGTCCAGAGCTCTGGGAAGCTTCCCGCTGGGGCTGCCGTGGGCATGGGGACGGGGATGGGCGCAGGCTGGGGCTGCAGAGCCCTCTGCAAGCAGGAGCTGGGCCTTGGTGCAGATGAATGAAATCCCAGCCACGGTGCTGCCAAGGTGTCATGTCCAAAATGGGTCCCAGAGGTCCAGAAGCACAAAGCTGCCAGGGTTGTAGTGTCTGTGCGCTGGCTGTGCCCACGTTACGAACCCACCTTGGGACAATACAGCCGTCCAGAACAGAGCCCTCCAAATAGGCTTTCTTTGGAACAACTTAGAAAAAGTTAAGAGAGAAGATGAAAACTTTCTGAGAAGGAAATAAAGCCAGGCAAGAAATAAAAGATAAGCGTCACTAAATGAGTAAATAAATAAATAAAAATGGGGGCCTGTCCGTGGAGCTGTGCAGCTCACCATGTTCCTGAAAATTGTGGAGAAGGGGAAGCACTGAGGTGGCAGATTCTGGAGCTGAAATGAAATTAGGCAGGAAACAGGAAAGTAGCTGTGGAGGGGCAGGGTCTTATTCTGCCTCGCAGCCGCTGAGGTTCAACAGCTGCAAATGCTGGGTGGTGCTTGTGGGGGAAACCAGCAGCACCTGTGCATGCCCAAAGTGATTCCAGCAGTGCTCACACCTGGAGCTCATGCAGCACGGCAGGGGATGGCAGAGAGATCAGGACTGGGGCCATCAGAGCCTGGGTCTCTTTCCGTGTGAAGAGACACCAAGCAGTCCCAAACTCTCTGCACAGATGAAGAGAAAGCTCCCAGGCCTGGGACAGGCAGGGACAATTTGGGTAACTGGGAACATACATCTTCTGCTTGCTGAGGAATAGGGGTGGCATAATTCAGTCCTCATGGAGATTACACCAGAGCAAAAGGCACTGCACTGACACAGCCCATCAGTCAGCAGCCGCCCTCATAGCCAAAACCGAGGTGGCTTTGAGGAGCCATTTAATGTGTCTGCAGAAGAAAAACCAGGGGGGAAAGTGCAGCCGGTGGGGCTGGGGCCTCCCTGGCATCCCGGGGGCACTGCCCTGACTGCTCCGCTGCGGGCGAGGGGTGGGTGCTGGGAGCCGGCAGAGAGGGGCTGCAGAGCCCTTGTCGACGGGATATCAGGAAAAATTCCTTAACCACGATGGTGGTCAAACACAGCTATGGATTTCCTACAGAAATAGTTGGTGGTGCCCCATGCCTGTCAGTGTTCAGGAGACATTTGGGCACTGCCCTCAATAACATGCTTTAATTTTGGTTAGCCCTGAAGGGGCCAGGCAGTTGGACTAGGTGATCTTTGAAGGTCTGTTACATCTGAAAATTTCTCCCTTTTCCTTTCCTTCCCCCTTTCCTTTTCCCTTTTCCTTTTCCCCAGCCATCCCCAGAGGGGCACGTGCTGTTTCTAGCACCCCTGTCCGCAGGAGAAGGATGTTGAGCCCCTGCCCTGACCAGCCAAGTATCAGAGCTGGGTGCCTTGGCCAGCACATTCACTGTTCTCCTTTGCCCTTATCTCATCATTGTTCCCACACAGCTCCATGCCCTGGAGCATCCTGGGGCACCTTCCAGTGAGAACATCAAAGGACAGACTGGGTGGTGAGATCTGGAGCCAGTTCTGCCCCTATAAGCCTAGATGTTAAAAAGAGGTAAGAAGTCAATGCCTATCTACAGGAGGTAAAATAGAGCACCTTGCAGACACAGCACAACTTCCCCAGTCCCCCAAATGCATTTGAAAATGTCTCTGGTGAAGGACCAGTGCTTTGTGCTGCACAAAATGTGGCACAGAGCTCCCAAACCAGCAGCAGCATCCCTGCAGGCGAGTGAAAGTGTCCCCCACGTGGGCATCTCCACCCATGCACACCACCGGGGTCCCTCTGGGTACGCTGGGGGCCATGAGAACAGATTGGGTCAGGCAGTGCTCACCCTGCAGCTCAGCTCATCCCGTGTCATCTCAGACCAACCAAGTCCCTGAGGTTACGACCCCACGGCTGCCTGTGAAAAGAGCCTGGGGCGGTGAGCTCAGGTGTAGGCACCTCCAAGGCAGACACCTGGGCTGGATCCCGTGCTGATGGGTCACCACATCCACCAGCTGCTGCTGGGTGTTGCTGCCTTGTACTGCACCAGATCATGAAATGCAGCCTTGGTGCCCAGCTCAGTTTCTATAAAATTAAAAGGGTAAGTACACAGTATGCAACAGATAATAATAGCAATAAATTGGAGCATGGCATCTTCCAGAATATTCTCTTTGTTCTCAGACTCTGAGAGTTTTTTTTTTTCCCCTACTTGAAACTGTATCACAAAAGATTATCTTTCTGCTCTTGTACCCTCTAAACAAATAGTTTTCCTGATTTGACACATGCCATGCGGTGCCTGCACTGCTCTTTGCTTTATTCTATTATCAAATGATTCCCCTCAGCTCATGGGAAGGGTGTAGCCAGCTGCTAATTTATGTCTGTTCCTCCCTAAGAAACTGGTCGATAGGGTTTTTCTTGGTCATCTGAACAGGTGAAAGAGCTTCTGTCATCTCCAAAAGGGCCCATTCAACCTGGACCCTAGCAAACAAGAGCATTTCCAGCATCAGAATATTTTTAATTGGTTCCATTTCAAAAAAAAAAAAAAAAAAAAAAAGGGGGGGGGGGGGGGCCGCAAAGCTTTTGAAAGGGCTTTAATTCTTATTAATTTTCCCATAGCAGACATGGCCTTCTTTTGATGTGCAAATTTTAAACTATATTTTTCCCCACTCGGTGTAGATGGGGATCTTTGGGAAATGCTGATTGTACCAGCGCGGGATGGGGCAGGGGGAAGGAGAGGGATGGGCTCGGTGTGAGCACCAGGAGGGGCAGAAAGCAAGCAGCAGCCAGGAAGGGGATGCCTGAGGGCTATTTTAGAAGCTAAGAGAAAACAGCTGTCCCCAGTGTGATCTGGGGCCTCTGCACGGCTGGTCCCTGCGGTGCCAGGAGGTGCTGCAGCCATCAGCGAGATGCCTGCTGCACGCAGGGCAGGCTGCTGAGCAGTGCCAACATCGCCTGCTGTTTCCAGGGCTATGGTGAAGGCTGAGCAGTGGTCACAAGGCCAGTGGGAAAAAAATAAAAAATAAAAAAAGAGTCTGATTCATCTGAAGACCTCCATCCCTCTGCTCCCACTCTTACTCTTGCCACCACACACAGGTCCAAGCCTCAAATCAGCCCTCGGAAATGTTGTGTCCTCAGGCAGTGCTCTCCTCACCATCGCTCGGACAGCCTGGGCTCACAGCAGTCCTGCCAACAGAACCAGCCTGTGGTGGGTACGGGACCCAGGAGGGGCTGCTTGCAAAAAGAACACCTCTCCACCAGGCCACCAGGCAGGGGGACACTCAAGAAAAGCCTCTCCATGGGCAACTGGGCACTGGGGAGCACCCGGAAGCATCAGAGATATCAGCACCACCTAAAGCAGCCACAGACGGGGCTCTGCCTACACTGAGCTTCACCCTTGGCATGAGCCCCCTCTTCTCTCTATGTCCCAGGCTGTGTCTGTGTGCAGGGATGTGATCAAACAAGCTCTCCAGCAAAGCTGATGGGAAATTCCAGTTTGGGTCACTTCTTTGGAAGAAAAAAGGTCCTCTTCTGGGAACAAAGAAACTAAAGAAAACTTGTTTAGAGGCAATGTACACCTTTCCCAAATGGTGGAGCGTGTTTAAGAAAAGGAAAGAAAGGATGAATATGTCAGAGGTTTCACTATGAAGAATCCAAACCCAAAAATGAAGCAATGGAAATCTCCAGACCGACCTTCTGAACACTCAACAGCAACTCATTTCTCTTTCTTTTATTGGCTGATTGTATTAATATGTTGTCGCCAATAGATTAAATCAGTTGTAAAACATTCTATATAAGACGATTGTTATTTTTCCCTGTGTCTTCCTGTAACTGTGTTGTTACCAACCGCATAGGCTCTGCTGTCACCGTGTTGCACCTTCGCTTGGTTCCCACCAGCACCCTCACATCTATCCCGGGTTTCTCTTGCTGCAGGTACAGCTCACCACTTTGCGGGTATAAGCGGCTTTCTCTCTAGAAATATAACTTTGCATTTAGCAATATCAATACACATGCTCACTGCAGTCCCCTTTGCCGGGTACTTCAGATCACTCTGTAAAAACTGACTTGTCCCCACGCACCAATTTCGGTCACCTGCAAAATTCATCTGGTGATTTAATGTATGCTTAGCTCTGGATCATTGACAAGATTTAGGACTGTCACAGCACCCTTCCTGGAACTCACACTAACTTTTCAGAAGTGTATGACCTTTTGGGGACATTATATCCCCAGAAAAGTAGTTCAGTGAGTGGACTCAAAGTTATCGAAGGATTATATATCAAGTCAAACAGAAAATAAATAAATAAATAAATAAATAAATTAATTTAGGAAAGGCACACCCAACTTGACTATGAAAATTTCTTCTGCCCAGAATGAGTGGTAGAGAAGCCATCCTCAGTGAAACCAGGCCCTCACGGAAATATGCGAAATGAGTGCCACTTAACAGCCATACTGTGCAGTCAAATGACAAACCAAGAGCAAAGCAATGGAGCTAACATGGAGAATTCAAGTTTGGCCATAACATGGAATTTATGCAGAAAATAAAGGCAATGATAACAAATGTGAAATTGAAAGATTTATTTATTTATGTATTTATTTATGCAGAGTCCCCAGGCTGGAGCAGGTCTTCCTGGCCAGGCTCACACATTTTTATTCCTCCTGTTGAAGGAGGAGGAAGGGCTGTGGATCCCAAGGGCAGGCAGCAGGATTTCTTGCTGAACCTGGCACTGATTCCTTTGCCAGTGCTGATGTGGCAACATTATCACTGGGGGGGGCACCATGACAGCTGATGAGAGGAAAACCCACCAGAGGGTCGCAGTGAGTCCCTCACACCTTTCCTGCCTTCCCTTCTTGGGTGGGCCTGGAGTGGATTTTAATGTCCTGCATTTTAATGTGATAAACCAGATTTTATGCAGTGCAAATCCCCTGCCTTTACTTGCTGTGAATGATGAAATGCAGGGGCTTTGTTTGCGTTTCAGCACCTCCCAGTAGCAGATTTCCCAGGCAACTTTGATGTGTTGTGTGTGTGAGTTATTGGGGGTGGATTTCAGCGTACAGAGAGGAGGCACAGTCAGCTTTGACCAAATGTCTTTAATCAGGGTTACTGAGAAAGATAACAGAATCAGCTCAGTCTCTCCTGATAGCAACTCAACCTGGGCTGTTGCAGCACAGAAAGCAGAGGAGTGGTGAATTTATCAGAAAAGTTATACCCTAGGATGAGGTGGTGAAAACAACAATTGTTCAGCTATTGATCTCCCACCAAAATATGTGTGAGTAGACTAAGCTCAGACCCAAACCAGCTGAAACAAACCTAGAATTACTACCAGGACGTGCAGCCAGTTTACACAAGAGTCCTGCAGACAGCATGGGGTGTGCCTGCAGGAAAATGCCACCGGTATCCACAGCAGGCATTTTCAGCCCAAAGCAGTCTCAAAAAAAAAAACCTTGCTCTCCCCAGGGGTAGGGATGCTGGTGAGGAGGACTTGATCCTAGGGTCAGGTGCTCAGACCTGCCCACCACGTGAACAAATCCTGGCCCCCCACCAGCTGGTCCCCACTTTGGGCACCAGACGGGGGCAGGCAGTGGGCTGACCACCAAGTCAAAGTGTCCTCTCCGGGAGGAAGAGGAGGGCTTGAACTGGCTCAGTGGAGAAAGCACAGCTCAGGCACACCAACGGGACAAGATTTGTCCATTTAGGTGTCAAAACCATGAAAACTAACCATTGGAGACAATGGGAAGAAAGGAGGGGAAGCTATCTCTGAAAATCATTTTAAACTTTTCTTATATCTTAACTGAAGATATGAGGCTGAAAAATTTAACAGAAAAGTCCTGTTCCCGGAAGTTTAATTAGGCGTTGGCATATAATATGTATTAAAGGTTCATATATTTCAAACAGTGCACAGAAACTCCATAAGCCTGAAATATAACCTGCCTCTGTGAACAGCATGTCCATGGCACATCCTCCATCAGCTCCCTGCCCCATCCCAGCATGTCACCAGTGGGACTGACCAGGGCTGCCAAGGGAAACCAACTGGCAAGACCAAGTGTGTGGCCAAAAGGGCTTGGGTGGCTGCAGGGACCTCGTGCAGCCAGATCCTCCTGAGAAACCACTGGACAAGCACTTCAGATGGATGCTTGGAGGTTTACGAAGCATCAATGAGGATCTTTCCATAAAGCTCAAGGGCACATTCATGGAAATGCATTGATCAGCTGAAGGATGTAAAAATACATCAGGATATTCAGAAGAAACATAATTGGTGTAATCAAAAATTCTCATCAGGACAAACATGTCCCACCTGTCCAGTGCATTTGACAACCGTGTCCTAGACCATAATGAACAACTCCAGTACAGTAAGAAACTGGGAAGAACTGGCCTACAATGCGCTGATGCTGTGAAATATTAGCCTTGGAAGTGTGACTTATTCATGTGGATAGACAAAGCAACCCAATTTTTTAAAGCTAAGAGGCTAAAGGGCAGAATTACTTTCTAACCCGTTTTACTTTTTTTCACATGCATGGTCTAGCAGAGGGACTCTGCTTAGGGGGGTTGGTTGACTCTTTTAAATTTCAGATTCCCCTGGTTTTTGGGTGGTCAAGTCAAGAGGGAACTGATTTTCAGAAAGTGCCAAACCCTTGCCCTTGAACTTTAATCCTCTTTGAGTTATTAAAGCAGCCAGAGCACCTAGCAACTTGTAACAACCTTGGCATGAGGCCACATCTAAGGGCTCAATGAATTTTTAAAAGACAAATCTTCTGGAAAAGGAGAGAGGGTGGAAAAGAAAAATGAGACATATTGCTGGAGCCAGGCCATGTTAGAAGACTTTTACAGCAAAGCCTACAACGAAAATGTGGGGTGGTGTTGCTTTTTTTCCCATTTCTTTTTTTTTTTCACCTGGAAATGTGTTTGCAGAAACTCTGTGCGGCGGTGGGGAGGGGGTGCCACAGCCCACATGCTTCACCCACCCCAGCAGCCAGGTTTCACAAAGGTACTTTTGGTAACACAGATGCAGATGCCATCTCATAAATCTCTAAAGCTTATCAAAGTTGTGTTCCCCCCCCGCGTGGGGCCCCCCCCCCCCCCCCCCTTCAGCCCTGTATATTCTTAACCACCAAGATCTTCTTATGTATAATAAATACAAAAATGCTTCTCTTCCCAGCTTTACTGCTAAAGCCAAGATGATTATAAAGCTAAATCCTCAGCATATGGCATGGGTACTGTGCTTGCAAATTTTTCAGTGTGTCTTGCACCGAAGGGCAGGTTAACCCTTGGTGAGGATCTCAGGGCATGGTGGAGGGACCCTCCTCCAATGAACAGGATGCAACCATGGGGAGCTGGGCTCCTCCAAGTCCAAGTCAGGGTGCCAGGTGTTATCCTGAGGCAGTCTGAAGATGCTCCTCACTGAGGCCGGCTTCTAAAAACCCGTCCCCCCACACCACACACAGCTCAGGTGCTTCCTTCACAGAAGGGGACGCAGAGCAGGAGAACCTCGGCCACCAGCTGCACCGAAAAGGGAGTGCAGACACCCGACCAGGCTGTGTCCCGAGGGGTGACAGACCCTGCAGACACCTCGAGGGGGTCAGAAAGATGCAAATTAGGGGTGTGTTTGCCACACACTGCACCTGCAGAAAGAGCCCAGCTTTGGCTCACCGAGGCATCTTTCCATCAGGTGGGATAACAGCCCCACTGTGTGGCTCGGCAAGACCCAGCGCATCTCATACGCAGTGCAGGAGCACGGGCACGAAGCCGTCAGCCTTGGCAGGGAGCTAGGGACAAGTGTAGAGCATCGTTCAGGGACAGGTCTAAAGGGTGGAGGATCAGGGACAGGTCTAAAGGGTGGAGGAAGGGAAGGAGGATACGGTGTACACTCGGACAGATTTGTGATTTTCTTGTGTGTGTTTGTGTCTGAAGATACTGCACCTTTTTCCTGTATCATTTACATTTTTCTGCAAAGTTTTTGTATTTCTCAATTTATTTTTTTTCCAAAGGAAGGGAAAATTGCGTATTTTTTTTTAACATCATTCTCTCCTGCTAGTTGGACGTGAGGTGCCAGTACAAGTATTTATATCAACAGAAAGAGACTGAACTCCACAGATCCTTCAAAAACAGCTGAAGTGCCTTCCCACTTTACCCCGCAAAGACCCAGAAGCAGTGCTGGTCCCTACAGGTAGCTCTGGAGAGAGTGAGCTCTGCAGAGGGACAGCTCTGGCTGCCACAGAAGGGCATGGGGACACCACTGGGCAACCCTTCGCAGCTCGGACCTGCTGCTCCCCCAGGGTTTCTGGTCCGTGGGCTCCTCTCATGCAAGGAAGGAGCAGGAGGGTAAGGCTGTGCTTCAGCAAGCTCAGGGGAACAGGAGAAAGTCATCACTAGAAGGGAAATGGGGAAGGTGTAGGGGGAGAAGAGGGGAGGAGGGTGCCTGTGCTGATGGGCACTGCAGCAAATGGTGGGCACCGAGCAAGGCTGCGTACGTGCACCGTGAGTAGCAGCGCTACCCTAACTCACCTGGTGGATGAATGATGTTCAACTTTGCGGTCAGTGATGAGACCAGTTGCAAAATAGAAAAAAAAAAAAAAAAGAAAAGAAAAGAAAAGAAAAACAGTTCAACAAGTGCTCCAAGGTTGGGGAGAGGAGCTCTTCCACGATCTTGTAAATCTTAACTCAGGTCACTGCTTAAAGGAAAGGCGTAGGAATCCAGAGCAGGCTTCTCGATGCCCCGAGGCAGAGAATGTTTCTCTGAATACCTCCCACAAAATAACAATACTGCAAAAGGATGTGGCCAGAAGTTGAGTTTGAATGTGCACCGCTGCAAATGCACCATGATCCAAACCCACCCCTGTGCATGACTTTCTGAGGAGCAAAGTTACACCACAGAGCAGTGCCAGCACCAGGCAATTTGCATGCTTCTTTTGCAAGGAGAAAAACTTCAGCCCAAAGTCACTCTTCGGGCTCCACCTATTGCAGTCATTAGTGCTGAAATGGATGATTGCACAGGTTCAAATGTGCATTTTTGATCGCATCTCAAAGAAAGGGTGCGTGTGGCTGGCTGAAGTTGTATCTGTCAGAAGCTCACACAAGGCAACATAAATCAAGCAGTCCTGAAGGCAGTTCAGAGCCAAAGGGCTTCATTTGAAAGTATTCCTGTGTCTCACAAGGAGGAAGCTGCATACATATAGAAAATAAATAAATAAATAAATAAAAGCTTTTGCTGCTGTTCCACTGGGCTCCTTCAGCACTGTGTTCACTGCGCATGATTGGTGTATACCATCAATAATCATCTAGATGAGAGCTTCAGACAGCTCTTTGAACAGCGAACACATTTTGTTCCAGGGTTGTCTTCTTCCTTTCAAATGTATTTTAAACATGGGCAAGGAGCGGGATACATAGATGACTTGGAAGGTGCTCTCCCTTGCTGGCACTCATCCCGTCATAGCTCGTGATGCATGGCCCACTGTGGCCACATGCACCATACCAGAAAGGAGGTCAGCTGTTAACAGCCCTGGCCCTGAGTGTGTGAGATTAACAGAATAACAGCAGCCAACCTCCACGGCCCACGTGCACCATGCCCACACACCTGGACAAGATGTACTCCCTTGTTATCAGCTACTTCGAGAGTCTCAAAGAACAAGGAGTCCCAGAGAACTGCTGTCTGCGAGAAGATGGAGGAAGTGCTGAGATATCCGGAAATCAATTATTTGACTCTGGAAGAAGCTTTCAGTAAGATCTTTTACGGGCAATTTGTCACTTGGTAAAGAACCATCCAGTTCAATGATTTAAAAGGAGCCATTAATATCTCATGGGAAAAAAAAAAAAAAAAAAGAAACGCCTTGAGGATGGAAACAGAGGTCAGTCAAGCATCCACTTTCTAAAGAACAACAGTGTTCTGTCCAAACAGAGTTACTTCCTTGTCTCACAATAACTTGTATTAGAGTTTTCTTCCTAATTGCATCACCAGCGCTCCTGTCAAGTCAGCTGCCTGCACATACAGCCTTGCTTCTATTCAGAGCAAAGTGCTCAGCAGTAATCTCCTTTGACCTCCGGTGAGAGACCATGTCCTACTGCAAATGACCACTGAAATGTTATAAAAAGGCTGAGCTAACCCATCAGGCACCAAATAAAGCAGCTCAACCTACAGCATCATTGTGTCCAAAGAAAGATGACCTGAGTCAGAACACAACTTGTGGGCATCAGTCTTTTCTACTGCAACTAAATCAGTGGTTTAGTACTTCATGGTCACTCTTTAAAACTGGACAGCATTAGTAACAAAATCAGCTTGCTTCCTAAACAGGAGCAAAACAACTGAGTGGATAATCCTGCAAAATGGTTTTGGAAGGGGGATGTGAGCCCAAATGCTTTGAAATTATGAGGCAAGGGGAGGAAGATAGCACGTAGCTCTTCGGATGTCAGGGCGGAACAGCAGGGTGAGACCTGCAAATCACAGGAATGCGATCACCAAGCAGGTCCAGGAGATGAGAATGTTAGTGTGTCATTTGACAAGAGGACTCCAAAACTAACTGAAGGTGGAGGCAGGCCATTTGTAAGAAATCATCTAAAAATGTCAAATGGGTAATCTATGTTGGTAACACATTATCTGCGGCCGATTTGAAAAGCTCATAGAACATGGTAAATTATCTGATCAAGAGAAAATGTAGTTTCACCACTGTATAAATCCTTGGATCACTCATACTTTAGCTTCTGCATGGGGTTTTGATCCCCTCATCCCAGACATGTTCTTGAGCTGGGAAAGCATCAGAGAAGGTAAGAGGGTGATCAAAGATCTGGAATAGCTTTTGTATGAGAAAAACTGGAGAACAGGACCCTTCAGCACAGAAAAGAGATTGCCTCAGTGGACATATGAAAGAAGTCAACAAACTCATGAGAACTGCAAGAGGATGTGTAGGGCTCAGCTTTTTCTTTCTCTTCCTACGGGAAGACGAGGGGCATCAAATTAAAAAGTGTCAATCAAGCTCAATCAAAGCAAACCAAAAAGAACTTATTCTTATGCATGAGGTAAGAGACTTGCTGACCTTCTTGCCGTAGAACACTGCAGGTGCTAGAAAGGTTGCATTGGCTTAAGGGAAAGGATTTGGGAAATTCACCAGGGGCTGCCAAACACCTCAGCAGGCCTTACAAATCTGCAAGAAGCCTCTGAAGCAAGAAAATGGTCCCCAACAAAGGCTTGTAGAGCATCTAAGGTGCCATATGAGAAAGTCCTCACAGATAAATGTCTGTATAAAAGCCAGGAAGCAAAGGACTGGGTTAAGTGCTCAGTTTCCAGAGTGCAAGGAGGTGGATTTTTGAAGGGATCTGTGCTTAACGCAGTGCACTTACACACGATCTACAAAAGAAATTAATGGAAGCATAACACAATTTGCTGAACTGAGTTACTGAAGGTAGTAAAGGCAAGGGCTGACTGCAGAGAGTTTCAGGAGGCACTCGTAATATTGAGAGAGTGGATGACAAAATGGCAGATGAAATTCAATACAGATAAATGTAAAGTGATGCACATGGGAAAAACAAATCCTAACTTCAGATATACTGTAATGGGCTCTGAAAAATTACCGCTTGGGTGTAAGAGCTGGAGTTATAATGTACATTATAATGTTCTGTGAAAATGTCAGTTCAGCTCTCTGCTGAGGTCAAAAACCAAGAAAATTGAATGCTGGGAACGAACAGAGAACAAAACAGAAACCATCTTCTAAAACACCCAGGTTCACCTGCAAGCAGAAAATCATGGTCTTCCCTGCCCCCGTTCTGGCTTCAAAAGGCACATGGAAAGGTCGGAGAATTTACTGAGAAGAGCAATAGGGAAAACCAGACATTATTTAATGAAGAGCGATTAAAGAGAGACCAAAGGAAGTCCCTGAGGCACACACAGGCTTCTGGAGCTGGGGGATTCTCATCTCCCCATGCTGGTGCTGCTCTCAGGGCTGTCCTTTGGCACAGAGCGCTGCATTAGTGCCTCTTGACTGTTGTTTGAGGGTGCCCCAGCTGTATTTTTCACAGCTGTTTCAATGGCCTGCACTGGCTAAGAAGTGCAGGTCTCTGTTTTCATCTTTGTTCACGTTTCAGTTGTGGGCCTAACCTGGAGCCTGAGTTTTCAGACATTAGCAGAATTAAGCCTTGTGGAGCTCTCCACCATGAAAGCTGATCCGTATCTGCTTACCTTTGCTTCCTAGCCTTTAACAAGACACACCGATGGGAGGACCTTCCTTCTCTTCCCAGTTTTTAGGTCCACTAAGATTTCTTTAAGATCCTTTGATTAAAGAACTTGTTGAAACTCTTCAGGAAACTCCAGCAGACTACATCAATGGGACCTCTGAGCATTGTGGTGTCTGGCTGAATTTTCAGAAACTCCCAGGAGTTTGTAAGATAGGAATTCTATTCTCAAAAGCCTTGTTGGCTTTTCCCATAAATCATGCCTCACACACATGCTCCCTAATTCTCTTCCATACTACAGTTTTATCTCATTTGGGGATCAGTATTAATCTGCAGTTCCTGGATCTGCTCAGAAGCACTTTGTAAAATCAAGGTCTCACTGCTTTCTTGCCCTCTGATAGTGAGAAAATTTTAAGTGAGAGGTTTCACAGTAGACTTAATACAGTTAATAGTTTAGCTATTTCATCCTTGAATTCCTTTAGAGCTCTTGACTGAATACCATCCGGTGCTGCTGAACTGTTACCATTTATTTTGTCAAGTTACTTTATAACTTCATCTACTGAAACATCACTTTGAGACACATTTTCTGACTCGTCCCCCGTAAAGAAAGGTTCCGGGCTGGGGACTCCTGTAAGCTCCTCCACATGGACATAAAACATTTGCTCTGCTTCCCTGAAACACTTGTATCCTCTTCACTAGATGCATTTGCGTCTAGATTATTAGCTGGCCCTAGAGCTGTTCTCACAGGCTTCTGCTCAGATGTGTTTCAGAAAGAAAATACCATCAGCATGCAATGCCTGAGCTAGCAGTGGGCACTGGGGAAAGGAGTGGCCCTATGGGCAGCGTGGACGATGTTTTGGGAAGCTGTTTGTCACCCCAGAGACAGAAAAACTCATATTTTCAAGGACAAAAGTAGGCATGTGTGTGGCTGGCGGTGGCTGTACACCCAGCTCATGCATGCTGATGTCTTGATGCCAAGGGACCAGTGGTGAGGCAAGTATCAGAAAAGTCTTATGGGGGGCAGGCATGAGGCAGCAGGTATATGGTGGGCACACGACAGCTTTGGATGCCTCAGGCCTGCCCTGCAGAACCAGGGGGGGAGCAAAGCTGTGTGGTCCCTGCGTGGCTGCTTGGCACAAGGACCTCCTGTCTCCTTGCACCAGGGAGGGATCAATCACAGATACCTTCCCTGGACAGGAGCCTTCCTCTTCCTCCTCGCCTTTTCAGGTAACTTGTCCCAGTTCCCAAAGATGCGATGTCCCTGACACCAGCCATAATAAACTGCCTTGGGGCAAGGGGCTGAACTTAGAAGGACTTCAGTAAACACCAAGCAACTTCCTAACCAGCTGTGATCCAGTTTTTTCCTCACCCCATGTGCAAACTACTCCACTGGTGTCACAGGACATGCACATAGGGCTAAAAGTCCTCTTTGGGACTGCCAGCTCCCACCTTGTCACCCTCAAAGACTGGATGCATCTCCTCCTCTGGCGCTGGGCTGGAGGTCGCTGCTGCCTGTTGTGCCCCCATTTGGTCCCACCGACATTGCTGTCTGTTGTTGGGCCATGCCAACATTGCGGTCTCCTGCCTTCAGCCATGTCTGGTCCTATCACACCTCCTTGCTCTCTGCCAGGCAGCTCCGTGTTCTCCCACCATCTCCTCCTCCTGCAAGAGCCTGAGCTGTGCTCCCAAAATCTCCCTCCACCTGGGCCCCAGTCTGCACCTCCCTGCCCAGCCCCTCGCAGCTCCGAGCCACAGCCTTTCCCCATCAGCTCTAATTCAATTACAGCCTCTTCAAATATTTCTGTTAGGCTTTGAACTGTTCAGTGAAATTTGTTTCTAGCAAAAACTGGGTTTTGCTTCTCCATTTCAGGCACTTCCTATGTATGAGAAGGAGCTCGCGCTGCATTAGCATTCTGCTCACCCTGTCTCCGCACACAAAAGGTGCCTCTGCCTTTTCGGTGCTTCCCTCCCCCTGCTCCTGAGGGCAAAGTAGCCTCCGGTTTCTCCTTGGGGTCGCTCCATGCAGAGCATGAAAAAGCAGCCTCACAAGCAGTCCATGAGTGTCAGTGATGATTATGATTCATAACCGAATGCATGATTTTTCCATCCTTTTTTTTTTTTATTTTATTGGACACTGCAGTCCAGGTGCTGCTGAAAGGGATTGGTCCTGACACAGAGGAGCATTTTCCATCTGCTTTACAAATGAGGACTATGAAGAGTTTCACACACCAACTCCCTCTCCCAGCTGCTTGCTTTGACTCCACGAATATGATAGAGTCAGGTAACACCAGCTCCCGTGCAGACAGGAGTGGTCCAAGAGGGCAGGGGTAGCTCTGTCTTAACCTGTCTTTGTGGGGCTAACATATAAGCCCAAGCTTAAAGCTAAGGGTTTGGTTTTGGGGTGCCAGACCCAAGGTTTGGACCCTGTAGATGTCACGTGAGAAATGTCCTGTGGGACCTGAACCCTGGCTGTTGCTATTTCTCCGTGTCAAGTCTTCATGCTTTTGCAGAGGTCCGTCTGTCCACCACCATCGGGCAGTAACAAACAAATAAAAATATAAATAAGGTAATGCTTTGCAAACAATAGTGTTCTAGGGGAAAGAAAGGCTGTCACACTCGGGATATACTCAGCCATGGTTTCGTATGAGCTGAGCAGTCAGCTGTCCCAGAAGGGAGCAGTGCATCCCTCCCCGACATGTCCCTCTGAAGCAAAGCCCAGCTGCTCCTGCATTTGCCACTTTGGCTTATAGGCTTGATGCTGCTCTATATCCTGTTGTTTTCTGATGCAGAAAAATCCTTTAAGTCTCTAAGTAAATAGGACCTGCTGCCTTTTTTTCTGATGCCTTTGCAGTTTTCCAAGAGCTGTGTGAAGGAGCAGAGCCGAGCGCGGCGTTGCGCGGAGCAAACTTGCCACCTAGCGGGGACAGCCCCTCTGCGGCTCGGGTTTGCCTGAAACAGCCACCAGAGAGTGGGATTTGTCTCCGGTGGGAATAATCTAAACGAGAGAGCTTCCAAACAAGCTAGTTTTAGGGGGTAAGAAGAGGACCTGCCTGCAACGACCAATGCAGCCAGTCTATACCCATTAACTGCAGTAGGACTGGATGTCCAGATTTGATTCCTAGGTGGCTTTTAACCCACCAGTGTTAGGCTAGATGGATGCTGTGTGCGTGGCCACGGGCAGCCAAAGGCCACAGGACGCTGTCCTGAGGACTTTCCTTCTGTCTGTGTCTTCCTCTGGGCTCTATGTCTGCAGCCAGAGCTCCAAGGCAAGGCTCAGTGACGGCGGCGATTTCCTTGCTGCCTGCCTGATTGCTGTATTTCTTATAGTTCTAATTAAAGCAAGAATTTGCATAGTTCCAACAGACATTATATGCATCTTCTGCAGGTAATTAGGTTAAAAACAAAAATAAAAATCACGCAACAACAACAAAAACCACAATAGCAATTGTAATTTCTTCTAGGAGCTCCTATGAATTAACAGAGCACAAAGTGGGTTTCCCTGCGGTGTTACAGTGGGTGCCCTCCATTAAACACCCATGAATGTGCTTAGACTGTAACACCACAGAGTGATGGCCCTTTCACAGCCGTATCGTATGTTGGTTATCCCTGGTTTTGAGAGGATTTGGTGTGATTTACTGTCCTTTGCAAGAGCAAGCATCCAAGCTCCAGGAAGAGCAAAGCAACCCAAGTGGTGGCTGGAGCACCCTCACCCTGCTCCTCTGGAACCACCAGGACCTGTCAGGGTTGCAGAAGTGCCAGGAGGGGCATCAGCAAGAGCAGCCTTTTACTACACAAGGACTTGTGCAAGATTTCCTTAGCAATGATTTGCATAAATCAGGAGCTACCGGGTTGAGAGAGGCTCTCATCTGTAAATCAGGGGCCCTTTGTGCTCTGTAAAATGTAAAGGAGAGTATGAAGTGCCATGCTGAGCAGGGTAAAGGAAGTCCTTCTTGCACAGCAAGCATGAAATATGTCAGGTGTCAGGATATTACTGGCTGTCACCTATCGTAAAAACAACTCTTGAAAATCATTTCAACATTTTCATTAAAGTTGCTGAAAGAATGGAAAAAAAAAAAAAAAAAAAAAAAAAAACAGTGAATGCATTGGAATATTAGGCTATAAGGGTCTTTGTTTGATGGCAACAATTATTCTCGTTCCCTCGAGCCCTAAGGAGCTTTTATGGCCAGGAGCCTTCTGTTTGACAGTGAAACCATTAAACAGGAACTGGTTCCCAGTGGGGTTAAGAGCAGGCAGAGAAGCAGCAAGGCAAATAGCAGAGAGCACCACATGTGCCTCAGTTTCCCTGTGCCAAGCCCTTGAGCTGATTTGCACAGGGGCATGTTCACACATGAGGCTGGTCCCACATTCAAAGGCCATTGGATCGTTTTTACTCAAGGGGTGAGTCTTTTCGTATTTATTTCTTCTTTTTATTTTTTTTCAGTTATTCTGGACATTTTTTTTCCCCTGAGAACTGAAGAGTCATTGATCTCCTTTGATTTTGCCTCATTTTGTTGTATTTTTGTTGGTCTCACAAGGAGAAGGGGAGACGTGCAGCTTTCATTATCTCACCCACTGGTGGAGAAGACAGGGTTCTCATCTGCATTTTCCCACTTCTCCTTTCTCCCCACGAAGGCCAAGTACCACCTCCTTCTTTCTTGCTCTTTTTCTTCTCCATTTACTGACAGTTCCCTGTTTTCATCAAAGGGGTTTAATATGTGTTTCTATTCATGACCTTTTCCTTTGGATTCTATTGATATTTTTCATACCTAACGAAAAAAAAAAAAAAAAAAACTTATTTTTTCCAATATTTTGTTCCAGCTTCATGTTTTCACCAAAAAGAAGCTGCCATTAAATGTATGTTTTTTCACTTCAATAACATTTCTAATTGTTTTTCTTTATATTCTTCCACACCTTATTCTTAGTTTCTCTTTTGTTCAGTGAATCATGGTGGACTTCCCTTTTTTTTCCCACTCCCCCCAGAATTTCTCTTATTTTGCTTCACTTTTTCTCTGGGGCAAAGTGAAAGGGTTTTACCCCATTTTATCCCAGAAAACAGTTTTTTTCCCTGCACTGCTGCTCCTCATGTGTCACCTTCCTTAAGACCAGCAAAGCAGCACCAGCTTCTATCTCATTTCTTATCATTTTTTCCCTGCTGGATAAAATAGTGACAAATATTGTTTCTCGTTTTTCTCATTTCTTTACCATCATATTTCATCTTTTTTTTTTTTTTTTCATGCGATCCCTCCGGTGGAACAACATGGCAGTGGCTTTCTTTCATTTTTCTTTTCTTCTGTTCTTCAATTTTCTATCCAGTTTCTCATGTCACAAAAGCAGCAACATCTTTCCTTTGTTCCCCTTGGGTGGTTTGAGATTTCTTTTCTGTTTGGTTGTTGTTTTTTTTTCCTCTATTCTCTTTTCCCAGTGGATGAATCAACAGCATTTCTGATGTAGGGGGACAGCCACAACCAGCCCTGCACCCAATGCCCAAGTCCACAGCAGGAACTGGGCAGGGGGAGAGGGCCCTTCTCCATGTGTTTCATTTCTAAACCCACGCTTGCTGAAGGCCATCAGTACATGTGAGAACATGCTCCAAGTCGGCATGCAGAAGAGCTTTGAGCATTTTGGATCATGTCTGGGTGGGACACCTGTGTATGGTGTTGGACGGTCACCCAATGTCACCCATGGTTGAATGGGAAAGGACGGTCAGCCAATGCTATCAAACACACCACGTGTTCCAGAAATACAGGAAAGCAATCTGTAGAAAGAATATCCAGCTCTGAACATCCAACATTTCCCAAGGGGAAGATGGGACCATCTGCACGGGGCTCCATCAGGGGAACATCTCCAGCTCCTCAGATTCTTCCAGGGATGTGGGAACTGCTGATGGCAGCACAGAAATGTCTCACTATCACCTACAGGTCCATGGGGACTAAGTATTCTCGTTGTCCAGAGTGGAGAAAAGGAGGCCCAGAGACAGCCTCACTGCTCCCTGCAGCTCCCGGGGGAGGGGAAGCACAGAGCGAGGCGCCAGCCTCTGCTCCCCGGAGGACCGATGGCAGGGACAAGGGGAGGGCACCGAGCTGCGCCAGGGGAGGGTCAGCCTGGACACTGGGAAAGTGTCCTTACTGTGAGGGTGGTCAGACACTGGGACAGGCTGCTTGGGGGGTTGAGTGGTGCCCCCGTGCCTGTCAGTGTTCAAGAGGCATTTGGACAATGCCCTCATTAATCTGCTTTGGCTTTTGGATAACCCTGAAGGGGTCAGGCAGTTGGACTAGGTGATCTTTGTAGAGCCTAGCCTAGCCTAGCCTAATCCTGCAAGAACTAGGGTAGAAAAACAAGACGAGCAGCAAAGCTCTCGTTGCCTGGTGTTCACCAACACTGTTGGGATTTTAATCAGCATAAATCAAACATCTTCAGTTAACCACCACGACTAGCACCTCCTCAGGGATGGTGGGCACTGTTAGGAAAACAACTCTGATTAATCCTCATTATCTAGGACCAATGGGAAATCCTTGCTAAAACCCACCCATGTCTCTGCTCAGCCATCATTACTCACAATGCGCTAGGCTAGGAAAAAATGTCCTCACAGAATTCATCAGAAAGGTGAGAAATTGCCACTGGAAGGTAAGCGTGGCTCATCGTCGCTCTCCTTGCTCAGAATTGCCAGGAAAAGCAGAGTGCCTTACCCAGAGTGAAAGCAGACATCCCGGCCCCTTGTAGAGGTGACGGTGTTTATTTGCACCACACGCAGCCCAGCCGCCTTGGCCCCATTCAGCCCGGCCGGTCCAAAGCACCTCCTGCATCCGAATGCTGCGGGTTAAGAACATTGTGGGGAATTCGTCGGGATGCTGGGGGCTGGTCAGCCGACAACAGCTCTGCTCCTGCCCACTGGAAGGGGGGGCACAGAGTGGTCCCAGTGAGCAGCTGCCTGCAGCAGAGAGCGGTGCCACCAGGCAGCACAGCAGTGTCCTGCACAGCAATGGGAATCGTTCTGCATAAGCGCGAAACACATCTAATAAATCCAATTACCCAGAAATTTAGAGAATTAATCAGCATAAGACAAGCCTAGCCCTGCTTAACAGCCGTATCCTCCATTTCATGCCAATGATTGAATTATGCATTATAAACACAATTTGTACCCGGTTAACGTCAAGGAAGGTGGGAGCTGATGGGTAGGTGGAGGAACGGGAGGAAAGAGGAGCAGAAAGCCCGCTGTCCCCCGGGGGATCCGTGGGGCCGCTGGGGGCTCTGCCATCAGAGGAGCAGGTCTCCCACCCACCCAGACCTGAGCCCCCCTCCGAGAGGAGCTGTCCTCCGAGAGCAAAATGTTCTTTGCTGCTTGCTGGTTGAGGGGGGTTTAGTAACTGAATGGGTTAAAGAGGAAAAGATGAGCAGCTGCAGCTCACCCTGATCATCCCAGATGCCCTAGAAATGGAGGGAGACAGTACCAGTAAAAATGCTTCTGATTTAGTGGCATCCTCCAGAAATTATTGGAATTAGATGGTGGACAGCAAATATGCTGTTAGTTAAGCACTACTGCACACTGCATTACTGTATGACACTAATTACTAACCAGGAGAAAAATGTCTCTTACAGGCTGATATCGTCTCAGAATCATAGAAATTAATCAGCAAATGGTCAATGTACTTGCCAAAAATCACCATGCTCCACACTCCCTATTGATTGGCTGGATTTAGTCACACTAATCACAGAAATGCATCTGATTAACCAGTATTGCCCTGGAATAGTGGGAATTAGTTAATTTACATAAGGTGAGTGCCGCTCCATGCAGTCAACACCGACTAGGAGCTGTGGGTATTGCTCGTCATAAGCAGAAATTGTCTGCTTACCTGGCACTTCCCAGGAAACCGCTGCCATCAGATGGGACTAAAATTAACTGCCACCCCCAAAAACCAGCATGAGCACCAGCTTATGTCAGCACAAAGCAAACACGCCTTCAATTAGCCCTTGCCTGTAGTTCATACTAGTGATGGGAGGCTGTACCACGACCCCAGATGGCTCTGCCTAACCAGCAATGCTTAAGAAGTAGGGAAGTCTAATGAGCACAGGGGGAAATGTATGTAATACATAGACCCAAGCACCTCTATCCCATTCCCTGGCAGTGACGAGCATTCCCCTGGTGCCCTTTTTCTCAGCCGAGGTGCCCTGGGGGCAGCTGCAGACAGGCTGAGCCCCGTCCTCCCAGCCCCACGGCAGGGATGCTCAGGACCTGCGGGACCAAGGCTCCTGCTGCAGGACGCTGGCCGAGCCCCAGCGGCGTTAATGCAGCTCCACGCTCACCCACTGTGCACGGCAGCAGCTTTTCCCCATGTAAGTCCCTGTCTGGAGCCAGAATCACTGCCCCAGCCACCCCAGGCGTGGCGAAGAAGGATGTCAGCCTTTTCCTGCCTGGGTCACGCTGCCTGTAGCTGCAACCCCTTCCCGTTCAGCAGCCTCTGGCTTTGTAGCACAGGCAGCAGCTGTTAAGCACTGGGAGAAGCTCTGCTAACAGCACGCGGGAGATGCAGGCACTCCCCACATGTCTGTGCAATAATTCTAGCTAATTACCCTCACCAGCAGCTCCGGCAGAAGGGTGGGAATGACATTTCCCTCGTGACAAATGCCACTGATTACCCAGGCGTCTCCAGCCTCGCTGGGACATCGTTAGCCTGACACAACTGCTCCTCACTTCCCTGCCTGCACCAAGAAGGACTTGTTCACGTGAGGTGGGGACGCCACCGATTACCCTGCCTTCCTCAGAGGGAGAACTTAATCAGTGCAAAGAAAATATATCAGCCAGGAACTACAAGTATCTGCAATCCCCAGGCATTAGGAGATGCTCTCCGTAAGTAAATATCTCTAATGGGTGAGCACTCTCCATAAAAACACACAAAATCACTCAAGCAGAAGGCAAGTAATCTTCCAGCTAAGCAGCACTGCTGTGGGTAGGCAGCTCCGCTGATAGTAGAAAAACATCAGATTTTCGAGTAGCAGTCTGGCCTCGATTCATTTCCCCCAGGCATGAGCCTCAGCTGCACCGCTCGGAGGCTCGTGGCCTCCACGGCGGGCAAGGCTGGGGAGATCTCAGCAAAGAGAAGTTCTGTTCTGCTCTGTCCTGTTCTGTCCTGTCCTGTCCTGTCCTGTCCTACTCTGACTATTTCATTCTATTCCATTTCATTCGATTAATATTCTGATTGTAATAATACTGGATGGAGATAACCATTTCCGTGCTTCAGGCCCTTCCTTAGCATAAGAGTCTCCCAAAAGCACCCTCGGTCCTTTATTACTACCAATTCCACATCCACACTAATTCAGCATCTCCAGCTGCTATTTTTATATAACTTTTTTAAATGGTGCTCAGCTATAACCCAGCATTTCCTTCCACATTGCACGGTGTGCTTCACCGTTTCCAGGAATTTGGGAGTTTTCAGCACTCAGTGTCTCCGTCACAGAGACACTAATCTTCGGGGAACACGTCTTTACGTGGGATAACCCCGCCTGCTGAGGAAGGCAGAGTTCAGCACAGATGCCACAAAACATCAAAATTAAAATAAATCAATAAGGAAATCATTTAACTCCTTCACTCCCTTGTGTGCAGTTTTCTAGCTGTTGGCTAACGCACCAGCTACTTAGAAAAGCTCACCAGTCTATAAATAAATCCTTATAAAAAAGGGGTTCAAAGCAGTGGCGGCACTTAACAGTCTCAACACTTAACGCTGTGCTTAACAGTCTTTAAATGTAACAGAGAGGAACTTCTCTTCTCCGCTGCCTCTGCAAAGGCTCCGTCGTTACAGAAGAGTTTCAAATAGCCAAACGTATTACCAGCGTGTATGGGCTATATTATAGGAGTCCTCTGTAACCCTTGTAAGTTGCTTTTGCCAACCATTTCTGCAGGTGTAAAGGAGGTAGGGGCGTGCTGCTGCCTGTTGGAGGGCTGCGGGAGCACGAGCCGCCCTGCTCCAGGCAGGGTTTTAAACACAGAGAATCCAAAAAGATGAAGGGTTTAAGAGCTCATCACATCTCTGCAAGGCTTTGTTACCCCGTGCAGATAGGGAAGGCTTTTCTTTTTCCACTTCCCGATTTCAAAAGCAAGTGACGCCCAAAGAAGCGCTGGGGTCCCGTGAGACTCCCTTTAGCTCAGGCGTTCCCTGCCACCAAGCGGCCTGGAAGCTCAGCGGCTTTTTGATCAGGGAAATGCTGACTCCTGCATGAAGAGCGGTCCCAGGCATTCACACGCCTGCCCTGCGCCTCTCCAGCTTTACTCCTGGAGCCAGCTTCGCTCCTGACACACGAGGGGAAGTCGGCTCCTGCTGCCAAGCTCCTGCTCCCTGCCGGACCCCGCGCAGGAGGCAGCAGAGTCAATGCCAACAGCATCAGCCCCCAGCAGGGCAGGTGTTGGTGCCGAGCAGGTTCCTGCCAGCACCCGAGCATTAAAAAGTGGTCAAAACTTGGGAAAAAACATTGCGGCAGCAGTCAGAGCAGACCAGGCAGCTCGAGGTGAGGGTAGGTCCGGCTGAGCCACCGATACCTCTGCATTAAGGCTGGGTTCGTGCATTTGCACTTGGTGGCAGCTGGGGAGGCCTGCCTGGCTCTGCACGGAGCTGGTGAGCTCAGCACAGAGGGGGGCAGCCCCGCGGGCTCCTCCCCAGGGATCACCACCAGGTCACCACCCATCTCTCCCCTCCGGCAGGGCCATTCTGCCCCCAGGTCCCTGATATCTCTGCAGGACCCGACGCATACCATGGCCATTCCCACCGCCCTTGTCCCCATGAGTCCTCCTCGTGCCTGTCCCACGGTTCCCAGCCCCCCAGCATCGTCCTGCCAGTGTTCACCCGCCCCTGCAGAGCCCAAAATCCCAAGGGAGGAGGTTTGTCAGTGCCTGCGAGCCCACCCAGACAGGGATGTCGCAGTGGTGCTCTCTTGGGGAGCTGCAAAACAAGCAAAGACAAACAGATGCTTCAGCTGATGCCAAGCAGCAGAGGATAAAAATCAGGTGGTTGGAGGGGGGAGGCACAGTGCAGGCGGGCAGCGCCAATGCCGTGGGCTGCCCCTGGGACCAAAGCTCCTGTGATGATGGAGGACGCTGCAGGTCACCTCGCCTGGGGAACCATTTTGCAGCGGGGAAGGTGCAGCACTTCTGTATTTTTTCCCCATTCAGTGCAGACTCGCATCACTTTCTGAGCAGTCCCCATGCACTGAGCAAACATCTTCACCGGTCTATAAATAAATCCTTATTAAAAAGGGGTTCAAAGACTTCGTTTCTAGCCCAGAGCTGTTCCTTACACCAACTGGTCTGCCAGAGGGCCAGAAGAATATCTAAGGTCCTGCCCTCTCCTGAACACCTGGCAGTTTCACAGCTTTTTTTGCACACAAGCCAACACTTTTCCCCATGCAAGCTCCAAGCCTCCTGGTGGTCCTTCACCCTTTCCATCCCCCATCCCCACCTCCTCACAGCCCTCCCTGGAGAAGCAGAAGGTGACGAACCAGCCCCGTTTGTGTGCCCCGACAGCCACACGCGTCGGAGCGCTCAAGCCTGAGAAGTCAGTGAAGGTCCCCCCAAGGTCAAAACCTCCATGCGTGTAACAGGGAGCTGGAAATGCTGCTGTGACCACGCAGGGAGCTGGGAGCCAGCCCTGCACCAGGCTCCTGCTAAGGGAGAGGTGACGCTCGTGTGCTTTGACCGGGAAGCTCAGGCTGCTGCTTGCAAAGGCATCCACGGGGCCTTGCAAGCCTTTGGGTTTTAATTAAAAGCCATCCAGAAAAATAAAAATTAAAATAAATAAATAAAAAAAAAATGGTAGCATTCACCACAGTTCTCTTTGTGAAAATTAAAGAAAAAAAAAAAATGCACTAACTTCAGCAAGGACTGTGCATCATAGGTAATTTCAGAAACCTCCCCAGTCCAACATTCCAGAAAAATATAATGAAAAACACTTTTATTTTAATTGGAAAGAAAGCACACAAATATTGCTGTTCTCATTCCCTCTCTTCCCCTGGCAGGAGGTGCAGCACAATCGAGTGCTGCAAGAAATTCTCATTTCCCCCCTTGCAAGGAGAGGAGCTCTCCTTGGACATTCTCCTGCAAATTAAGAACAGTATTTTCTCCAATGTGATGTGCAAAGACTGAGAAAAAGGTTTCTCCTCTTTCAAATGGAATGAAAGCTTTTAAACAGAAAAAAAAAATCTTTTTTTTTGTGGGGGGGGGTACAGGGGGCTGGTGCCCCCAGCTTGGCTGCATGGCCACGTCCTGCTTGCCTGGGGACACCTGGAGCTCCAGGAGCAGGGGCAGAGCTGTCTGGGGCAGCTGGAGGAAGCCGGAGCCAGGCCCGTAGCAATCACACCAAAGACAAACATTGTCCCTTAGCCACCAGCTCTGGAAAGGCGCACAGCCAGGAGGACCCGAAGGGAAGTTTTCCTTTGGGAAGGTCTGTGGGGAACGTCCTGCAAAGGGAGGGTCCAGCAGCTTCACGTCTGCTCCTTCTGGGCATGCACAGGGAGGTGGAGCAGCCAGGGATGTCTCAGCACCTCCGTGCCCCAGTCCAAGTCCCTGTCACAGGAGATGACTCCTCCTGCGGTCGTGTTTCCTCCTGCTGCTCCTGCTGGGGCGTGGGGCGTCTGGTACCAGGAACCTCTGCCACAAGGGAGGAAGAGCCAGAACTGATGAGGGTGGTGGCACAGAAAGGGAAATGCCACTGCCAGCCTGCCAGAGCTGTGTCCCGTGGCCACATCCCAGGGCAGGAGATGGGAGGCTGAGGAGAGCAGAGGAGAAGCTGCAGAGTGGGAAGAGGCATGTGGGGACCCCAGGCCTGGTCCAACCAAACCCAGAGGACTTCCCTAGGACCTCCGTGGCCCTACCACCAGCAGGTGTCCCCCCCCCAGCAGGTCCCTTAGCCGTCCTCAGATGACCCCAGTGTCCCTTAACCCCACATGATGGTGATGGGATCTGCCCGAAGTCCCCAGGTTACAAACAACCCCCCTTGGAGTGCTTGGCAGTGGAGCTCCGCACCTCTTGCTTGGGTGAGGCTGCGGTGGGGGGCGAGTCCCTTGTCCCAGGCTGTCCCCATTCCTCCTCACTTGCTGCGGTGCCCAGCTCTCCTCCCAGGACTTCGGGGTGCTCCAGGCCGCCCATCTTATCCACCTGCAGCTCCTGCAGACAGCGCTGGACATGCTGCAGGAGCCCCAGGGACCCAGGGCCGTGCTGCCGGAGGCCGGGCGCGGTGCTCGGGGATGGGGAGGCGGCGGAGCGGAGGTGCGAACACCGGCTCCATCTCTGCACACAGGCAGCGTCTTCAGTCCCAGTTCGGATGGGACAGGGGGTCGAACGGGGGGGTCCCACCCCATACGTCCCTGGGGTCCCATCCCGCACATCCCTGCCTCCTGCAGAGCACTCGCCTGGGCCAGCGGCTCCTCCAGGGCTCCCACCGCTGCCACCTTCTCGCGGTGGAGATGCTCCCGCTGCTGCCTCCGGGCCCGCTGCTGCCTCCAGTCCCGCTCCCGCATGTGGACAGATGCACAGCCGGCCCCACTCGTCTGCAGCCCACAGACGGGGGAAGAGCGTGGTGGAGAGGAGCCGCTCTGCGGCAGACATCCCCACTGCCAAGCTGGGGGCTCCAGGGACGGGGAACCAGGATTTCCCCAAGGGCTGATGCCTGCCACGGATCCCAACTACTTCACTGCTGAGCAGAGAAGGAGCGCCCGCCCGTCTCCGTCACTGGGGCTGATGGAGGAGCAACTGTGGCTGCTCTCTAGTTACTTTTGTCCAAAGCCCACCCTCCGTGTGGCACTGCCAGGGAGCAGGTCCTGCCCCACAGCTACCAGCAGCCAAAGGGACGTGTCCCTGTCCCCACCCGGGGCACACAGGAGGTGACGCGGTCACTGGGCACTGCCACCGCCCCTCTCCATTCCCTGACCTTCTCCATAGCCTCCTGGAGCTGCCGAGGCGCGGCCGCCTCCTCCTCCCGCAGCAGCACACGGAGCCGCTCCAGGGTCTCCAGCCGCTGCCGCAGGAGGGAGAGGGTTCGATGCTGCAGCTCGCGGAGCCTCTGCACGAAGAGATGGGTCCCCAGCCCCTGGGGCCACCCCAGCACGTCACCCAGGCCCAGCAAGGCACTTCCCACGTGCAGTCCCCCCGACGCTGGCTCAGGCTGGGTGGGAAGCGTGGGCACGGCGGCGACCGGCATCGTGCCAGCAGTGCGGGAGCTGCAAGCTCTGCCTGCACCGCGAGGGACCTCCCAGCCTGCAGCCCAACCAGCCAGGCCTGGGCACAGCCACAGGGCTGCTTTTCCCCACAGATCCTCTCTCTTTAAACTGTTTTAGGAACTTGGCTGTACCCCGACACAGGACACGCAGGCGGCTGGATGAGGGGCTTGGACCCGCTCCCTCCCTCCCTGGGTCTGTCCCACGCAGCCCCTGACCCACAGCACGCACCGACCTCCTGCAGCTCCAGTTTCTCGTCTCGCAGAGCCGACGTTGCCCTTCGTGCCTGCCCCGTGCCCCTGTCACAGCCTCTCTGAGAGCCCCTGCTGAGACAGGACCCCCCCCTTCTCCAATTCCCACCTCCTCCACGCAGAAGCAGCTTCGCGCTTCCCTCCCCGTGTAGCCGCAGCGCTGGCCAGCCCAGCCCCTCGTCCTGCCGTCCCCCAGCTCACGCAGAGCCCCCCCGGCCCCCACCCTGCTTTACCCAACTTGGAGTGCCCACCACCTTCTCCAGGTCCAGCTGGTCCTGTGCCCATGCCAGCAGCGCCCAGCCAGCCCTGCCGCAGGGACAGCATCACCCATGTTCCCACCGGGACACCCCGGAGTCCACCCATGGGACCCTGTGGGGTTCCAGCCCCATCCTCAGGGCTGTGGCTCCAGCCTCAGAGCAGGATGGGTCCCCGAGGGCTGCGGCACACCTGCCTCTCTCCCCTTCTCTCCGGGTCCCCCGAGCACCAGCTCCCAGCTCTTGCGTCCTCTCCTGGCTCCTCCGCAGGGCCCGGCGCAGTGACACCAGCTGGAGGGATGGAGATGGACATGGGTGAGCGACACCAACCCACGAACCCTTGGGAAGTGCTGCCGCGTGCAGCCAGCACTTATACAGCTAATTAACTTGGTGAAGGTAACGACTTTCACAATGATGAACTGTTCTTGAGTACTGGAAGGTTTTCCTTCAGGTCTTCATTTGCAATTATTCATTTCTTTGATAAATGTCCCCATGCCGACCCTTCCTATGGCCACCGGCAAGGTCTCTGCTGCCAGGTCCTGCGTGGGACTCGGGGACGGGGACATCCCAGCCGTGTCCCCTCCGCATGGCAGCAGCCGCCCCGACCACCCCGCTGTGCCCATGGGTACCTTGTGGGACAGGACAGCTGCCAGCCTCCCGCGCTGCCGCTGGGGCTGGGTCACCCCGCCTGGGCAGGACACGAAGCTCAGCACCTTGGAGTGGGGGCTGCATCTGCCGGAGGGTCCCGCCGCTGCCTCGGTACCTGCGGGACCACACGGCGTTTTGGGGGGGGGACACCACAAACCCCATGAGCAAGTGAGGGCTGGTTCCTGCCAGCGCATCTCCTGCGTGGGCCCTCCAGGACACCCCAGCCCCTGCCACCATTCCCTTGTGCCCTGCTTGGCCCCGGTCCCCCTGACCTCTTCTAGCCCCTGTACCCCAGGGCCAGCCCCGACTCACGGTGAGACGAGCAGCGAGCTCCCCTCTGCCTGCTGCCACCTCCTTCCTTCTCCAATGGGAGGGCGCCGTCCCCTCCTTGCCACCCCCGGACAGCTGCTGGCTGCTGATGTCTGGTCTCCGTGGGCTTGCTCCTGGGGTGTCCCCTGGTCCCGGCCCCGATCCTGCTGGCCGAGCTGCCTGGGGGTCTCCGGGGATTCCCCATGTCCCCCTCAGAGGGGGCCAGGCAGGGACCCCCCCGGGCTGTCCCAGCACTGATCTGGCTCAGCCTGGAAATCCTCACTCCCAGGGACTCCAGGCTCTCCCTCCTCGTCGGCCGTGGGGACGTGTGCCGCCAGGGACAGCCTGGTTCCACGGAGAGGGACACGTCCTGCCCATCGCCATCGTCCTCGGTAGGGAAAGAGAGGGCCTCGTCCTCCTCCCCCTCGGAGACTACCGCGGGCTCCACCATGCCCTCCCAAAATGCGGCAGCCAAGTCCTCGGTGCAGACAGAGCTGGAGCTGCTCCCATCACCCCGACGCTGCCTCCAGGAGCCAGGTCCCGCCGGCTCTGCGCCACGGGAGAGCGGAGAGCCCTGAGCCTCCCCAGCCAGAGCCCGACACGGAGCTGCTTCCAAAATAGGGACAAAGAAAACGCTGTTACACGGCTTTTTCTGGGGGGCAGGCTAATTTTTCAGGCACTGCGCAGCGACCGCTGGGTGTGAGGTTCCCGGTCCCCATGTGCCCTTTGCACCAGCAAAGCCCCAGCGCTCGCCCCTCCAGCAGTGTTTGCGTGTCAGCCCCGGGATCCCTGGGTGCCCTTTTGCTCTCTAGCGTTTGCTATTTTGAGCTCTGTGGTGCGCTGTTGTTTTATTTAAATGGTCACAGCTGCATAATGCTCTGCGTGTAGTCCTTGCCAGCGGCTGCAGGGATCCCTGTCCCCACTCACCGGCCATCCTGGAGATGTCAAAGGCATCGCGAGAGGTGTCGCAGGCTCTGCTGTGTGCCCCAGTGCCCTGGCGCTGCGGGTGGGTCAGGGCCGGAGCACCCCGGTGTTGGTGCTTCAACGTCCCCTCCAGGCCCCCACACCTCAGCTCCACGCTGCGCGGCTTCTGCCCTCGATGGCTCAGCGTGCTCATTAGGCTTCAGAGTGAACGTGCCAAGAACGAGGCAGCCAGGCTCACCCACCTGCCGGAGCTGAGGGCCAAGCCACCGGGGTGTTTGGGCCCTGCCGGCCCCCGAGCAGGCAGGGGGCTCCTCCCGGCACGGCACGGCACCGGCAGGGCTGCGCGCTGTTGTCTGTCACCTGGCAACGTCGCGGTGGCCTGGCCAAGTCTCGGCCTGCCCTGGGCTTCCCCTCCCCATCTCCTGTCCCGGGGCCTCCTCCCTGGCAGCCATCCCCTGGGACTCCTCTCCCGTCCCTCCCAGCCTGGTCCTCCTCCCCTGCTCAACCTCTGCTGGGCCATCTCCCCGCCTCCCCCAGTCCTCCTGCCTCCCTGGGCAACCCCTTCCCTGCTCCTCTTCCTCCTCTGGGCCACCATCCCTGGAGAACTTCCCCCGGGCACCTTCCCCTGGGCCACCTCTCCTGTCCCTGCTTACCCGGGCACCCTCCCTTGGCCATCTCCTCCAGACCACCTCCAATGAGCCACCTCCTCCCCTGGCCCCGCTTCCTGCCCCCTGGACCATCTCCTCCCCAGGGCAGCCTCCCTCCTTATCCTCCTTCTTCCATGGACAACCCTCCCCTGGGCCTCCTTGTCTCTGGGCCTCCACCCCATGTCCCCCTCCCACGGTCCTCCTCCCCTTGGACAACCTTCTCCTCTGGGCCACCTCCCGTGGTCCGTTCCCCGGCCCCCTCGCCCACCACGTGCCCACCTCGGGGCTCCCCCAGGACCTCCACCTGCAGATTTTGGGGGGGGCGAGCGACAACCTCAGCACTGCGCCTTTTAAAACTCCTGAATCCAAGTTTTATTACCGTGTAGGAGAAGAGGGATCACTCACAACATATTGTTCAAAAAGAAATACATTCAACAGCATTTACAGTAGAATGACATTAATTTTTTTTTTTGGGGGGGGGGGGGGGGGGGTGAGGCGGGTAGAAAGACCAGGAGATGGTGCTCAGATTAAGCGTTGCCGCTAGATGATCTCTGGAAGATACTGCAATTTTTAAAATCAGCCTAAAAAATGGGGGATTGCTGTTTCTGGGGGTGCTCCTCACACTCCCCAGGCTCTGCTAAGCTGTGTAGTGTCCGTGATGGTGATTTTCGGAGAGACATCGGGGGCAACATCGCAGAGGAGCTCCCGGTGTCCCAGAGCCCAGCAGGACACTCGGTGCCAACACTCCCTGAGCAACGTCACCTCTGCCACGGGGACGCTCGGGTCCAGGTCTAGGGACAGCCCGGAGCTCCTCGCCCTTCCCAGCCCTGGTGTAATGCTTGCATTGACAACACAAGGAAAATAAGGCATTTGGAAGTGCTCAATCTCCAGTCCATTTTACAAAACCCACCCAGTGGAGCAACCCACCCCGTGCCACTTCTGCTGCTGCCCCGAGCGCAGCGGGACGGCTGGGCACGAAGCCTCCTCCCGGCCCCAGGACGGGACACGGCGCAGCTCGCGCCAGCTGTGGCCAACCTCACGTGGCAGTTTGGGTCATTGAAGAGCTTCGGAGCAAAATATTGCTTCTCTGCTTCGGGAACAAATCACCATCACCCCTACACCCTACCTCGGGACAAGCCTAGGGAAATGGCCGTACTCGTACTACAAAAACTCAGACAGACGCTTCTGTCTTCATCATTTTTTATCTATTGTGTACCATAGAAATTTAAGCAAAATATTTTTTTTATATATATTTATATATATATATAAATTAGAAGCAAATAAATAAGATTAAGGGGTACATTGAGATCAGCGGGTGTTGCCACTCCAATAGCCACTCACTACTGTTACGCCAGACAGGGTCTAAATATACTGTACACACGGGTTTGCTGTAAATAACAGGTATGGAGGTGCTGGAGAAGCTGACCAGGAGGAGACTGACGGTAAGAGGAACCTGATTGCATAAGTGTTCTGTGTGCAGCCTGGGGTTTCCAGTTCCCATCGCCTCAAAGTTCATTATTGCTAATTATCTTCCAATGTGGATGTGACAGTCCGGCTACAGGTGGCCTCTGACCCGCGGGAGGGAGCAGTCAGCGTGATACGATGAACACCCAAAGAAGAAGACACCAAAAATGAAATCCAAGGAGGCAAAGGCAGGTGTGCAGGTACCTCCAATTCCCTCTGACCCGGCGGGATCCACTGGATCTGTCCGTCATCTCCTGGGTCCTCGCTCTGCGCCAGGGGACCAGGCATGCCCAGTGCCCAAGCATCGCTCACTGCTGGTCCTCACCCATCACCTGCAGGGCTTGCTCAGCTCTTCCAGGAGAAGAGCTGCAGGAATCCTGCTGTCTCCATCCAGCAGCACGAGGGGTGTTCTAGCCATGACCTGAAACCTGCAAATTGGGGAAGACACGGGGAGGGGAAAGCAGGACAAACGCTGCCTCCCGGGAGCCGCTCTGACAGCAGAGCTCCTGCCACCCGCCAATCCTGCTGCAGCGACTCGGAGCTGAGAGCTGGTCTGCGAGCACCAAAGCTTCGCTGGGCGACAAATCTCTTTGCTCTGTGCCCAAGCACCTCCTCACACCCCGCCAGCTCGCTGTCTCAGCCCCCTTCGGATGCAGGTACGGGAAAACCAAACCAAACCTCACTCCAATCACAAAGCATCACGTTAAAAGACAGTCCCAAACCTTGACTAAACACAGCAGACCATGGGGAATCTGCTCAAAGGCTTCTTTAAAGTGAAAACAAAAAGGAAAAATGGTCACCAGCTGAAATGTCCTGATTGGTATTACTGGGATGACCGGGCACTGCAGGAACCACCAGCAGCCTCCAGGAACAAGCGCCTCGGCCCCAGCTCCCGGTGTTTTCTGAGATTTGGAGTTGTTTGTGTTTGACTTTGAAGGAACCTGAACCAGAAGCAGATTTATTTTTTTTTTTACATCTCCTTAAAGTCCACGCACGAATGAGGAAAAAAAAAGTCAAAGAAAGAGCTCACACAAATGCACGGCATCCCCACGACGCGAGCATCTTTGGAAGTTGACGTCTCAGCCGATACAGCTGAGGCATTGAAAGACAGAGGCAGCAACTCCTGATAGCAATAAATATACTAGGCTAAAAACAAACCAGATTCTCGTGTCCATATTCCTAATCAGTAGCTGAAAGAGCCACCATTAAAAAAAAAAAAAAAAGGATGCTATTTATTAGTGCATAAAAAAATAGGTTTGGAATCCCTGTTCAGATTTTCAGATTTCTGCATGTGTGTGTGTGTGTGTGTGTATTTGCACTGTCACCTGCCAGCAGGATGCTGCCAGCATGTCCTCGCTGTCCTCTGCCTGTCCTGCTGCAGAGGCGCCCAGGGCCGGCCAGGCCGGAGCAAGCAGAGCAGTTCAGAAGATATCGGGGCACACACTCCAGTCCTGCTTGTCCTTGGCCTCCCAGTAGCCGCCTTTGTACACGCAGATCAGCTCCCCCGTCACCGGATCCACCTTCCGCTCGAACCACAGCGGGATGTAGCCTTCGTAGTCCTTCCCTGCGCGGGGACGGAGGTGATGAGGGGTCGGTCCTTCCTCCCCAAACCCAGCGGGTTTTCCCCGCGGCACCCCCTCCTCCCCGTCCCGCATCCATCCCGTCGCACCCCACCTTCCTCCAGGGCTTCCACGGCCTCGGCCTCCCTCCGGCGGCGCACGGCCCGCTGCTTCTCCTCCAGCCGCTGCTTCTCCACGTTGGCCTCGTCCCAGCGGCCGCTCTCCATCAGCCGCTGGTCGGGGCGCAGCCGGCTGTCCGTGGGGGCCACCCGCTCCTCGGGCTCGTTCAGGGTGAGGGCCAGGTCGGAGAAGAAGTACATGTTCTCGGCGTTCTCCCTGCAGCCAGAGAGCTCCGGTCAGGACCGCGGAGGTGGTGACTGCCTCGAGCAGAGCTCCCGTCCCTTCAGGTGCTGGTGTCTCAGCACCCAGCCCACCAAAGCTGCTGTATCTGTTATTCCGATCCCCAAAACGCCACGTGTGGAGCACGCTTAAGGGGAGCCCTGCATCCCACCCCCTAAGTGAAGATGTCAGGGATGCCTCTGCGGGAGCACAGGAGGGAGCACAGACCCCTCCTCTATTGTTTTGGAGTGGGGGAGCTAAAAACAAAGCCTACGAGCTCCGGTATCACACAGCCGAACCATGAAGCAACCCAACCCAAGAGCTGCCAGACCAGAGCCTGCAGCTCAGGACAGCTCAGCACCGAGGGCCATGCGCTTTCCACTGGGGCCAACTCCAGCACCGTGTCTCCCAGGCAGGGACCAGCTGCTCGTGATGCTGGACACTGGTTCGGTGTCCGACAGCAGGGCTGGTCCCCGGAGAGCTGAAGTCACCCATGGGACAGGGACTCGGTGGCGAGGCAGAGCAGCCAGCACCTCACCCTGCCACAGCCAGCGGTCAGAAGAACCAAATCTCAGCCCAAACCAGCACCTGGCTGCCCAGAACCTCGCTGCCCAGCACACCGCGCCACAGGATGGGACTCACGGGAGGGGGTACTTCTTCCACAGGACCTTTGGAGACAGCGTTTGGTAGACGGTTTTCTGTTTGCCCTCTGAGCTGGTGCTGCCGTGGCTGCTGTGCAATATCTTGGAGCACTCCATCTTCTCGTCCCACGTGCCAGACATGACGTAGTGGGCTTTACCATCAGCGTCACTCACCACCCCCGTCACCTGGCAGAAGGAGAGACAAAAGTGCAGGAGGTGGCTCTGGTGCCTTCTGAAAGTGCCCGGGGGACAAAAAGGTGTGCAGAGAGGAAGAACAGCCTCCAGGAGCGAAATAGCTGGACCTGGCGACTCAAGTGGTGCTGTGTGTCCTCAGACATGAGGACTGCACCCAGGTGCACCCAGCAGGCGGGTCCCAATCCCGACCCAGCCCCTGCAGCTGGTCCTCCAGCTCATCCAGTCCTGCCCAGCTCCCAGACACAGATTTCAGTGCTGCCCTCCCAACCATCCCCATTGAGGGGAGACACGAAGGTGCCAGTGCAGATCCTCGCCCCGTGCTGGGATCCCTCCCGCCCTCGGGCCAGGATCCCGCGAGCCCCAGCCCAGCTCAGGCCACCAGAAGGAGCAGGGAGATTTCTGGCTACGTACCTTTCGGGGGACGTCTCTGGAGAAGTAGCTGTAGGGGGTAAATTTCAGCTGGCATTTATCTTTTGACTTATGGTTAACAATCTCTATTTCACCAGACTAGATAAAAGACACAGAACCACAGCAAGTGAGAGACTTCGCAAGGAGACAAATGAGCCGTTAGTCACCGCTTGTGCAGCTGCACATCAGCCTCAGCTGCAGCACCACTTCTGCTCCCCGCTGCAGCCCCACGGCCGAACCCATCCCGGCCCCAGCCCCGCGAGGCCAGCACACCTCCCCGCTCCTCCGAGGCCGGCCTGAGCACCCACCTGGTCAATCCAGAGCTTGCCCACGATGATGTTGTGAACGGTGGAGGTGACCTTCCTCCAGACGTAGTGGTTCCCGCTGGAGTGGAACTCGAGGTGGATGGCGCCTGTGGGAGCGCAGAGCCCCGGGCTCAGGGTGGGGACAGGACGGGAGGCCCAAGCACTGCGCCTGTGCCCACCCGATGGCCCCAAACCAGCACGGGGTCTGAGCCCATCCCTCCCCGTGTGCTGAAGCAGCTGTGGGATCCGCCAGGTCCCGTGCCCTCTTTCTGATCCCAAAAGCTCTTATTTTAGAATCTGTTTTGGAATGGATGTGGAGAGGGCAGAAGCAGGCAGCAAATTGACCTTTAAACAGCATTTAAGGAGAAATCAATGTATGGGCAAGCAGGAGTACAAAATTGGCTGTCTGCTGGCCACCGCCACCTCCCAGTGGCCAGTCTGGGTGCCACCTTGGCACGAGTTAAGCCAGGATATTTCCTGAGCACCTCATCAGCAAGCAAAGCACTCTCCCTTTGCAGCTGGCAGAGCTTCCACCTCCAGGGTTATGGTTGGTGTTTCAGGATTGTCTGTGACCAGGAGCACAAACACGCACTCCTACAATGCTCAGGGTGGGATTCATCGAGCCCTACACGAGCCCACGGGACTGGCATGCTGCTTTGACCTCTTGGGTATTGCAGGAGCCAGCCCCGATCCCCTCGGCACGAGTCACCTACCCAGAGGCATGATGGAGAGGTATTTGCCCCTGAACTTGCTGGCGATCGTGATTTCCTGCCATAACGTCCACCCTCGCTTGGAGAAGACGTGGTGGGCAGCCGCCGGCGGGTGGTGGCTCACCTGGAAGAGAGAACAAAGAGCCCGTGAGGTGCCAGCCACCCTTTCTGTCCGACCCTGGGGCTGACATGCACGCCCCTGCATTCAGAGACTACACGCAGCGGTGTCATCACAGCCCGAGTGCCCCGAGCAGCTGGATTACAGCCGTGAGCAGAGCCAAAACTTCTCCATTAAATCCCACTGTCACCGGCGGGAGAAAATCCTATTTGGATAACTGGATTTCAGGCACAGGATTATCAACGCTTTGCTCAGCAGGGCGGTGGGCTGAGCAGCACCCGCTGCTCCCAAGGGAATGGAAGCAGTCGGAGCAGTGCGATCAGCATCCGTCCGTCTGTCCACCCCACGCTGCCAGCACATCCCGGGGCAGGGGCTGTCAGTAATTCAGGGCAGGTTATTTATCTGGGAGATGAGGATGGAGAAAGGGACAAAGAAGCATGGTGAAAAGGAGGGTGAAGAAACAGGAAAAGGGATGACAAGCACGGGAGTGATGTCGGGGCTCTCCGGCGGTACCTGTCTGGCAGCACTAGGCTTCATCATCACAGCCAGATTGGGGTAATAAACCAAACTTGCTAAACCAATTGTACAGAACCTGATGATGAGATGTGCCTGTGGCTAAGGGGTGGGTCGAGCATCCTGGTATCACCGTGTTGGCACCCACCTGCTTCCTGCCACGAGGGTGAGCAGGGCTGATGTGGCACAAGGGGGAACAGAGACCCCCATTTCTCTCAGCTGTGCATAAAGCCAGTTTGGGAATTGGGCTGCAAGGCAGGAAGGGTGAATTAATGCTGGGAGTGGCACCAGACAGAGCACGATGGGGAGGCACCCTCGTAGCTGCAGCTCCTTACACTCGGGTCAGCGGTGTCCGGGCTAGCTGCAGCCCTGGGTATGAGCTCCCACGACTGGGACAGGCTGTATGGGTGTCACCGGTCACTGGGGACAAGCGCAGCTGCCCAGCGCTGGGCAGATGGCACGAAGGGACAGGCAGAGGCATCAGTTCCAGAGGTTACCTACTTTACTTTTGTCCCTGCAAGGGGCGACATCTCCAGGAGACCCCGCACAGCCGGCTGACCATCACCGCCCGGACCAGCACAGCTGAGAGAGTTCGCAGTGGCACGGAGGGACACAGAGGGACACGATGTGGCAGGAGGTAACATTCTGCCTGGGGCCGGAGCTTTGCATGAGCAAAGCACTGAGCAACGAGCAGCCATTACCATGGTCCTGGCAGGAGCTGACCGCAGACCCTAGTGTCTCCTCCTGCTGCTGCTCCGTGTCCAGATTAGCAGCAAAACTCTTTCCCTCTACTATGCACCTCTCAGGAACTCTCTGAACGGCCTCACCCAGACCAAAAAGGCTCCTGCCCCAGCATGAACAAAGTGCAGCATCTCCAAAGCCCTGCCAAAGGGGACCGAGCACCTGGAAGACAGGGCTTGCAAGCGCAGCCCCCCACTGACCCACAGCCCGCAGTGGGCACGGTCTGCTCAATGGTGCTGCAGGTCTTGGACCTACGCTGGCCTCTGCAGAGCGATGGAAGTTTGTGGGTTTGTTTGATGCTTCTGAGAGCTGAAAGATGTGCTGGTTGCTCTGCTCCCAATACAGCACAGCCACCTCCTGGAGCCCCCACCAACACGATGTCCTGCCTGCAATGGTGATAAACGGCCCCGGCCATCCCCAGGAGGATGGGACGCACCAGCCAAGCATGCTACATAATTACAGAGTCAATTTTCTTCACAGGTCTCAACCCATTAAACACTCCAGGTTTTTAATGAAGACCTGCTGTTTGACCTATACATGGCA
Organism: Stictonetta naevosa; assembly: GCA_011074415.1. Taxonomy (NCBI): domain Eukaryota; kingdom Metazoa; phylum Chordata; class Aves; order Anseriformes; family Anatidae; genus Stictonetta; species Stictonetta naevosa. The sequence goes on from CM021711.1 coordinate 5,115,897, forward strand.
GATGCCCTCTGTGGTTAGCACACGGGGATGTTAGAGGCTCTCAGGTTGCCCCCAGGCTTTGAAACTAAAACTTTTCAGTATAACAAGAAAGAAACAAGATCCTGAGGCTTTTTCCAGCCATTAGATGCACAGAAATGGGGAGGAATTGTGCCAGAGCTTGCAGGCTTCACTGATGTGTCTTCTCCCTGTCTGCTCAATTGTTGAGATGTTACAGAGATCCCAGACCCAAGCAGGCTGCCATGAAACCTGCTATGATGACAGATGCTCTTCTCCTTCCCTTCCCCCCCCCCCCCCCCCCCTCTCCTGCTCTGCAATGCTGGGACGGCCACACAATGCTCCTGCTCCTGCAGATGGCTCAGGTTGTGCTTGCTGCTGCTTCTGCCAGTGCCAGGAGCACGGTGCTGGCTGTCTCGGCCAGGAGGAAGGCTCAGCACGAGGAGATGCTGGGTCTCCTTTGGGGAAGGGGCTGCTTTGGCTGGACATGAGCAGCGGGACAGTGCTGCTGCCTGGTGGGCACGCAGCCCTCACCTGCTCGCACAGGGAACGGAAGCCAAACTCCTCCAGCCGGTCGAGCTCGTAGGTTTCCCCCAGCAGCGGGTTGAATGGCTTTGCTGTGCGGTGGACCGTCGTCGAGTAGGAAGACACCGAAAACGCAGCCACGAAACACATCTGCTCCGTGGAGCTCTCGCACTTGACAGCTTTGTCCAGCAGCTCGTGGTACTCCAGGTCCTCCGTCAGCCGCTGCAGCATGGAGAGCGGCTCGTTGAAGTTTACCTGCAGGGAGAGAGGAGGGAGGTCAGCAAAGCAGGATGGGGGCCAAGCCGGACACTTCATCATCTGCCTTTCACCCCAGCACCGTGTCCTGCTCCCCAACAGCATCCCACCGCCATCGGCTGTCCCAGTGCGGGGCTCACGGCACGGGAATGGATGTGCCAGGGTGCCCCACACGCACGCTGCCTCTGTAGCGCCACGTAATTGTGAAACAAAGCAAGAGACTCGTGCTATAACGTGCTCCCTGAACCATGCCACGAGAGCCTGAAGGCTTTAAAGTGCGCAGCTGGGCTGAGCTGGGAACAGCTCAGCAGGGAGCTGGCAGCCCCGCAGGCTAACCAGACACCATCCCAGCTCACGCACGCTCCAAATCGGGCACCGATGTCTCCCAAAATGAGCCTCAGCAGTGCCCAGCTCCCTCCTGGCCAGCATCTATCAGGCCAGAAGCAAGAGATGAGCATCCCTGGGCATCCTTCAGCCACCTCCATCGCCTCGGGGCTGCAGCCCGGTGACTGGGAGAGCCTCAAAAATCTGATTTAGGGGCATCCCTGCTCCTGGGACTGCAGCCCCACGTCAGCACCCACACTGCGTTTGTGAGTTGCAGGCAGCGACAGCCGTGATGCACCGCGGGGCGAAGGGCAGAGAGGCAGATCTGTCCCAGGAGAGCCCCCAGTGCATTTATTTCCAGCCCCAGATCATCGCTTTGTCAACTGGAGAAGTTTGCGGTATGGCGCCAGGCTGGGCAGGATTCTCACTGCAAATGTCTTTGGGGAAAAAAAGAGGGAAAAAAAAAAAAAGCCGTTGGTTTTAGCAATCTATTTGTTCTGAAATGAATTAGAATCATGAAGAAGAAAAAAAAAGAACAGAAAGAATGAGAGATATTTTCTGTTGCATGAGGGGAAAGTGTTGTGCCTCGAAACCATCCAAAATTCACTTTTCGCTTTCATTTCAGATCAAAAAATATATTTTAGAATGAGCAGATGGTTGAAGGATGGGAGAACCACTTCTGTAAGCCCAGTTACACGTTTTGTGTTAAAGAAAACAAACCTCAGATCATTCCACTCGGGGATTTAGCCTGTAAATAAGAAGGATCTTAGAGCATCCAAGAAAGACAGAGTCACCCAGAAAGGGCAGCAGTGCATCCGCGGAGAAGCAAACCGCTGCCAGCTCAGGACTCAGGAGCTCAGGCTCTCCAACTCCGGAGAGCCGCCGCTGGAGCAGGCAGCTCGAGAACAAAGCCAGCAGCTGCGGCCTCCCATCGGCACCGCTCAGGAAGCCACGAAGCAAAACCTTCTGAGGGAGGAATGAAGATTAACCCCCTCGAAATGCAAAATCCCTACAGCTGCTTTGTTCTGTTTCACTGCTGCGGATTTGTTCATTCACAGGAAAAATGAAGGAACGAACGCGGAGTTTGCAGGGGGAGATTTTCCAATCCATCGCGTCCCCAGGGAGGGAGATCGGGTCTCAGAAATGCTCCCAAAAGGCCAAGAATTGGTTGAAGTCCATGGAAGGAGAAGCTCCTGCGGCAGCCAACCCACACCACAGAGCGCAGCACAGTGGTCTCACCAGTGGTTTGTACTGGTCTGCACTGGAACTGACTGGCTTTCCAAACAGCCTTTCCCCAGCTGGCTGCTCTGCTCCCTTCTCGTCTTCCCTCGCTCCATCAGCCGGCGAGCCCTCGTTAAACGGCTGCGCTTCACTTCACCGAGCTGTGACCTCCCCTGCTCCCAGGCACAAACACACGGGGAGCAAATGCAAACGGCCGCAGAAGGCAGACGTAATGGCCCCTCGGTACCTTACCGCAAGCGTCTTGCTCTCGGGGCAAATCTCCCAGAGAAACGCCGTGTGTGGGCTGCGGTGCCTCTCTCTGCCCTCCGGCTGCAGCTGGGACAAAACCCCTCCTGTCTCTGCTTCCCCACGGCAGAGGGCAGGGATCGAGAGAGGCTAACAGCGAGCTGACGCCGGGGTGAGCCATTTCCTTACCACTCGTGGCTCTGTTGAACACTTGCTGGGAAACCCATCCGCCTGCCCCAGAGAGGGATGGAGGAACTGCAGCCCTGAGCTGGTCCCAGGGCTGCTGCGCGAGGCAGGACGCGTCGCTGCCAGGCTTTGGCTCTGCTCAGCAGCTCCCGGAACGGTTCGATGGTTAGGGGAGGTAGGTATTTCCTCCTTGTTGGTGCCGCAGCTGCTGGTATTCCACATCCTGAACTTATTTCTGTGCCCATCACGCTTGTATCTGATATTGATGTTTTTGCAGAAATGCTAACGGACAGCGCTGGGCTGCAGATCTCAGCTGGAAATGGCCCAAGGAAGAGACAAACCCGCCTTTTTCTCCAAGTGTGTCAGGTACTGTTCTAAGAAATAAGATATATTCTCCCAAGCTTGCCAGGATTTCATGGCGTTTGGGGAAGCAGATTAGCTGCAGTGGCACCCATGCCGCTTACTGGGCTGGCCACGACCTGCTAGCAAAGCAGCAGCCTGCACAGGGCTGTTTTGTTCCAAAAAACTCTTTCTGCTACAGCCTTGGAGGAGCTTTGGTGTGGGCAGCATTGCGTCTGGGTGGGTACCAGCTAGCACAACCCACCCCAGGTGCAAACCAGCAGTGGGATGCCCCTGCCCCTATGCAGAGGAAGTTACGTATCTCCAGACCAGACCAGTGACAGCAGGGCTTTCTCCTCCTCTTTTCCAAACGGAGGAGTAAAAAGGCCTCGTGCGCGTAAATAAACGAGGCACATTTACCTGCAAGAATTAAATGCACTCCCCACTTACCCTCTGCGGCAGCCCATGTAAGAGGGGTTTCTCCAGACAGACCCCTGCCAGCAAGCCCTCTCCTCTGAACACGTGCAGGAAGCCTTCACCCCAGGGAGTGAGCCCAGCAGCACGCAGAGGTAGAAGGGCTGTCTGTAAATTGACCCCAGGCACCTCCTTCACTGCAATGGCGCTCTTTGCGAGGAAAATAAAGGTGCTTTGAGTCCCTGGATGAAACACGCTGCTGGTACAGAACAGAGAAGGCTACATGGGGCTGCTCACCCAGCATCATGTCCCCAGACTCACACAGGGGAAAATGTGATCAGCAGCAAGGTCTCTCCTTCTGGCCCCAGGGTGAAATCCTTGAACACACAGGGATTCAAGATGCCCCAGTTCTCTCCTTGCCTCTGCAGTGGTTGGATTTGCAGAGGACATTCAGGCAATGTCTCTCTGCTCCAGCTTGCCCTGGGCACCACATGAGCACTCCAGGGCTCTCCACTGCCAGTACAGGAGAAGGGATCAGTCCCAACCAGATTCAAACAGACCCTAATGCAACAGCCATGGCGTCGGAGCCATTTACCACAAAGCAATTAGCAGCACAGCTCCATGCTGCTGAGGACAGACTCCTCCTGCCTGGCTGCTTGTGCTTTCTGGCTGTGCTGGCTCCTCATAGCAGTGGACAATTTCAAGAGCAAACAAATTGCAGCCAGGACAGGTTTGCCAGTTGGTGACATGCTCTCCAGCCTGCACAGAGGCTGCTGTGCTGCTACAATACCTGCAGGACCACCTGGAGCAATAATTCAAATTCTTTGCGGCAAATCAAACCTTCAGCTTGGCACCTGCGTCGTGGCAGCAAGCTCTCGGGGCTCACTTACGGGCATGGGGATCTTGGACAGCTCCTTGCCGATGCAGTTCTTCATGATGCTCCAGAGGTTAAGGCTGTAGTTGGGTTTGTCGGGGATGCGGGTCCGCCTCCTTTTCTTCGGCAGGAGATCTTTGCAAGACTCATTGTAGCTGCTTTGATTTGAGCTTTCAAAGACCTGCAGAAGCAATGGATGCACAGGTCTAAGCTGCACTCACTCCTCCTCTCCCTGTGTTTCATCCCTCCCACCCTGCCCAGCCAACTCACACTGTCCTCCAGGTTCCAGTCCTCGGGGTGCCCCTCGCTGGCCCCACTCAGGTTACTGCCCGAACGCCTGCGGGGAAAAAAAAGGCCAAACGCCGAAAGTGAGAAAGGGCAGAGAAGGGGAGAGAGGAGCCAGGGCAGTGCTGCTCAGCCACCACCACCAGAGGCATCTCCCTCCACCACCCAGGGTGCTGCCAGGAAGGCAACGGGGCGATGGAGGCCGAGTGTGGGCATCAGAGGGGGCTGAGAGATTCTCCCTTTGCCAGCAAGCACAGCGGTGTGGCCGTGGTTCAGACCACAGGTGCCTCTAGCCCAAACAGATACCCTGGGAGGAGTAAGAACAGGACGACAAGATATTCCTCTCCTCTGCCCAGTGCTCCCAGAACCAAGCCATCTCCCTCCAGGCTCCTGCCTCCCTTGAGCCCACATCTGCTTTTCGCAGACTCGGATGCAGCTGGCCAGGGCAGAGGCAGACGGTTTGCTGGGGGATGTGCACACGTGGGGAACTCCCCCTCAGGAGGGGAGGCTGCTCTGAAGCCTAAGCACAACACCAGGCAAACTCTTGCCACATGCTCAGGGGGCTTTGCCAAGCCCCAGGGCACGGGCTCGTACCTGTGGTGCTTGGGGTCTGCGGTTACAGTGATAAAAGCTGGTGCATCCTCCATGGCATCAAAATACTCCGTCTCTTCATCTTCGTCACTGGCCTCTCCTTTTGAGGACTGCACACTCCCTGTGGGCACAAAAGGTTTGAGATGCTCAGTTGCTGCCAGCCCCCTTTGGAACCCATCAAGCACAAGTCTCACTGTCACCGCTGTCCCCAGTGTCCTCCTCCTGCTGTGTCCCCTCCAACACAGGCTTCCTTCACAGCTTATCTCACACCAGCCTTCCTTGCACGGACCCCTCCTCTCCATTCCCCTCCACAACGAGAGGATGCTGTGCTGGTTTCCAGCTCCTAGAACCAAGAACATGCCCTTGCAGCTTGCATCCTGCCCCCCGTCGAGGCACGCAAGGCTCCCCTGCCACGCTCAGGGCCACCTCCAAAGTGTCACCAGGCTGCCCAGCCAGTTCCTGCTCCAGCATCGCCACGTCTGCCGCAAAATCCGGTTTGGCTTAAAACAGCAAAAAAAAAAGCCAAATGTTTCAGGTGTTGCTCAGACAGACTTCCTGGCCCTTGGGTTTTCCAGCCACACACTTATAAACATTTCTCTTCCCTGCTGTATGGGGAGAGGTCACCAGGAAGCCAGGAGCCACAGCCTGAGCCACACATACCCCAGGGACCCCCCAGACATTAAACACGAGGGGACTTTGAGACCTGGTGCTGCTCCCCAAGTCCCACTAGCTTTGCTTCTCTGCCATGAAGTCACTGTCCGAGCAGCCAGGACAGTGCCAGGCATGCAGCAGAGCTGACAACCCCTAAAACACCCGCTCCCCAAACCTCCCAGCACAAGCACAGTGACGTTTTTGCCTGCCGCCACCTCTGCCTGCAGCCATTTCACCTTAAACTGTGGCCTTACGAAGTGAGCCATGTCCCTCCCCATCATGGAGACGGGGGACCCCAGTCCTGCCTGGGGCCTCTGGGTGCTACGCCTGCTCCAAAATGGGGACAGCACATCCTGCAAAGTGCTGCTGAGGCTGTGTACAGGGACCAGGACGGATGCCCCAACCCCAGCCCCTTCGCCCCTCCAGCAGCAGCTCGCTTCTCCCTCGAGTCCATAAATCCTTTTAAAATAGGACACGGCTCCACTTGCAGCTTTTGGCTACCAGGCTGTAACTAATGTCTGCTGCAGGGAAGGAGATTTGGCACTACTAGCCAAAGCTGTTGGATTTTATTGCCCAATAAATAACTTCTGCAAACAGCAAACGAGTCCCAGCTGGGACAGCGCCACCCCACAGCCGTGACCTTGGTGGCCCTGGGGACCCCAGGTTTCCTCTGCAAGAGCCTGAGATGCTCCCAAGGGTGAGGGAGAAGGCTGCCAAGATAGCCTGAGATAGCAGAAGCAAGCCAAGCTCTGGGGGCACAGCGCTCTCCTGCAACCACATTCTGAGGTTTGAGGAGATCCGAGTCCCCAGGCAAGGAGCAACGGGACAATTAGGGACAATTATGGGCTCTGTAAAAGCAAACACAACGGGCATGCAGAGCGTTGCTTGCGCATCCCCCCCTTCCCCACCGCTGCGGCTCTGCCCCGTCCTGGCTCACCCTTGGCGGTGCCGGTGCTGCCCGCGCTGCCCGGGGCCCCGCGGCAGGCTCGCTCCAAGCTGTTGTGCTGCTTGGCTAGCTGCTCGATGGTCTCCTCCAGCCGGATCCTCTGCTCCCGCTCATACTGCAGCGCCCGCTGCCATTTTCGGCTGTGAGTCTCCGCTAAGTCCAGGAAATCGCGGCAAGCCTGGAGGGAAGGAAGGGAGATGTCAGCCGGGAGCTTGTCACGGGAGAAACGCCATCCCCGTGTCCTTGGGGCTGCAAACGGTCCGGCCCTGAGCATCCGAACCCAAACCCGAACCTCCTCAGAGATGGAGGCAACGCAGACGGGGTCCTTGGGGCCAGTGAGCCCCAGGGATGCCCCCAGACCTCTCCAATCCTACTCCAGCAGGCACAGAAAAGCCAGGCAGGACGATGGGTGACAACCACAGAGCGGGGGGACGCTCACACAGGGAGCCACAGCCCCTGCCCAAGGCCAAAAGCCCCGCTGTCCCCACCACGTGCTCACCGCCTTGCAGGGGGAGCTCCAAACAAGAGTGATAAACCGGAGAATTTTGAGGGTCTGACTTTCAACCATCCGCAAGACTCGGTTATTTACAATCTTTCCATCCACTTGGATTTCACAGGTTACTTATTCAGCTCTTTTGGGCTGGCAGATGGCACCTGACTGTCGAGTTACCACCAAACAACAGCAGGGCTTCAGCTTCCGCAACGCGGCCTCAGCTTTTACCAGGATCTGCCCAAGAAAAGCTCCGACTCAGCAGGTTTTCAGCAAACCTTCGGATGGGAGCAGGATTTGAGTCTCACCCAGGGAGAGAAGTTTTCCCTTTGACAACATCAGAAATGATGCAGCACGATGCTGCAGCAAGCAGCACGGAGCAGCAGCTTTTGTGTTCCAGGTGAAGCAGCCCGAAGCAGAGGGAACAAACGTCCCACAGCTATGCAGGAAGACACAGGGGACAGGCACGTGTGCCGACATCCCAACAGCCAGCATCAAACCGGCTGAGGGGGGATATAAACCCTCGGGCACCGCCACAGCCATGCAGACCCGCACGCACCCGAGCTCCATAAATGTTCCCTCGTCCGGGTCCCCTGCACCCCAGCCACGCTCCCACCCCACGTCCCCCAGCCGGATGGGACCGCTCCGGGTTTCCTGACCCCGACGTCTTCAAACCCAAAGCTGAAGCCTCCAAGAAAATCCCTTTGCTCCCCTCCCTGCACCTTCCCAAACCCCGCCGGCACCATGCAAACCAATCTGTGCCCTGAGCTGGCAGGCTCGCCTCTTTTATTACGCTGATGCGTTGCAGTAAGAGGATGAAAGCAGAAGGGAAGTCATCAGATAGCGGCCGCGACCTTCCCAGCCCGGAAAGCTCATTACCTGCTCGGAAGGTCCCAGCCCGCGGGAGAGGTGCCAGCTGTGCCCGCTCAGGGGCTGAGCGCTTTAAAACGATGCGCCAAGAGATCTCCTGGCATTATCCCGCTGCGACCCAACGCCGGTTGTGAGGTCGAGATAGGAAAATTTCTGGTGTGATGGTAAATATGGGAACAGGAGGGAATTAGAGCCGAGCTGGCCTGACCGTGTCTGCAGGGAGCTGGAAGCCAATGGGATGGGGAGGAGAAATCCCAGGACCCGATGATGGAGTCAGTGTCCTAAACAAAAGGCACAGCCCAAACCACCTCGGCTCCTCCTGCCCCAGGGCTGCAGCGTCACCGAGGATCCAGGCTGCATCCCAGACGGGCTGTCTGCACAGCCTTCGCTTACAGCCCTATAAAAACGTCCACGCGATTGCGAAGCAGCCATCAGTGCTGCACACTTCCTTCCCAGGATCTCAGCCAAGCCCTGAGCATGGACGGCGCTGGAGGTTTCGGGAAGACGGCCGGGACGGTCCCCGTGCTGCCAGGTGCGCCCTGGGGCGCTCCAAGGGAGTACCAGGAGAGTGTCCTGCAGCAGACACCCTCCAAGCCCACCCCCCCAGCTGCAAGCAGCAGCCAGGCAAACTGAAGTTATCCCTTTGGTCGTACACCTTAGAGAGGTGCCAAAAGGCAGCCGGAGCCCAAGCCCCGAGCTGGGGAAGCATCACGGCACCAGCCCACGAGCTCCGCTGCTCCGGCAGCCGCACCACTGAGCCGCCGATGGGCGCAGAGTCTGGGCAGGTCTCCCCAGGCTCCTCCTGCCTCTCTCTAGTCCCTACGTCAGCACTTTTAGGGGTCATTTGTCACCATTTAGGCTGTCCACACCTTTGGTGACGACAAGCCAGCTGCTGTGGGGACATGCAGGTGTTGAGTTAAGGCAGCAGCGCCGCAGCTCTGTCTCTCCCCAAGACAAAAAGCCCCGTGCAGGGGGCACCACCAAGCACCGCCGCGCGCTGCGATGCTCGCGAGGCTGCAGCCCTCCCCAGCCACCAGCAGTCACTGAGCACCACTCGCTGCTGCCATCCGCCAAAGGACGTGGCACAACTGACTTCTTTCACGTGGTTCAAGCTGCAAAAGCCTGAAGAGCTGCATCTTCCCCTTCCACGTGCCTTCCCCTACCTGCAAAGCCATCGACAGCACGCTGTCCCCAAGCCCCTGGACGCTCTGGAGACGGCTCTGCCCGCAGACAGCGATGGCTGCGGCTCAGCGTGGGGACACAAAGGCAGGCCCCCGCTCTGGGCTGGGGTGGTGACATGGTGTCGTCCCTCTGCTGGCACCCATCCGGGTGCTGCCTCCAGCTGGCTGAGCACCGCGGCCTCACCAGGTGCCGCTTTGGAGTGGGAGCTGCCCCACGCTGTGCAAATGGCACCAGGAAGGAGCCCCGGGACAGCAGCCACGGCTGGGGTGAGTGCGAGAGGACGGCAGCAGAGCAGAGAAGAGGGAAATGGGTGAGAAAGCAGCAGCCAGCAACTTTGCAAGGGTGAGGACAGAGAAACGCAGCTGCTGGGAAGCACTGACGGGGCACCAGGAGGATCCGTCCTCACCAAACACGACCCTGCGGAGAGCACTGAGAGCGCCCGAGGTGGCACAGGCAGAAGAGCCGCGGGTGCAGCTCTATGTGCCCCGCTCTCAGGACACCAAGGGTGGGAGATGCTGCCCTGGCGGCGCCAGCCTGCCCCACGGATCCATCCCACGGCCCCATCCACACCGGCAGTGCCCTGGGTGCCTGTCTGCGCTCCAGCCAAAACACGCGGAGCGATGCTGCACCACCCCACTGCGGGATGTCTCCCCTCGCCTTACCCTACCTCAAACGGGCGACGGCAGCACCGGCGGGGAGCCGGCACCATCCGCTTCACCACTCACGGGCATCGCCGCTTCCACGCCTACCGGTGGCTGTCCCCTCGCCCCCAAGAGCGGCCTTCGGAGGCTGCGAGCCGCCCTCCGTGGGGCTGTCACCGTGCGAGGACGTGGCCGGGGAGCAGAGGGGAGGCCCCAGTCACCGATCTCCCCACGGTGACAGTACAGGGCAGCGAGCCGCTGCCTCGGAGCAGTCCTGGCGTGGATCAGGGTGAGCGCAGGGGACACGAACCCGAAGTGCCAGCATCCCGGGTCACGGCCTATTCATTTCGGTAATCCCTCGGCGCTCCGAAGGTGCAGACAATTGCAGCCAGCGGGCTTTCTCGGGAGCAACACTGCGAAATCCAGCTTACAAAAACCCTTACGGAGCGGCGGCTAAATTTAGCTAGGGCTGAACCTGAGCTGGACTGTGAGCGAGACAGAGCTGCAAATCCACACTGTGCGGGGAGAGCAGCCCTTCTCACAGAGGTCAGCGGGCGAGAGGCCCCCGGGTGAAGGCACCGCAAGGGAGAGCGCAGGAACAGTTTGCAGGATGAAAGCAAACCAGAAGCAAGTCCCCAGCGGGGCAGAGGCACAAGATGTGCTTTAGTGGAGGGCACAGCCGTCCTGTAGCTATCACAGCCGTCTGCAGAGCTCACCCGGGGCCGAGCACGTTGTGCCCCATATGTCCACGCCTGCCCCGACGCAGCGGCTGCGTTTCAGCACGCCGATGCTCAAACCTCCAGCAAGGCAGGGAGAGGCCGGCAGAGGGGCTGCTGTTCCCATCCCACACAGCATCACGCTGCTGGGAACCTGGTTTTAATTCTCCAGGTTACAGAGGGGCAAAGGGAGCTGCGGGAGGGGCCGCACCGTGCCCCCAGCCTCGCTGCGAGCTTGGAGCGAAGCCCCAACCCCAGCCTCCAACCTCGCAGCGCCAAGACCCCATCGCTTCTTGGCATCCTCACAGCACGGAGCCAGGGTTCGGGAGCGGCAGCCAGCACCCTCTGCACTCCAGGAGCATGTCTGAAAGTAACGAGGGAGGAAGCAGCCCTGCTGAAGGCCGGGCGAGGAGGCTGGGCTGCCGAGTCACTGCCGTGCATCCCAGCAGCTCCCCGCCCCGCCGTGCGGGCAGGACACCAGCGACTACGGCTGACAGCAGGCGCCGCGGTACGGGCACCAGGTCCCGGCGAGCCCAGTGCCACGGAAGGGACAGCGGGCTCTTCCCTCCACAGCTAGCACAAGGTTTTGCACTACATCCTAACTCAGCGCTGGGGTGCAAATCCCCATAAAGGCATGGTGGAAAAGTGCCCTCAGGGCTCCTGTAGATCCCTGCAGAGGGAGGCAGGATGCCATCGAGACCCCCCAGGGAGCAGGGGGCGAATGCCGCCGTCAGCAGCTGCGGTCAGGATGATCCAGCACGACTCACGCGCTTGTCACAGCACGCACACCAGATTTCACAGCTTGTTGCAGCCTCATAGGAGCATCGTTAACGTCCCGCAGATTATTTATGTAGCTGAAAGCGATCACTCGAGGTCACCCGCGTCCTGCTGGGGTGCCAGTGCCACACACCTCATCGGGTCAGCAAGAGAGACACAGAACACAGAAACAAAGGCAGTCAGTGTGAGCGCACCCAGGTAAATGCTCACATCACATCTGCCCCGGGGTTTGAACCGCAGGGGACGACAAACCTCCCAGGAAGCACTACCAAGGCAGAGACGTCCCCAGCTCCAGCCCTCTGACGATGGATGCAGAGGGACCGTGCTCACGCCTGCGATCCCACCTGCACGGAGCGCCAGAGGAACAGCCCTGCGAGTCTGATCCTTGGGAAGGAAAACACCGACGTGGGAGGCACAGGGCGGCAAGGGAGCGATGTCTTCTGCTCCTCAGCCAGCCCCTTCCTCTGCCCGCCTCGGACACGCATCGCTCCATCACCCGGGCACAACGTGGGAGAAGGGAACTGCCAGCTGCGCTCAGTCATCTCTTTTTCAAAGGTATTGTACAGCAAGGGCTGCTGCTTCATTCATCGCAGGAAAGTGCATCTTGCTGCTTTGCACGCGTCTGGTGCTGCGTAGATAAGTGCTCCCTTCCTTCCTGGGCTCATCAAAACCCAGGGACACATCTGCGCTGCTGCTTACCAGAAAATATCCCAGGGGAAGGGCCATTTCTCATCCTCTTTTTAGCTCAGAACACATTAACATCACGTCAGCGCCCCAGTCGCGGGGCGCAGCATAAAATTCAGCACTTTGCATTGCGAGCAGTGAGATGCGCACAGAGTTAGCACAGGCAGAGGGTTAATTTGTCCTCCCGCCCCCCGCCCAAAACACTGAGCACAAAGCAAAAGGGAAAAAAAGCAAGGACAGAGCCGGCCTGAATCCCAAATCAGCTCGCACAGGCAGCCGGATGGCAACAAGACACGGTGGACACGGTGTCAAGTGCAGTCGGTGGTGCCCCCAGCCAGGCCCCCAGAGCAGCAGCACAGCAGCAGGAGCAGCAGCGCAGGGGAACATCCAGGGGACGCAGATGGCTGAAACGACAGCAAATCCCCCCGGAGCCCTTGGAGTGACCCTCAGCCGCCCGCCCAGCAGCATGCCAGCTGCCCGAGGAGGGCACAGGCATGCCGAGAGCTGCTTCTCTCCTGGGAAGGACTGGCAGCAAGAGGAGAGCCTGGAAGGTGCCGGGCTGAGCCCCACCAGCTCACAATTAAGGATGCACGGGCATGGGAAAACTCATTAATGCCCCAAAGGGGAGCAGGGAGACATGAGAGCAGCCAGAGCTGGTCCAGCCCACGCCGCGGTGCCCTGCAGCACGCTCAGCACTGCGCCAACGGCAGCGTCCCCGCCAGAACCCAGCGCTCACCCGACGTGCTCCCCAAACTGCTGCTGGTCCTGCAGGGGGACCCCCAGCAGGTCCCTGCCAGCACCCACCTCCCACAGCAGGTCCCAAACCTTGCGTCTCAGCAGCGCCTGTTTCTCTCCAGGGACTGCGACTCCCCGCACAGCCAAACAGAGACCTCCAAGATGGAAACACCTACAGCTGCCTGGGGGGCAGGCCTTGTCTCACGGCTGTCTCTCTGGGGGTTTTTACTAACTCACTGCGATGTTTTTGGCCGTGCACCTCAATGCTGTGAAGGCAGGGGTGCTCCCTTCCGCCAGGCAGGCTGGGCGCTGTTAAGGCAGCCCCAGCAAGGGCTGGCTGGATGAAGTTCAAGTCAAGCGAGGCTCGTGACTGGAAGGTGCAAGGACTGCTAATTTGTCCCCATAAAGCGGAAGAGCTGCTATTCAGGTTAACAGACTAGCAACCACGCTGCTTTGAAAGAAAAGTGCTGCCGTCATGGATTACTCACGCCAAAGCTACAGGCTCGTGCCTGTGCACAAGTCCCCCCTGCAGAGCCCCGACAGCATTTGCCCAGCACCCCCTGCTAAGCCCCTTCTGAAGCCCCTCAAACCAACCTCAGCCCAGGTCCAAGCAGCTGGGGTTGGCCCTGGCTCGACGGCTGGATCCTGTCTGCAGCCCCGGCCGTGTAATCCAGCCCTCACAGCAGAGAGGATTAGCGTGGAGACGGTGGCAAATCCCTCGGTGCAGCTGCGTTAACAGAGGCTCCTGCGATCCCTCGGGCACGCAGGCTGCTGAGCCCATCACCACCGCGTCCTTGGCAGGACAGAAGCCCCGGTCTGCTTTCCAAAGCACTGCTCTCTGGCAGAAAAACAATTAAGGCATTTGCTTAATGCTTTGGCGTGCCTGCGGCACTGCCCGTACTCAGCCCCGAACCGAGCCAGGCAGCACACCGCAGCCCCGCCGGCCGTGCCAGGGGCACGTGGTGTCGGGCAGGAAGGTGCACGGGGAGCTGAGTCCCCGCAGAGCCAGGCTGCCACCAACGGCTCCCTTGCAAGGCTTTGCTGCTCTCCTTCGGGAGCGCTCACGTCCTCGGCTTTCCTTCCAGAGGCTCCTACCGCCCGGCAGCCAGATCCCTGCAGCTGCACGCCACGGCTGCTGCGGTCGCTTCCTTCCTCTCCGATACCCGCACCACCAAAACCGGAGTGGGGACCCGGCCCCCAGAGCAGGAACCTGCTCCCCAGCTGGGTCCAGACTCAGCCAAGGGGCCCAGGAAGGCCAGGTCTTATACCAGACCTCATCCCCTGGGCTTGCCCTGCCCTCCGAGCAGCCCCAGACGCCTTCATGGTTAAACACAGAGCCAGGCTGGTGAGTTGTCACACTGCTGCTTCAGCCCCTACCTTCGGTGAAATGCTGTAGGGGAGAGATGGGGGCACCTGTGCCAGCCCTCAGCACACGCAGGGACCTGATCCCAGCCTCAGCACGCTTTAACAGCTCTGTCCTGCAAAGAGGGTGCATACAGACAGATCTAACAGGCTCCTGCTTCTTTTCTCCGATGGAGAGAACTCCAGAGTGGAAGGACGCTGGTCCCCACCACACGGTGAGCGGCCACGGCGGCAGCAAGCAGCTGCCATTGCCCACGGGCAGCTCCAGCCCCGGGCCCTGGAGAAAGCCACTTCATTTCGTCCCTTGGTTTCGGCCCCATGCCACGCGTGTGCGCCCACGCCTGGCTCTGCAGGGCGCTCCGCAGGGCACTCTGCTGCACGGCTGGGCGGTGCTGTCGATTAACGTGGGGCATTTCTGACGGGGTACGTCCGGTCTCTGAGGTGCTCAGACCGCAGAAATCAGCCCCTGTCACCCACCAGCTGCCTGGGCAGAAACGCTCGAAGCTCTCCTTCTCTGAAGCTGCAGTAGAGAAGTTATCGCACAGCTGAAAAAAACAGGAGGGCAGAGCTGCGAGAGGCATGCGGGGGTGTTGGTGAGAGGCATGGCCCCATATTCTCATACGAGTGTCCAAGGAGAGCCCTGGGACAGAGCCCGAAGCCTCTCAGTGGTCAGATGGACACAGTGAGGAGGAGGAGGTGGAGGAGAGGTGCGAAGCCCCACGGTGAGGACAAAGCTGCGGAGCCACCTGCAGGAGTACTAGCTCCAGGAGCCTGCAAGCCCCGGAGGTCCCACGGCCACGTGCAAGGTCTGAGGGTGAAATAAGAGGGCAGGAGGACTCAGCGACCTCGGGAAACCCGGTCACAGTGCCAAGCCCAGCTGTAAGGTCTCCACACGAGCAGCCCCCCCCCAGTTACTTGTTCATCAGCATCCACAGCAACACAGACCCCTCGCCGCAGCCCGGGATTAGGGCCGGGTTAGAGATTTAATAGCAAAGCCACGGGCTTTCTGGGTCACTGACGTGGATTTCGATGCGCTGATTAGAGCACACGGAGCGGCGCAGCACAGATAATTAACCAGGCTCCTCCTGCACCTTCACCACCGCAACAGGCCCAGGTGGGAGAAGCTCGGGTTTTAGGCAGGAGGGCACCCGCCGGGGGCTGCCAAGGGCCATCCGTGCCCGTAAGGAAGCCCCAGGAGCAAAGATGGCATGTGCTCGCTGCAGCGCCAGCGCTGTAGGGATGTGCAGCGGGCAGGGCTCCTCCAGCCCCATGGGTGCCCAGCAGGATGCTCTGGGAGGGCAGAGAGGAGGTGGGATCCATCCTCCTGTCGTGCCTGCCATGAGTTAGGGGATCCCAAGGGGCAGCAGGGTCCCATCAGTCTGCCCTCATCCTCAGAGCCACGCAGGGCAGCCCAGGAGGCAGGGAAGGGAAGGAAGCGAGCACGGATGTGCTGGCGCGGCCGTGCCTGGTGTAGCAGCACCCTGCAGGGTGAGCAGCCCTTTCCCCAGCAGCACCCGGCTCCGTGCAGGGACCCGTCCGGGTTTGCAGCAGCATCACCCATCCACGACCGTGGCGGCTTTAAAATGCAGGCGGTCACCCCGGTGCCCGAGCCTCCCCAGTGGGGAGATGCCGGGGACCCCGTTCCCTACCGGCTTCAGGCAGCTTTGCAACCCAGCACGGGCACAGGCAGGGGTTAAGCTATCGCCAAAGCCACAAAAATGATGCACGAGGATGGAGGCTGCTGTGGTGAGCCCAGCGCCGCTCGGAGCACGTGCCCCGCATCAGTCTGCTTTAACGCTGAGACAATTTTAGGAGTAGAGATTAATCACACCACCATCCCCGCGGGGCCGCAGGAGGCTCACGGCACTGAAACAGCCGGGAATTTGGGCAGGGCTGGCACTGGAGCACAGAGGAGCGGCCCGTCAGCAGCTCTGGGGAGGCGCATCCTTTGCGGCCCCACCGAGAGGGTGGCAGCGCTCCGGGCGGCTTTGCTGCCGTTGGAAAGGGAAACCCGCGCTGGGGGTCGGCCTGGAGTCTCTTGTAGGGACAGCGGCGGAGTCCTTTGGGTCCCCGTGACCGCCTGCCCCACAAAAATCTCGTCCCCAGACGCGACACCTCAGCATCTCGCGGCCAGCACCGCACCCTCGCCCTCCTCGCGTGGGCTGTGCCAGCATGCCTGAGCCTTCCTCCCCCTGCCCTCCTCCTCCTCCTGCTGCCGGGCTGCTCTCAGGCCTCGAGGTACAGCACCAGCCCCGCATCAAAACGCAGCCCAGCCGAGCCCTGCTGCTCCCTGTGCTCGCATCAGCCCTAAAAAAGCACAAAGGGAAAGGCAGAGAGCGGGCGTTGCATGCTTGCACGTGGCTCAGCTGCCTCTGAGCTGTGCCGTAGCAAAACCCGCTCCCTTTAAAAGCCTCTTTCCAGCAGCACCCGCAGCATTTCGAGCTCCTCCTGACGCCCCAAGTCGCTTCCTCACCGCGTGCACGGAGCCCCCGCCTGCTGCTGGATCCCAAGCCGGGAGCTTTCTGTGCTGGGTGGCATCGTCCACGCCGCTCAGCGCAGGCCTCTTTGTCTCTGCTCCTCTAATTACCCCCTTAATTTGTTTCCTCTTATTTTTACCTACTTCCCACTCCTCCCCCACGGCAGATTGCTTTTCTGCATCTCCGCTTTGTCGCTCCTCAAGCTCCGGCGGCATCGGCTCGGCCGAGCCCTCCCACGTGTCTCGCCCGGTGCGTTATTACGCAAGGCTTCAAAAGAAGGACGGAGCGGAGCGAACGGGCAGCTGGCGGAGGTCTGCGCGCAGATTTTGGGGCTGTCCCACTCTTTCCAATCCTGGCCGGGACCACAAAGGTCCGGCACCTCCTGCTCCCCCCTGCCTGAACCTCTGCCCGCTATCCCTCGCGCAGGAGCAGCGGGGCGAGGAGGGGGGGGACGACCTCCCAAGGAAAAGGGGGGGCTGCAGAGGGCACCCAGGCGCCCAGCGGCACGCACGGCGCAGTTGCAGCACGGAGGTCACCTTTAACAGCAAAGCTGTTGTATGTACGTCTGTATTTACTTATTTCTTCTACTTGCCTGCTGCTGCCCCCCGCGGCGCGGGGACATTTACATAATCCCATCGTACACGGCCGGGTGGAAACGGGACCGCCGGGTAGAAATGGGACCGGGACGCGCGCTCGGCTGGCCCCATCCCTCACCCACTCCTCACACGGGTTCCAGATCGGAGACAGACCCCGCGGAGCCATTGGTACACCGAAAGCAGCTCGCGTGGTCCCGAGGGGCCTGCCAGGACCCACGTGGGCACACAGAGAGCATCCTCCCCGCTACTGCCAGGAGATGGCTTGATCCCACGTGCTTTTCCGCAGCGAGGTTTAACATTTCCATCTGGAAGGTTTCGGTAGCCCTGCGTTGCTCAGAGCCACCCCTGCCCCAGGAGGAGCTGTCAGCATGGGCTTCCCGGAGGGCATCACCCCGTAAGGTAAATCGAGGTGCAGAAATGCTCACGGGCTGCGTACACACGCTGTACCAGCAGCTCTCCCCACCTGTCCTGGGGGTCCCCGCTGCATGGGGTTGGGCTCTGCTCCTGGCCCTGTCGCCTCACCACGGAACAAGGGGCTCAGCAGAAAGCAGGGAGAGCCGCGAGCATCCCCCATGGCTGCCACCCTGCTCCCATCCTGCTTCTTCCCCGTTCCAGCCTCTTTCCTTCTGGCATCTCCCGCAGTGGCTCAGCAAACGTGGAAAAGGACACCGCTGAAACGCACCCTGGACACCCACCAGCGCCACAGCCCCTCTTACTCCGTGTCTTGGACTCACCAAACCACGCCGAGTTCCTCCCATCCTTTTTTTTTTGCGCTGTTCCCCACGTTCCAGGCAGCCAAGCCCTCGCTCAAGCCTTTGTCACGCCGCAACCCCGGCCGCCTCCTCCTCCTCGGCCCGGAGGCAGCAGGTATCGCCCCGCTTGCCCCTTCCCAAGGGGCTGCTGCCAAAGCCCCCTCCCCAGCTGCTCCTGCAACTCCTCGCCTCCTGGCAGGGGCGCACCGAAACTCTGAGGAACTCGGGGCAGCAGCAGCAGCGCTGCACGGGGACCCCCAGAGCTGCTCCCCAGCTTGAAACGCCAGCTCGGGAAAGCCTCTCCCCAGCGAGCGCCCGGCGTGCAGCCACCGGGCTGATTACTCCTCTGAGCACACACGAAATGACACACGGCCTCCTTTTCGCTCGGGGCTGGGACAGTGCTGCTCCCTTGGCGATTCCCCGAGCTCTGCCTTCATAAATTATTCCAAGCCTGTCAGGCTTGAATTTCCTTTTTCAGTATTTTATTTCATTTTGCTCTCTCCTCCCCGCCCCAGGGAAGCCAGCGCTCCCGGGAGGGGCTGCTTCACTCCAACAGAGGCAGCCCCACGAGCCCCACGTCCCACCAGAAGCCGTCCGAAAGCGGGTGGGAAGCCCGGCGGCGCAGCACAGGGCCGGGAGCAGCGACCAGCTCCAGCAGGCGGCTCGGGGCACCACGCAGCCCATGAACACCACGGGCTTAAACCCCTGGGTCGTGCAAAGCGAGGAGCACAGCTTCACCGACAGCAGCGACAGTGCAAGCGACAGGGGGACGTGGCTCCGAACCTGCAGCAGGCTCTGAATCGCCGTGCCAGCCTGAAAGCCGCTGCCAGGGGTGGCCAACAAGCCCCCAGCACCCCAAACCACTGCTTTACCACGCTCTGCACCCAAACTGGGGGCGGCCGGCGCAGGACCCGCGCTGCGCAGAGCCTCAGCCACCCCGAGGGGTTCGGCGCCCGTGCAAGAAGGGAAGGGCAAAGGAAGAAGAGGAGGAGGAGAAAATGCCTCGCCCTGCCTGCTCGCGAACGCGGCAGCACTCACGTTGATCATAGCATTGGAGGTGATGCGGAAGAGCGTGGCTCGCTCATTCACCGCCTTGATCTTCTCGCCGCTCTCGGCCGGCAACTTCAGGTTCTCCAGCTCGCTGAGCGAGCGCTGCAGGGCCGCCCCGTGCTTCGCGATCAGGTCATTGCAAGTGCTCAGGTCCTCCAGCTTGCTCGAGAGGGTTTTCAGCGTGCCGTGCAGCTCGCTCTTGTCTGACTGCGAGGCGGGCTCCTCGTCGCCCGAGTCATCTGCAAAGGGAGGGATGGGAAAAAAAAAAAAACAGTTTCCATGGTTACCCCCGGACTGTACCAGCGGGCAGGGGGACCTCCTGCCTCCTCCCACCTCCTCCACGCAGGCAGGGATGCGCCAGGGCAGAGGGAAGGGCACGAGCCCGGCCCCGACCCCCCGCTCGGCCGCCCCACTGGCATCCCTCTGCGCTGGGACACGGAGCCCAGCACCGACAGCAGCCTGGGACAGCGTCCCAAGTGTCAGGAGGGTTCCTGCCGCTGCCACCGGGACTCAGCTCAAGGCTGCTAAGGCTGAGGGACGGGGGTGACACGGGAACGGTGTGCTGGTGGTACCGGGGAAGGCGGCCCCTCTCCTTGTACACGTCTCCAAGTGGACGGAGCCACTGGCTCTGCCAGGAGCGCGTTGTGCCAGACAAATCCATTTCACCCAAGGGACTGGTCCTAAAAACAGCCTCCAACCCAAACCTTCCCCCCTTCAGCGGGCAGAAAGCCGTGATCAGCACCTGTCGGGTACAACAGGAACGGTTACAGCTGCAACTCCAGAATGATTAAAAACAGAAAAACCAACCCAAACGGAGCAGCACACGTAAGCTTAGAGGCCGCTCCAGAAGGATGGGACAGGACAAGGAAGCAGAGCCCAGGACCAAGGCTTGTCCTGCACAGCTCGAGGGTGGGAGAACAGAATCAGAGCCCCGCTGGAAACTGGGATCAAAGCGAAATGCAAACATCTGGTGAAGGAAAGCACCAGGGCAGCATCTCCAACACCGCCATCTGATACGGCCGAAGCCAGGAGCGAGGCAGCTGGTGGGCACCAAGGAGGAGGTTGGAGGGACAGAGCCCCGCGGTGCCAGCGCCTGGAGCCAACGCAGAGCTCCCCGAGCAGGCAGGCGTGGCGCTGGGCACCGAGCTCGCTCCTGCCAAAGCGATGAGCCGCGGCCACCCGGGGGGTCTGAGCACCCCCCACAGCCCCAGGGCCGGTGTTGGGGATGGCGGAGGGGATGGGATGGGCACGGGGCGAGGAGAGGGAACGCACAGGGTTTGTGGGACACGTCCCAGGAGGGCGCACAAGGCTGGTGCTGCAGGCATCTTGAGCATGCCAACTTCAGCAGATCCAGAAGCAAAACTGAAGCCATCAGTAAGGAAAAGTAACCAACCCCTCCCTGAGGTCTGCTTTTCCATTTTCCAAGTCTTTCCATCGCAGACACCGGGCAGCTGCCAAAAACACCGTTACTTCTGCATGACTCCAGGGAAGAACCAGATCTGGGATTTTTGTGCTTGCAGACACGAGCGACACTTCCCAAAGACAACCCCACCTATTTACAAAAACTGCAAAAACTGTGCTGTAGGAGCGCCAAGCAGCAGGAAGCATCTTTCTGCCTGCCTGTAAGTCATGGTAAAATAAAAACATCACTCACCAGCAACATAATTTGCTGTAATTAACTGAAATCAGCGCACGGGAAGAAGGGAACACGAAGGTGGTTACAATTAAATCAGAGCAAGCTGAACGACAACAATTTGTGCAAAGCCCCCAAACCACCTCTGGCACTCACCAGAGTGGAGCCGACTCCGAGGACGCGACTCCAGCCCATGGCCGTGACCACTGGGACCCTTCCAAGCCCTGCGAGACCCCAGCCCAGCGGCTCGGTGGTGAGAGCAGCCCCGGGGCTGAGCGGAGGGAGCCCCGCTGCCACCCTGCCTCCAGCCAGTACCCAAAAGCAGTCGGGTCAGGTGAAGCCGGCCGCTTCCCAGCTGGTTTCTTGGTGCCATCAGGATGCTAGCAGAAACATTTTGGGGACAGGGCTGGACACTGCGCTGGCATCGGCCCCTTCTCCGCCATCAATTCCCACCTGGGGGAGGACAGCCCCAGCAAAACCACTGCACCGTGAGGCCACCACCGCCTCCGGTTAGCGTTGGAGATGATTTATCACGCCCAAGTTGCTGCGACTGCCGCGGATAAAGGACTCGCTCATCTGGTAAGGTGAAGCGGCCTCAAGCCCTGGCCTGGAGGGCTTGGCTTTGAGTATGGCCATGTGCCAGGGCACTCGGGGAGCTCACCCTCATTCAGGCCTTTGTAACAACTCTGCCAGGAAAAACAAAAAAACATAAAAAAAAAAACAGGCTTTGGTTTGCTAAAGTACGTGGTGAAACACCCCAGGGATCAGGAAACACCCATGGAGACAGAGACCATTCAGGTTTCCCCTTTAGAGGATAAAAACTGCCCCGAATGCGCAGCAGCAGGCAGGGATGCGCGTGCCACCCGCCCAGCAAACTCACCCCACTGGGGGCTTCCCAATTTCAGCGACTCAGGCTCACAAACGCCCTCAGGAACTGCAGAAACCGACAGTCCCTGGTGCCTGCGAGCTCCGGAGGGAGCCGGCAGAGCTCGGACCGCAGGTGGGTCGACGGCAGCGCCCGAGAGATGCTGCCCTGCGCCTTCACCGCTGCGTGGCCAAGTCCCCAGGTTTGCAGCCCACCTCCCCCAGGAGCACACGCAGCTTTTGTTTTGATGCGCGTGCTTCCTTCGCACACCACGCACCCGGGCCCCCGCGACCCTTTTGTTCCCTCTTTCGCACTTTGTTTTGACTTGCGAACAAAGTTAAAGGAAATCTGTTTTGATTTTTATTTGTAGGGCACTGGCACGAACCAGTTGCTATAGGAACAGCCAGCCTCGCTGCAAGCTTGGAGGATTATTTTTGGAGCTGTGATGCTATTTAATCTGTGTAAAATGGATCAGCAGCCGGCGGCCGTAAGCCTCCTCAGGCTGTTTCTCAGCCCAGTAGCCCTGGAGAGCAACACCAGCCCTCAGTGCCTGCAGCACCAGCTCATGAGGAACCCGGTAAGGCTCCCGTTATGTCCCCATTTTCTGCCTCCTGAGCTTCCCTCGGTCAATACCGCTTGCCGTTTTCCCAGTGCTGGTGGAAAGCTGCACACCGGCTGGAGGGGGAGGCGTTTCTCTGCGTTGCAGCCTTCGGGGACACCGGTGACACCGGAGGTGGCAGGGGAGTGGCCAGGGACCCCGCCACACCATGCTGGCCACGAATAGCCACCCAAGGTGCTGCTGCTCACAGCCAGGGTCCATACATGTATGGACCAGGAGAGAATGGACCTCCGGGTCCTCTTCTCCTTTTGGGAGATGGGGATGGACCAGGAGGAGGTCCCGGTCAGCTTTTATTCTAAAATTCCCAAACTACGTTCATAGTCCAGTGGTGATGTCTCCAACCCAAAGCCACACCTAGGGCACGTGGTTAGTCCCCAGAGAGCTCCTGTACCATCGCCGACCTTCCTCTCGGGGTCCAGCAGGGAAGCTGCTCTGACATCCTGACCTTTGCTCGCCCTGTGAGCAGAAAGCTTCCCCATCCTGGGAGCTGTGAGCACCCGAGGCACTGGGGCAGTGTCCCCAGGCACGCAGCCCCCTTCCCACCAGCCGGGTGCCCCCAGAAACCCGACGGCACAAGCGACTGCGCCGACAGGTGAAGGATGCTGAAACAGCAAATCCACTGCTCCGGGTTTGGAGAGGGGATCCGGCACAGCCGGCTGGTGCCAACACCACCACAATGTTGATGTGGAGCTGGGCAGAGGCTTCAAACTTTGCAACAGATCAGAGTAAGCCTGGAGGAAATGGTGGAATGGTGTCCGTGGTTTTAATGAACTCTGCACGGCTAACGGGCTTCTCGAAGCGATAATCGGGAGGGCACAGCCCCCCCGCTCAGTGCTCTCCTAGGCAGGACGGACACGGGCGTTATGGGCTGTTTTCCCCACCACTGTGGAAGTGCTACAGCGTGCGATGTCCTTCCAACCACACACTTCAGACTCTGGGAGGTGAATTCGCCTGCCTGAGGAACCCAAAGCATCAGCAGAGAGCATCCGCCACCACAGCTTCCCCGGGGAAAGTCAGCACAGCCCGTGCGCTGCCTCTGTCCAAGCTTTCTCCTTTCTCTCTCTGTAGCTGTCACCAGAGGTCTCTTGGAAAGCCCTGAGACCCCTTCCTCATCTGAAGCGCAGCTGGAATAGTGGCGGGCCCGCAGGCCAGAGGACTGCAGAAGAAGCTAACTCAACGCTTCCACCTTGGTGTCTTTAGGATCTGGATCCAACCAACCTGTGCTTGATGCTCCCAGGCCGCCAGCCAGCAGCACACGATTGTCATCACACACAACAAGGCTTCCTCTTGAAAAAGCAGAGCTTCAGCTTCGTAGGCTTGGATCTAACAAATGCCGGTGTTTCTCGCCACCTGGGGTCACTGCGGCCAGCATCCAGTTCCTCTGTAGTGGAGGACGCGCTCAATGCTAGCGCGCTTCTCCCACCTCATTTCGGGGCTCTGACCACCAACGCCTTCGCCTGGCCTCGGCAGCAAGCACTCAGGGAGATGTTGGCTGCCAAATCACCACCGGCCATGGCACCTGATCCCCTCTGCCTGGGGCGACCCTGAGAACCACAGCCCCCGTCCCTCGCCTTCCTCCTGTGCAGCCCGTGCCGCAGGAGCTGCTCGGGAGCCCTTCTGTTCTCTGGGGCTGGAGAGGTTTGGCTTGGCTTTGTTAAAGTAAGCTTTTATTTTGAGGTTGGTGGGATTTTATGTTTGTTTTTCCTTTCTTTCTTTCCACATCTCCTGGGTTTGGGGAGGACACAAAGAAACATGATGGGAGGACACAAAGAAACACGATGCTGCAAAGCTCAAGGTGAAGCGAGCAATTTTCCAGACCCAGACTTCTGTTTTGCAGCTCTTCCCCTTGTGCAGTTGCTCCTGACTTTTCCCATACCTGTCAAGGAGCTTTGTAGGTAAACGCAGGAGAAAGACCAAGGTGTTTTGGTAGGAGCCTCTCCAAGAAATCCCACGCCAATTTGGTAGGAGCCTCTTCTCCTCCCCAGGCGGTACAGAGAAGGTCCGTGAGGACAGGCAAGCACCAAAGCCAACCTCGGCTGGGGCAAGGACAGGCAAAAAAAGCACCGTGGAAATCACCCCCACTGCATCAGGAGGCTCCGTCTGTCCCTCTGGTCCTCCCGCAACTGCTCCCCCTGCCGCCACCGCCCCGGTGCAGAGCTGGGAGCCTTCCCCGTCTGGGATTATCGCAGCGCTGGGACACGCTGATCCCCGGCCACTCCTCAGCTGGAGCAATTTCCACGTTGGCTCTAGAAAACTCATCTACTTTCCTCACTTTTAATAGCTATGAATATTAAATGCAAACTGGTATCTATATTTAATAGTCTGGCCTGGCTGCCAAGAGAGGGATGAATTTTTACAGCACCCACAAAAGCAGGCACAGGCGGTGCTTTTTTGGTCGGGAAGAATTACGCTGGAAATTAATCATCAAAATAGCAGAGCAAATAATCAGTCCTAAATCGTTCCAAATTTGGGCGATCACTTAGCAATTATCACCAACCTGGCAGGGATATTTCTTCTATTGCTAATGCAAATGGAAAGCTGTTCAAGCAAATGGATGCCTAAAAATAACAAATATTGGCCAGTTGTGACAAGCTGCGACATGTCCGCAGGTCACTCGGTGGCAGCAAGTCGAGGGCAGCACTGGAGCCCACCACGGGGCTCTGCAGAACAGACCCAGAGCATGAAGACCTTACAAAACGTCCCACCAGACCCATCTGAAATCCATAAGGATTGTGGACAGAATCAAAATGCTCAAGTTTTGAAGAAATCCAAGCCTAAGGACTTGAGAGAGCTAGTGTAAGCTGGCCCAAGGCTGGACCAGAGAGCTCCAGAGGTGCCCTCCAACCTCAGGTGCTCCACAACTCTGGGGCAGGCAAAACTCCATCACTTCTAATAATCGCTCCTGGTTAACCATCAGACACAGTACACAGTTGTAATAAAAAGGAGAATCTAACATACAAAGAGAAGATATATATTTACAAATTCATATCTGGTTAAAACTGTATTGAAAATGAGTATGTAAAATAGGCTAGATCCCAAAATGATTTTTAAAAATGGGCTTACAAATTTTTGAAGCCTTTCTTGGGATGACAGCTTGGCCAAGAGAGCAAACTGCCACCGTGCTATGTTGAAATAAAGACAGAAAGCAAGTTCTTCAGTTCTGATTTTAAAAAAATATTCTCTCTCTTGATTTCTGTAAGTGTGATTTTGTCAATCACAGAGCCATAGAATCATTAAGGTTGGAAAAGACCTCCAAGTTCATCTGGTCCAACCATCCCCCTACCACCATCACCCACTAAACCATGTCCCTAGGTACCACATCCATTCCTTGAACACCCCCCCAGGGATGGTGACTCCATCACTTCCCTAGGCAACCCTTTCCAATGCCTGACCACTTTCTGAGAAGAAATGTCTCCCAATTTCCAACCTGAACCTCCCCTGGTGCGACTTGAGGCCATTCCTGCTTGTCCTATCACTAGTAATCTGCAAGAAGAGGCCAATCCCCAGCTCCCACCCCTTCCTTTCAGGCAGTTGCAGAGAGCAATGAGGTCTCCCCTGAGCCTCCTCCAGACTAAACCCCAGTTCCCTCAGCCACTCCTCACAGGACTTGTGTCCCAGGCCCTTCACCAGCCTCATAGCCCTTCTCTGGACACATCTCAGGGCCTCCATGTCCTTCTTGTAGTGAGGGCCCAAAACTGAATGCAGTACTTGAGGTGCGGCCTCACCAGAGCTGAGTACAGGGGGACCATCACCTCCCTGGTCTTGCTGCCTTCACTATTCCTGACACAAGGCAGGATGCCGTCGGCCTTCTTGGCCACCTGGGCACACTGCTGGCTCATGTTCAGGCGAGCATTGACCAACACCCCCAGATCCTTTTCCTCTGCACAGCTTTCCAGCCCCTCTGCCCCAAAACCTGTAGTTTTTCTCTGCCCCAAAACCTGCAGTGCTGCACAGGGTTGTTGTGACCAAAGCGCAGGACTCATCCAGGATAAATTACAGCTCACTAGGCAAGTGAGCCCTGGTGAGCTCCTGGAGGGAGCCAAGACCCCAGAACAAAGGTAGCAAGGCTGAGTCCTGCAAGACGCCTCCTTGGAAGGAGGAGTGCTGCTGACAGGAGGTTGCAGAGGAATTTCTTCCAGGACACCAGAAAGTCAAATCAAACAAGGAGGCCAACCGAAATGATCAATAGGTCCTGACCTTTCTGGCACTAGCCCCTCGCTGTCTCCCTGCAACTGGGCTGCGAGGACCCATTTCCAAAGGAGGTGAACAGAGCTGCTTGTCGCATGGGTGCTGAGCAACGCCTTTGAGCCATCAGCCTGGATCAAAATCTGCTTTATAAAACCAGAGCCGCCTTCGGGTCGATGCCTCGGTGCAGCGCTGGCACCACCACATGTCCAAGAGTAACCTGAAATAGGTTTTGTTTTCAAAATTCCATTGGGAAACAAATGCTACTTCTCCCTTTACAGCACAAAGCCATATAGGTTCTAGCAGTGCACGTGTGATGAATTTTGACCCACCTGATGTTATCTGCTTCCTTTCCAGTGCAGTGGCCAAGTACCAGCCTGCACAGAGAGCGGGCGTTGCAGCCCATTAATGCATGGAACGGACTTCTGCATTGGGAAGGCACGAAGTATTTTGATGATGACGACTGCAGTCCAGCCATCAAAAATTTTATTGCTGCAATTAGAAAATGATGTTGTTACCAGTCAATAACTCTTGGCAGCAAATGCCGTGCTCTATCTGGATTGCCGTCATTCTTTTTCCGGCACATATGGGATTGTCTGATTACCCCATCACCTAAACAACTCCAACACACCAGTAAGTCAGGCAACAAAGATGGGCTGAAAACACATAGCAATACAGGGGTTAAACGAGTGTGGAGACGATGTAGAAACAGCGACTGAAATACAGGAGGTGATAAATGCAGGATGCCACGCTACCCCAGCTAGAGAGCACCAACCCAGCAGATACTGCACGAAAAAGGAGCCAGCAATCGCAGCTGGCTATAAATCCAGTGGGAACTGCAATAAAGGATTTAAAAGGGAGCTAAAAAAAGTGAGTAAATGCAGGGTTCCATGGACAGAACAGTACTATGAGACACGTGGCGCGCTTTCCGATCAGTCCCCACCAGCCCATGCCCAGTTTGGGATTCTGCACTCCTAAACAGCTGTGACCATAAAAAGCTCTCAGTGCAAACGATAGCGGGGCTGGAAAACAGCCTGCAGGGAGAGACTGAAATAAAGGATGGTGTTCAGCAAAAACCGGAGAACAGTGACTGGAGACATGCTAACAGTCTACAAATGATGATTTCTGCAAAGCAGAAGGGAATGATCTGTTCTCCGTGTCCACAACGGAACGGGGAAGAAGCCAAGAGCCTCGGTTACTGCATGTGAGGGTTTTACTCAGCTGGGCAGCTGAGCTCCACTACAATCACTTTCTGTCCCCCTCCCCAAAGGGAAAAGGGGAGAAAATGTGCTGAAGAGGGCTCAAGGGTTGAGGTAAGGACAAGGAGCACTCAACAATATCGTCACGGGCAAAACAGACTCAGCATAGGGAGATGACTGTAATTCATTACACGTCTAACACGCTAGAGCAGTGAGAAACAAAACAAACTAAAAACACCTTCCCTCCCATCCTCCTTCTTCCTTCTTCACCCTCCTTCTTCCACCCCCTCCTAAAGCAAGCGTGCCGATCGCGGCACGCTTGCTTTAGGAGGAGGCAGGGCGAGGGCCCGCTCTCCTTCGCCAGAGGAACGCGCCGGCAGCCACCAGAACCGCCCAGCTGAGCTCGGACCTGCTGAACCAGAGCCGCGCGTCCCTAAGAGCAGAGCTGGCACGGAGCACAACCGGAGATGAAAACAAATCCACAGCTGATGCTATTGTTCCGACGGTGACAAGTTGGCTGCGTTGGGCACAGCCAAATGCCCCTTCCTGTCCCCAACAGCCAGTTCTGAATAAAAATGAAAAAAAAAAAAAAAAGGAACGGTTGTGAAGGTGTGATTACAGGGAAATAACCATTCATTACCAGCAAATTGTCTGCTCACACTGCACATCACATCACCAGGAAAGAAAAAAAAAAAAAAAAAAGGCCTGATAAAAATAGAAATTTTTCATTATACAGCTGGGAACAGCATCGACACACTGCGTACTGACCTGAGCAGCGGGGCCAGCTCAGGGCACAACGCTCTGCTTCGCTGTGTTCACAGCACCACAGAACGGCCGAGGTGGGAAGGGACCTCTGAAGATCATCGAGTCCAACCCCCCTGCCGAGCAGGATCACCAAGAGCACCTTGCACAGGATGGCATCCAGGTGGGCTTTGAGTATCTCCAGAGAAGGAGACTACTCCACCTCTCTGGGCAGCCTGTCCCAGTGCTCTGTCACCCTCCCAGTGTCCCCTCATACTGAGCTGGAACCTCCTCTGCTTCAGTTTGTGCCCGTTGCCTCTCGTCCTGTCGCTGGGCACAACTGAGAAGAGACCAGCCCCAGCCTCTGCCAGCCCCGCCATGCACAGCCCCACACCCGGCCTCGGCAGAAAGAGCCGGCTGGCAGTGACAGCCCTGCTGAAACCCGCACGTTCCCACATCAGCAGAATCACCATTGGGGTTGGCTTGTTTGTGAGGTTTTTTGGAGACGAAAACCCACTGGAAACCTCCCTCCGCACGTCCACGGGTCACAAGGCCTTGCCCCACCGCAGCGTGGGGTGTCCCGGCCTCCTCCTCCCCAGCGCCTTGCACGCAGCTATTTAAAACCACCTAAGGTCTCAGGTAGCCTCCAAGCGTGTCACTGAACGTACATTTTTAATGATGCTCAAATGTTTTCCAGCCGCAGGCCTGGCTACGATTTCAGCAGAACAAGGAGCGAGGCTGCCGTGAGGAGCGACCTCCCCTCCTTGCGCCCAGGAGCAGGGAACACTGCTGGCGGCACAGCTGGATGTTTATTAAAATACTTTCTTAAAAAACAAGTATTTTTCTGGCCGTCTCCTGTCAGCAGGGAAAACACAGCCTGCCCCAGGCTCTCTCTTCTTCCCAAAGCCGGTCGGAGATGGACAGAGGACGCTCCGACGCTCCCGTCAGCTCTCTCCTTCCCCGCCAGCCCTCAGTAACATGAACGAAGTGACAGGGGACCGTGCTCCCGGGAGGGGAGCAGCGATGCAAACGGAAGCAAGGAGGAGGTCACGGGGCTGTGACAGCACTGTCCCCGCGGAACCGTGGCCGCAGCAGGACCAGGAATAGGACAGGAAAATTTGTCAGCCCCAGGGGCTTCAAACTGCTCGCACCAGCGACACAGCCCGTCCTGAAACCTCTGCTTCTGCAACGCTGCCCAGAGCAGCTCAGGAAAGGACGAGCTTTTTTCCTGCCAAATGCAATGGGTAACGCACCTCCCGCACAGTCGGGTCCCTACAGACTCGTAAGCTCAGCTCAGCCAGTTGCACAAGCAAAGATTTTGGAGGAACCATTACAGAGCTACCCAGGCTGAGCTGCCAGGCAGCGCGACACGGACACCGGCCCGTTAAGGCGTGCCCTTATGCGTGCTTACGTCTGCCTGAGCCACCTACGCTCAGCTTACGCGTGCGTAAGAGGATCAGAGCAGGTGTCAGTTACCCACCTTCATCCAGTTCCACATGGGTCAGGAAGGGTCAGTGGAAACAGAGGGATGTGAGCGACCTGGAAATCTCTCGGCCCCTTTGTTCCACCGCCCCAGCATAACGGAGAGCCCCATGCAGACAGGGTGAAAGCAGCTCACGAGCTGTCCCGAGGAGTCCGACCTAAGCCCGCTTCCCACTGCTTCTGCTTTCGGTTTCAAGCCCTGTTCCTGCGGTACTCCCAAGCAGGCACGGCAAAGCCCCGCAGCACACACCTCCACCAGCCTCTCTGCGAGCACTGGGCTGCCAGGACAGACTTTTTAAGGCTTTGAACTGGAAGGAAAGACAAAGCTTTTGTTAGCCCCTTTATAAAGAACATGCAACAGACAGCAAGGGTGAAACCCCAGAAAAATACGGAATTTCACCCCAGAGATCTTTCACCGAGCGAGGAACGCAAAGTCGCGCTGGGACAAGGACGCGCACCCCGGGTGCCACATGGGGACCCCACTAAATATATGCTTCTGCTAAATATCGTTGAGAGATTAAAACACCACGTCTGAGGATGCTACGGCACAGAGGGCAGGCACACGGCTGCTTGCACCGAGGGAGCTGTGCAGCCCCAAGCAGCTCTGCTGCCTTCCCTTCCTCCTCCTTTCTTCTCTCCGCTTCCTGGGCAGCAAGTCTTCCCAAACACACCAGAGCAGGCAGGTAACAAAGCACTAAATCCCTCAAGGGGGGAGCAAAAGAAAAATCATTAATGGGCAAACAGCCCTAATAACTCGCTTCCGACAAATGGAAAGATAATTTCATCAGTCCCGCTCGGTGACAGATGGGCCCATCACGGGCAGGGCTCAGACGGGCGCTCAAACCAAGTGAAAGCGCTCAACGTTGTCGGAGCCCTTCCACCACCCCCGAGCGATGGACTGCCAACGTGGGCTCCCTGCCGCCCCACCTCCTGACAGAGCCTTCCCGCAGCAGCAAGGTCACGCTCCAGAAGCGTGCAAGGTGCAAGAAAAGAAATCCGTTCTCGGCTTCCTCTCCGTCTTTCACGACTGCAGGTGCCATCGCCCCGGTGCTGCTCCAGGGGACACGCAGAGCTTCTTGAAGGAGAGAGTCCAAGAGACAGAAAGTGTTCTCCAAAGCTTTCCAAACCCCCGGTCTTATCAGAAAATAATAACCCACTAAAGAAGGCAGAGTCTTTCTTGCTGATGCCCTTGATGACCTGCTGCAAAGCCCAGCACAAGGGGCTCCGGGAGGCTGCACCAGACATCACAGCACTACCTGGGGAACAGTCCTGCCTCCAGCACCTCCGTCTCCTGGAACCAGGTTTCTCCCTTCTGTTCCAGCGTGAGGCTTTATTTTTTTTGAAGGTGAGGAATCCAGCCAGCACAGAAACGTGCCCTAAGCAGCCAGGAACCTGCAAAGACCTGATGTACCGCGCCACCTGCCAGCTTGGCACAGACATGAAGAATTCTGCCATTAAATGCTCTCTGTGATGGAGAGACCTTCCCAGCCCTACATTGCAGTGCTTTGGGGTTTTGTTCAGAAGAGGAGCATCCGAAGCGCTCCCGGCTCAGCCACGCTCGCTGCCTCCACGAGGGCAGAATCCGGCCCTGCGGCCACTTGCTGCTTGGGCAAGCAGTGAGGGCATTAATCGTGAGCTGGAAGGAGCAAAGCAAGCTGTTCCCTCGGGGCTGGATGCTGACCCCCCTGCCCCAGACACCCAGCCAGTTCCAGACACCCTTGGAGCTGCTCTGCCCATCACTGCCTTCAGTGACTTTGTCCCATCGTTGGTTCCTTTCCAGGAAGGGGCGAGGCGCAGCCATCTGCAACCAACTGAGCCACCCCTGTGCTGCCCAAGTCCGTGCCAGGCCCGGGGCAACCAGGGAGCCTCAGTTAGCACTTTGAGGCTCCTCAGGGTTCGTCCACCCCTGCAACGAGCCTGCATTACCCACCAGACCCCACTCTGCATCCTTCCCCCTGGTGGCCGGGTTAGTTTTCTGCTGGATGAGTGAGCGTGAAGCCAGTTTTAATCCGATGAACTACAGGCACAGCAGCAATAATTTCATCTCCACAGAACTACAAGGCAGGACGGGCAGTGGCTCACTTATTTTTGGCCACATGCTACTCTCTGCACAGCAGTTACTATCAAGGACTTAGTGGAAATAAATCCTCTAAACCAGCAATTTGCCCCTGGAATTGTTCCTCCATCACCTGCCCCAATCCAGGTTTGGCTGGGAACCGCATGCCCACAGAGCCAGGCAGTTAAATGATGCAGCATCTTTTCCCGCAGAAGTGCTGTGCTGGCCTTCAGTGCAGCCTCTTCAGTAAAGAAGGAAAAAAATAAATCAGTTTGTGCTGTACACAGGGCCTCTATTTGCAGATCCACGTGGATGGAGCTCAGAGTTCATCTCCGCTCCTTCCAGTTCTATAAAAACCGTTTCCAGTCTCTAATTACAGCACCAGGCTGTCAAGATGGCCACTTCCTCCCTAATTACTCTTTGTGTTGAAGACACAGCTAATAAGCCCACATTGTTAGTGGCTGCTGCTGATTAGCTCTGGCGAGGAGAACATCTCCTGCCTGGAGCTGCGCGGCTCTGGCACCAGGAGCGCACACATCTCCGCCGGCACCTGCGCGCGCTCGGGTTCCTCCACGCTACGCGCACAAAGTCTCTGCGCACGTGTGCATGAAGAGATGTCCACGGCAGTTATAAATGAATGGGAAAGGGGCAGAGAGGGCAGCGTCCCCAAGCAAAATGAACGGTCCTCCTGCTCGGCACACGATTCTGCTGGCCACAAAGCCCTGGAGCTGCCAGCACGCTCGTGCATCTCACCTGCAGACGGAGGGCAGCGTCATCCTTCCCTCCCCACCCTCCTTGTGGTGGAAGAGGTGGCCCAGCCAGCTTGGTAGGCAATGCAGTGCTCCTTGTTGGCAAAGAAGGACGTCATCGGGCAGCAGGGATGCTCGCTGCCCTACACACTGGTCCTAGCAAGCCCGTCAGGGCTGCAGAGGCTCCTCGGACTCAGAGCGGTGCCTCCGTGCCTTGCCTCGTGCATGCATCTGCATCCGCCTGCACAGGTCGATGGAGCTGGTGGCTGGTGGAATCATTCAGAGGGCAGCAACGAGTGGATTTGTCATCTCCTTGTGCCTTGACACCTCGGTGAGATGCCTTTCCAGCAAACGTGCTACCCAGAGAGACTCCATCACATAGGAGAAGTGGCATGGAGACTTGCCTGTGAATTTCACACGTCAGGTATCAGATATTGCTGTCTATTTTTGGCTTCATCTGCTCTTGGCTGGCTACGCCAAGGAAAGAGGTGTCATAACTCTCACACAACAGCCTCCTTAGGAGATTTCTAAATAAATCTGGAAGAAGGCTGAATCAACACTTCCGCTTTTGGAAGCAGGCTACAGTGCTGTCCATCACCAAGCGAGTACATCACTTCTTCCTGCTGGCCACCTGCATGCGGCCATCAACGCATCCTTACTTACATAGCAAGAGGGATCTGCACACCAGTTCTAAACAGCTGTTGAAGTAGCTTCTAGCTTAGCCATAAAATAAACAAACTCTGCTGTGCAGCTGTAGAAGTGCCCTTCTTTGTGCAGTCCTGGTTAGAAGCGACTGACCCGTGTGTGTGCCGCGAGCCCACAGCGCTGGGGAGCCCGGCCAGCAGCACGCAGGCAGCAGCAGCCCAGGACCTGACCTCCACCAGAAGGCGACCGTCCACGTCCTCACTGAGTGCTAACGACAGGTTGCACCTGCTGACATTTCAGAGCAGGGTCAGCAAATGCTCCAAATGCAGGGACGTTCTGCTGCGGCTTTCCTTAGAAGCTGGACTGTGCTGTAAAGAGCTTGGGGATCCTCAAATAAAAGAACTACAGACAAGCCAACACCTGACAGCAACCCACCGACCGGCTCGCGCCCAGCGAGTGTGCTCGTTGTGTGCCTGCTGGCCCGTCTAGGGGCTGCCCCGCCGCACAGGGCGTCAGTGTGACCTTTCACGTGGCACAGGACAAGGTGCTCAGCACCTCGGTGCTCCCCACTCGATCTGGCCGATGTCACCAAAGCCAAGCCACGATCCCGCTGGCTCTGAAGGAACAGGATCAAGATACAAATAGAGAAGAGCACTCAACATCTCCTTACTTCCACTCCCACCTCTTTCTGTCTCCCTGCAAGGTCTGCCTTGGTTTCACCTTGCAGACACAAGGGACGCCCAGCAGAAACCACCCACAGCCTGAGGCTCTGCTCCGAAGGCATCTCCTGCCCCCAAAAGATCGGGCTGGTCTCATTAGAAGTCATCAGCACTTTAAACGATATAATGATTTTTAAGTGAAAAGCAAGGGATCCTTGGGAAGTATCTTCACTTTGGGGAAAAGTATTGCATTTTCCAAGTGGAATGAGCTTACCAGGGACTCCTTGACTGCACAGCCTGCACATCACATCTTTACAGTAAATTGATTTTAACAGCCAGTGTTTTCCAGCCTTTGGGGTTCAGCTTCTGTTGCTAAAACACGCAAATATCTGCATTTTCCTCCCGGTTCTCCTTCACCACCTGCCTGTGCAGCACTCCCCTGCAACCCGAGGCGACCAGGCACCACATGGGCAGTTTGCACGTTTAATACAACCCGGTTCACGTCTCGCACACGCTGTCCCGTGACCCACATGCCCAGGAGAAGACCGTGAGCACCCACATGCCCAGCTGCTGCAAGCGCCTCGGGGGTGGACACGAGCTTAATTTGGGCTTAAGGCACTTTGCTCCCCACTGGAGCCAACTTACACAAACCAGGCGCATGCACCTGAGATCTGCCAGTCCTCACGTCACCAGCTGGAGAGGAAAACCAAAGGAAAGGAGGGGGACAATCTGGATTTGATTTAAAAAAAAAAAAAAAAAACACACCTTTTTTGTCATCTGCCTGAAGACTGCTGTAAATCCTCAAATGCTGGAATTCTGATTTGACCTATTTGCGTCTCTCCCTTCCACGCCTTTTTTTTTTTTTCTTTTTAAAGGAAATTACATTTAGGTAAAATAACTTACTGTGAAATGAGGCTTGGGATCAGGACAGAGACATCTCCGTGAGCAGGGATCACACCAAGGGGAGGGTGACGCTGCGCAGCGCTCTGCAGACACCTTCCCACCATGCGTTAGTAAAAATACAACGGGGCCAGCGTTTGGAATAAGGAAGTGGTGAGTTTAACCACCTGTAGGTACCAGAGACAAGATGACATCTCACTTCTCTTTTGATAGCCAGAAACAAATTCCAAGGCTGAGCAAGTCCTGGGGCTTCCTTGCGGTCAGCGGCGAGACACCAGCACGCGTGGGGCAAGCTGCCCACGACCCCAGCACCTACCTCGGAAGGAAGCAAACGTCTCTCCAGAGGTGCTCCGGTTCTCTACTAACCCCAAAGGAAGCCCAGGTTCACTAGATCAGGCTCCCACTTCTTATACTGCACGATCTCACCTACAGGCAGGTGAGATGAATCCCCCACAGGAGGAGGCAGTGACTTGATTCCTTACTGACTTTTTGCATGATTTGTGCCTTTTCCTTCGTCAAACCTATTGAATTACCCCAGGCTAGCCTAAGCCACCATCAATTGGATTTGACCACCAGGGAAGGCCGAGTGTCCATCACCCGGCACCGCCAGCCACGAGCAGAGCTCTGGGCACTGCAGCAAGGTGAGAAAAGCACAGCCAGCAGCGAGGCGCGGGCACAGAGCATCAGAGCAGCTCTCCGTGCTGGAAGGACAGTCCCGAGCACCGTGCCCGTACTGAGGGTCACCCCGCCGCTGGTAGCAGCCCGGCTTCCCCCAGCAGCACAAACCCAAAGCTGCTCCTGGCAGAGCTCCAGAGAACCCACCGCCCTCGCACCGCAGCTGAAACGAGCCCGGGAGCAGGCAGGGCGGCGAGCAGGGGTCCCGGCCACAGAGGGCGGCTCCCAGCTGCCCAGCAGCAGGTGGTGCTCACACAAAGACGTCCTGCAGGACACCTCCGGATGGAGAGCCGCGAGATGCCGAAGCACTGGTTGCACACAAGTGGTCTCATTTTGTCTTAACCCCAAAGGAGGTTCTCCTAGAGCAAAACAAACGTATCTGATTTGCTGAAACCAAGTAATAGGGCTGGCCAGGCTGTCTATGGCAGGAATTAATTTTACACCACAAACAAAACATTTTTTTATATATATTTAAAGTACACAACATGAACAAAATGTCTTATAATTTAACCCTCTTAGCACCAGAACTTTATAAACAAAGCTGTGATTTACTTTCTTTTTTAAACACCTCATTTTTTTTTATTTTTTTAAGAAAGTGCTGTGCACTTCCAAACACCAGCCCAAACAGACCGGGGTGCAGCACGCCCTCCCCGAGAGCCCCTTCCAGAAGCAAGGGGAGGTCTCGCTCTGGGACACACAGCCCCCAGGGCTGCAGCCCTGCAGACCGCTGTCCCCACGGCTCCCAGGGGCTCTGCAGCACCACAGTGGCCCCCCCATCCCTCCCCACCATGCCGGGATGGCCACTGACCCTTGGGGAACTTGTTGAGGCAGGCGGAGTTGCAGAAGGAACGGACGGATCCTGACTCCCAGCAGCCCCGGCCCTTCATGCCCAGAGCGGGGCTGCACTCGCGGAGGCTGCACGCTGCATGGCCATTAGCTTTAGGATGGAGGAGAAAAAAAATAAATAAAGGGAGAAGAAACTGTCCTGGTTCAGTGATCTTCCTTATTCAGCAGGCAGCGACCTGGCTGCACGCAGCCCCACGTCTCACATTGCCACTTCTCGCCCCACGCTGACAGCAGAGCACTACGGCACCGGCTCGCAGCAGCCACCAGACCCCGTGGTACCGGCATGCACCACTGCTGGCTTCAGTACACACAGCAGCCCTTAACTCCATCTCTGCCAGGAAGAGGCATCCTCCTCCCCAAAAGGGGGTAACACTCAGCCCCGGGCAGCAGCGAGGGTGGGATTCACCGTGGCCATCTGCAGAACGATGCACAGCAGGCTACAGGAGATGCAGTCCAAAAACCAAAGGGATGCTGTTTGGTGCAGAGGATGATATTTGGAAGCTTGCCCCTTTAAATGCTACTGGAGGTTATTTTTAGGACACTCGCTTAAAATGTACATCAGAATTTCTTCATTTTTCCAAGAACCTTCATTATACATTTTACTCACGCAGCTCCCCGAGATCACCCCGAGAGCTCCATAATAAAACCTCCGCGGTTTGCACACACGCCCCCCTGACAGCCGTTTTCTCGCCCCTCTGCTGCAGGAGGATTGGATTTTCCCAGCCTTTAATATTTTACTGGTCCCGGGGGATCAAGCAGGTCCGGAGGCAAAATGCGGCACAGATCAGCAGCACAAGCAGCTGCAGCCGGCGCGGCACCGCGAGCGTTCAAACCGGCACGGCGCGGGGACTTGGGCACGCACCGAGAGCTTGCCCAGACTTTCAAGGCAATCTGGGTGAAAAGAGGGCAAAATCTGGAAAACGAAGCTCTCACCACACGCTGCACACTCAAGGGAAAAATAATGCTGGCAACACATCCGCTACAAAGTGTAGCTTCGTGTGCTTACCCGACGCAGACATCCTTCTGCATTGGCTAAGAACCAGCAGTTTTTCAAGGGAAAGCCCACAGCAACGTAGGGCCAGCAACTGTTAATTGGAGGGGAAGGCCTTGATGAGATTTAGCTCCTAATGAGCACTCCTGCTTCTGCTATCAGATCCAAGAACCAGATGGAGCCGGGATCCATGGTTTGACACGAAGAGCACAGCCAACACGCACATACATCCATGCATCCATAGAGAGCCTCCTGGACAGCTCCGTACCCACACGGACACACGTGTCTGAAGTCATCGCAGCAGCTCGTGTGCATGCCTATCAGCAGCAGACTTCCTACAGCCCCCCAGCCCCCCGTTACACCAGGGCATTCCCTGACAGGTCAGGGCCACCGTCTGGCTCAGGCACATGTGCTCGACCCCACCAAAGCCTTTTCCTTGCCACGGGTAGCCGCGCACCCCAGCTCGTTACACCACGATACTCTTCCTGCTTTGCTCCTGTAAGCAACCCCCTTGTTGTTGCGGTGACTTAAGCACAAGTTAGTTATAATCCTGTTGCAGAAACTGCAAGGGAGGATTGTGGAAAGCAGAGATAAGATACTTCCCATCAACTTGAGGTTACTAAATCTTTATAATCAGCTCTACATCTCTTCTGGCAGCTGCCATGAGCCTCCTCCTGCAAACAGTTAAGTCACAGGCACAGAGCTACTCACCTAAATGCTTGAAGAATTAGTCTGAAGTTCCCTGCTTAAAAACAGATTGCAGATTTATCCCTGCATTTAATTCACTCCGCTCAAAACCAAGAGTTACCGAATAAAAGCCTTGGTCCCTGGCTCAGCAAAAGGCTTTCCACGAGAAACATCCAAGCGACCTGAATTAGGTGCCTGGTTTTGCATGCAGCAAAAGGTGGCAGTGGGCATGGGTGAGCCCAGGCGGACCAGGGCGGAGGCAGGAGGGGAACACTCACCTCCTGCTGGCTCTTCCCACGGCCATGGCTTCCCTCACAAGCTCTGCCTTCCCAAGAGCGCGGAAGAAAACCAGGCAGCAAAGCCGAGCTGATGAAGGCAGCTTTGCTTTTAGCCTGACTGCTTCGTCCAAGTTGGATGATATTCAAAACGTCGAAGGAATTCTTTACCTGAATGTGACCACTAACACCCAAAACAACCAGACACCCAGGGGGTATGTACTTCAGCATCTCCTTTTGTCATCATTATTCACCTGTCTTGGAAGCATCCATAGTCCTTAATCCTTCCACATCGCTACAGCCGTAGCCCATCTATTTACAAAAACAACCACTAGAAATACCAGACGAATTAAAAAAAAATAAAAATCCAGAGCTCTAATAGGATGAGTACAAAACCAACTCAACTCCAGTTCATTTGTTAGCCCATCAGAAACGCCGCACATCCAGCAGCTCCTGCCTGGCACAGGGCAGAGGCAGCGCGGTGGAAGGGCTGCACACACCAGCAGCCGGCGCGGTTTTGGCCGTGGGTACGGCATCACCAGCCTGCACACTGCTTGAGGTGCATCAACAACCTTAAGGTTCCTACCAAACGGCGACAAAGCCCTTCCAGACGTACTACAGGCACAGAAACAAGCACAGCCACTCGAGCCACAAGCACCAAAATTGAAGCGGCCGAACTCGCCCTGCGTCACAGCGGTCTGCGCTTACACGGCTCCGGACGGCGTTTGCCACAGCCCCTCTTCCTCACGCAGCGCTCGGGATGGGCTGGGGATGTAGCACCGAAGATCAGCACCACGCAGCTCCGATCGAGGGCGATCCGCGTGCCGGCAGGGGCCCTGCACGCTCCATATCCGCCTCCCCGTCCTTCCCCTGCACCCCCGGCTCGGGTCCCCGCATCGCCTCGGTGTGCACCGGCAGCCGCGGTCCAGCACATCAGGGTCGCCTGAGGATGGCAGCGGTGCCGTCAGCCACCCTGCGCCCGGAGGAACAGGACAGGAGACAGAGGTGTGGGAATTTCAGCTGTTCCGGCTTCAGGCTTTCTAAGGGATAAGCCCACACAAGCCCCTTTTCACAGACCTCCTCTCGAGCTGGGCAGATTTGCATTTTCAGAGGGACAAAAGCCACACAAAGACGGGCGCCCTGCCAAATTCCAAGCCTTTGCTTCAAACCCTATGGGAGGCAGCATGGCTTAAAACGACGCTGGTGACTTTTGTCTGCGTTGAAACACCTTGTTTTCCCTTCACCAGACCTGCACAAATATTCCAAAATCATACCAAAAATCTGCCACCTGAACACAGCCAGGATACAGACACAGGAGAAGTAGGCAAAGGTAAACACAAGGAAATGGAGAATCCCGTGCCAGAAAGCACTGTGCACAGGTACCAGTGAGAGGCGGCTGCGCTGCTCACAGCAGCGATGCGGGACTGGAAGGGACACGGAGAAACACCCTCGTGCATGCGGGCAGCACCAGGAGTGCCCTAGGGCGCACACGTCTGCCCACACGGGGTTCTTCCCCAGCCCAGGGACCTGCTGCTGTACACCAACAGGGCTGCCTCTGCCCCCTGCAGCCCTGAGAGAGAATTGGTTGCCTTTCTCCCATGCAAAAACCTTCCGCGTGTTTGAAAACACCGGTAACAGCTCTGGAATCCCCTTCCTTGCCTTTTTTGTTTTATTACTTCTTTCTTTCTTTTTCTTTTCCCCCATTACATTTCTCCTGGCTTTACTAAATTTCGCCTTATTGATATGAGACAACTCACCAACTTCCAAAACCTCTTCTGACTCCAGCTGCCATTCCTATCCTTGCTTCTAGAAGTCATTCATGCCATGGCTACGCAGCAACAAAATCCTCCAGGCTTTCAAAAGGAAAATACAATTAGCATTTTAAAACTTTCTCCTGCCAACCAGGTAACACCATACCTCCTGCTGCACCTTCTCACAAGTCCTGCGTATCAAAGGAAAAATTATTTCAGGGTTAAAAAGTAAAGAGGAATACAAGATGTACGCTATGTACACAGATGTACATGGCAACTTTGCTCCTCTGGCTCTTTAGACTTTCTCACTCCTCTTTCCACGAGGAATTATTTTGCACTTCTGCCACAAGCTTATTCTTAATAACACCTGAAAACCAACCTCACCTCTGCATCTGGTGCTGGGGTTACCCAGCCCCTCACCATGCGCCGCCGGGACAGAGCCAGGGAACCCC
Organism: Stictonetta naevosa; assembly: GCA_011074415.1. Taxonomy (NCBI): domain Eukaryota; kingdom Metazoa; phylum Chordata; class Aves; order Anseriformes; family Anatidae; genus Stictonetta; species Stictonetta naevosa. Next base: position 5,156,490 of record CM021711.1, read on the forward strand.
TGGTACAGTGCAGGAGAAGCCGGCAGGACTGCAGTGGGTGTTCACTGCGGGTATTTCCTTTCCTGATAAAAACCAACATCACCCCTGGCTGTCAGCAGAACGCCGTGCCCTGCTCCTGAGGCCCAGAGGAGCTGTGTGGGGCCGGAGCATCCTCAGCCCCATCCCACTGCTCCTGGGCTGCTGAGGCCAAACCAGGACACCAAAAAGCGAGAGCACAACCCTCCCTCAAGGTGATGCCAGAAGGCCACTTCCAGAAAAACAGATCCCTGGGAGCCCTTTCTCTGGCTCTGCCCAAGGACCTGCTGCTGCTTTACATTTTGTTCCTTCCTCCCTTTATCTTACTTCATTCAAGAAGCGCTGCTGGACACCCACGGGCACCTTGCTTACCCTGGGTCCTGCAGCGGGTTCGTGTGCTACCAACGCCATCACGTTACGAACACCACACATGCAATTCGCCCTGGAGATGGACAGAAACGGAGCGATCGAAATAACCTCCTTCTGGCGCAAACAGCAGAAGCCGCTAGCGTGCGGACCTTGCATTAAAGCGCTGACGGCTCTGCTCACGCACGGTTCAACCACGGCTCTTTGTCACCATGTCGGTCACCGCGGGTCACAGCCTGGCATCTAGGCAGGAAACAAACTGTTAACAAACGCGTTTTATGCGCAGCTCGTCTGTTTGCGTTTCTGCTTGGTTAGCCCGATTCTGCTCCTCTCAGCGCTCGCATCAAGGGCGGCGGGAACAACTCGCACAGAGCTCAGAGGGGGCGCCAAGCGCTCCGACAGCTAACGCACAACGCGCAGAAATGGTGCAAGCGGGGCCCCGTGTCCAAGCTACCCCAAGCTGCTGTTTATCCTCTGCAACGTGAGAGCCTGACAGGAGGATTAAAATACACAGAAAACAACCCCTGAAAACAAAACATCTTGCCTCTTCACAAGGAATGGCTTTAAAAACTTGTCTCGTTGAAGTATTCTTCAATCCATGTCCAAAATCCCCCCCCCCCACTGGACCGTTATGCACCTACAGCAGACAAATTTTTTTACTTGTTCACTGAAGAAGCATCAGAACCTCTTTTTCCGCGGTAATTTTAAAGCTGACAACGAAAAGCTACCCGGGGAACACAGCACTCACCCCCAGGTGTCACTGCAGCACCAAACTACCACCACTCGCTGAGAAATGCACGGAACAATCGGCAATGCCCAGAAACTTGCAATTTGTGTTCACATCATCGTCCTGCTTTTAAGTTTTCCCATGCGTGACAATGCAAACAAGAAAATTAGGTGTAATACCGTTCTGAATGGTTGATCGGCTACTGCTCTTTGCTCTTGAATCTCAGCATCAGGAAAGCACCCAAGAAACAAAACAGCATTTATTTTCCATTTCTAGTTGGTGGTGGGTTTTTCATATTTTTTTTTTAAACCCTTAAAAAAACCCTTCCTTAAAACAGTGCAATCCTTATTGGCCTTCCCTGCCAGTCTCCGCAGGCGATCCTGGTACATCACAGCAAGGAACGCACAGTTTTGGTCGCTTTTGGTTGCTTTTTTCAGGAATTTCAAGCACAGGGGTCAGCACCCTGCTGAGCAAGATCCCGGAGTCACCGAAAACAAAAAGAAGCAATTTCAGAAGCCGAGATGTAAATTGCAGCCGCCTGCAGACTGCCAGAAGAGCCGCCTCCAGCAGGTTTTGTCACTCAGCCCCACACCAGACCCCAAAAGCCACAAAGCTCATGGGGAGCAGGAACACGGGGTCTAACCCCAGCTGACCGCACTGCTAACGACTGCTCGACACTGTTGACGACTTGGCACTCAGCATAACCTCAGATGGCAGGAATTAGGAGGAATTCAGCTTTGACAACACTCAGAGCTTCTTATTTTCCCTATTTTTCAGACTGTTTCAGTCTCCGGTGCCAACACCAGTAAATACACATCCAACTGTTTGGGCATTTTAGGATCTGGAAGCCCCGAAGGGGTACTGAGGCTTAGGTAGGAGCTCAATGCTACAGTCCAGCTCCACAGCTGCTTTTTTCCAGTAGTATTCACTGAGATAAAGAAAACACATTAAATATGTATGTTAAGAACAGCTGGGACATTTGCCAGCACACCGTTAGGAAGTGGAAAAAAGAAACGCATTAAATGAAACGACTTAAATAACACCTCTCTGATGGGCTCTGAGAGGACAGCTTCCCATTGCCACGTCCCAAACTTGGGACGAGCAGCAGCCGGGGCAGACGAGCCAGCACCTCCAGCCCACGGAGGACACGACATCCTGCAATCTCCTCGGCTGGCACCACGTTTCCAGCCCGAGACCTTCGGGGAGACCTGGATTTTTAGCAGCGGAAAGGAGATGGCTTCCAAAAGGAAGAGTTCAATAGAAAGGGCTTCCAAACAAAAAAAAGGCACATGGCCCTTTTTTCCCCTCGAAGGCTAGCTTATTTCAATCATTTCCTTGATAGGATATTGAGAATGTCCAAACCCATTCATGGGTCTTGCCCAGCTCTGTGACCAGGTCCAAGCGTGCCACCTGCTCAGGTGGGTATTTCAGGTCGCCACCTTCTCTGCCCCCAGGTCCCTCGGAAGCAGCACAGCAGTAACGCTATCAGTCGTCTCTGCAAAGGAGAGGGGACCTTACCTGTCACTCAACGCACAAACCACCAGCTGAACTCACTTTCAGCGGTTTACATTGAACTGCCAACAGGCACAAACTAGAAATAGCGACCGCTTTGCAGCCCGCGGGTTGGACAGGTCTGCTCAAGGCGACGCCCTGCATCGCTGCTGGCTCCGTGCAGCTGAAAACGGGCACAGGACGGGACCTACCCACTGTGTTTCACATTGAAAAGTGAGAACGTCAAAGCGTGAGCCCGTTTACAGGCACCAAAACCAAGGACCTCTTTTGGGTGACCCCTTTCCATCCCCAGGAAGGAGCAGATGGGGCTGGAAGGCACCAAGCCACTAAAATCCAATGCCCCCCAGCGCGTTTATCAGCAGCCCTGTCACGCACCTGGGACCCGCAGCATCACCAGCTCCCTCTCAGCCTGCAGTTCTGCCCCCTCACCCGTAAGGAGGATAAAGGTGGCATTAAATTCTCTGTCACCGAGTTTGTTTTCATTTCCTCGTGTGAGAATTTTGGCTTCATGCGAAATTACCCCACCCCACAAGCCCTGCCCCACCAAAAGCAACCACTGCGCCCCAGCAGCGCAGACACCTGCGCTTGCTGGACGCCTGCGTGGCGCACGCTCGTACCGAGCTGCTGCCGAAATGGGGGAGACGACCGCTGAGCTGGGAGAGCAAACCCTAACCCCGTGCCTCCAGGCAGGCTCAGCAGCTCCTTCCCAGACCCAGATCCCCGCCATTGGGAGCGGGGCAGCTCAGCAGCCTGCCGGATTGCTGGGATGCGCCCCAGGGAGCAGCTGTGGGGTTGCAATGGGTTTCAGCACTGGGAGGAAGAGGAGGGCTGCAGGAGCGCACAGCGCCATGAGGTGCCAGCACAAGCTGGGCAGAGGAGCTGCTTCCACACCGATGTCTCCGTGCGGTGGGCATTTGGTGGTCCCCAGGGGGCTCAGCCACTGAAGACACCCCCCCCTCAAGCAGCCCGGTGCATCTGAGCACTGCCGGGGCTCACACGTGGGAAATGCTGGCTCTCCTGATCCTCCGGAGACCTCTCAAGCAGGCTTTGCCCACTAAGCCCTGCGGCACTGAGGCCTTTAAGGGATAGTTGAGAAGGCAACGAGAGTGAGCAAATGCCTTCAGCACCTTTGCTGCCGGCCCTCTGCGGGGACCTCCCTTACCCAAAAGCTCCAGGAGCCTCATGATGGATCCCGGGCAACGAGAGCCCCGTGCCACCAGCCCTCCTCCGTGCAATGGGAACATGGGCTTTGTGGAGGAGACGGGGAGGAGACGTGCCAGGAGAGGGCAACCTGCCACCGCTGCATTGCTCCAGCAAAGCGCCAGCACCCAGCTCGGGCCTCAGGCACGGCACCCACACAGCTACGGCCACGGAGAGCAGTGTGCCACCCGGGGAACCAAGTGCCGCCACCACCACAGTCTTTTTCTAGGTGGTTGAGGGTCATTTTGGTGGAGTTTCTCATTCCTTTGGGCCCCTGCACTGGATGCAATGCTCTGCAGTGCCCTAAATGGATGCAATGCTCTGCAGTTCCCTAAATGGATGCAGAACACCTAAATCGCCTCTTCACCCATCCCAAGGGACACACACCCAAAGCCGCACACATCGGTGCTACCCCACAGTTCCAGGGGGCTGCCTGCGCCAGGCATACCAGGTTTCTTTAAAGGAAAGCTGCCCCTTCCCAAACAAGTCCCTTGGCAGGTTTTCTCACTTCTCCCTGGCCCAGAGCACTCGGGAGAAACCAGGAACACAGAGAAAAACTAATTTAGCCCTAGGAAGAACTATGGAGGGACTTGGTTTGCACTTCAAGGGTGGAACAAGCCACCCATGCCCCAGAACTGCAGCCAGGGGCATCACTGTTCTCTTTCCATACGACGACTCCTCTTCTTGCTGGATCACCTAAACTTACTGGCGAGATTCTCCAGACCACCCTGTGCCCATCGGTGGTTTTCGCTTACGTCCACCCAAAGCATCGCCACCAGACTAACCCACAATAAAAACATTTCCCTTCCCCGCACTGAGCTCAAATCTAATTCTCCATTTTGCAGGTGTGGTGCAGAAGCTGACATGCTCAGGTGGACAAAAAGCGAAGCAGGAGGCTCCCTTGCAGCCATTCATGCCTGAATGATTTATTTCTAATTAGAATTGTTATTATTTTCAGACCTAAAAATTGATTTTCCTCTAGTAGCCTTCTTCTGTGCCAGGAAAAGAAAAAAAAAAAAGCACTTGTGAATCATAAGTGCCTAATAACAACACAGAAATACACGGAGCCAGTTATTTGAGCTGGAAACACTCCCCCTTGCCACGTCCAAGGCATGCTCCCACTTGCACAAAAGCCCCTGCTATGTCATTCAGGGTATTAAAAAAACACTTAAGGGTGAAACTCACTTTCATTGAGCCTTCAAGTAACAACCACGCCTGTCACCACTTCATGGACACTCTGTGTCCCCATGTAGTGTCTCGAGTTCATGTGGTAAGGTTTTGGTAGCTGGGGCCGCAGGGGTGGCCTCTGTAAGATGAGTCTGCCCCGTGTTAGATAAGGGCCAGTTTCAGCAGGCTCCTTGTCCTTACCTCAACCCTTGAGCCCTCTTCAGCACATTTTCTCCCCTTTTCCCTTTGGGGATGGGGACAGAGAGTGGTTGTGGTGGAGCTCAGCTGCCCAGCAGGGAGAAACCACCACACGTGGGAACTGCGCCATTAACAGCGCCGGGAAAGCCCCTCGGATGCGAGGGGCGCAGAAAAGCCCAGGTGTCAGATTTAAGCATCTCCAGACAACGCCACCCCAGAACTGCTCTGGGCGCTTGATGCCAGCAGTACCTGCAGCACAAGGCGGCGCCACCACATCCTCCATGGAAAATAAAAAAAGGACCCACGTTTGGAAGAGGCTGTGATGCGCCTCACCCTACGCGTACCAGCACCTAGTGGCTGTTTGCTTCGTTTCTCACTGCAGCCGCAGGCTGCCCCCAGCCCCTACCAGCTATAAATAAGCTCGCAGCCTGCGCTCAGCACGTGCTGTGCTCAGGGAGCTGCTGCTCGCCAACCTCCACGGCACGGGTTCATGAAGGAGCTGCTGTGGGTGCAGGATATCAGCCATCAGGCCTGGAAGTCCAAGGGTAAGTTGAAATCAGAGCTGGGCCCAGCCGTACAGCCAGCAAACCAGCGCCCTGGGGATCAGCGAGGAAGCATCCTCACCGACTTGCGTCCCAGCTGCAGCTGTAAGTTAGCAAAATGACAGGCTAAGCTAATATTAGCAAGCACAGCGAATGAAACAGCACATCCCTCCCACTTCTGCCAGCCGCAGAGCAGCAGCTTTCAGAGCGCAGGGAACAGGGTGATGAGCCCAGGCTGCAGCCAGCCTCTGGAAGAGGAGACAAGCAGCAGGGATGAGCATGAGGGCGGCTTTGCAAGGCCAGAGGCATGCTTTGAAGATCCAGCCTGCACTGAGCTGAGAGCTGCCCACACAGCACCCAGGTGTTTCAGCGAGCAGAGCTCCACAGCTCCAGAGGAAACCTGGCTGGGAGCTTCCCCTCAACACTTCCCATGGGGCCAGCAGCTGGTTCCTGCTGGAGCAGCCCTGGCCATCTCACCACCACACCAGGTGAATTAAAAATCCCAGTATTCACCATACCAGCTGCTCTGAAGCCTGTGAACAAGATCTCAGCAGCACAGCTCAGGTTCACAGCTGCCAGGGCTGGCTTGCTGCTCGTGGCTTCACCTGCAGGCAGACGCATAAACCAATCCCGGAATTGTTTGGGCACACGAGCCAAAGGAGCCTGGTTTCCATCCTGCTCTCAGGACACACAGTCACGCCAGCCTGGAGGGACAAGTGACACAAGTGACAAGGCAAGCAGTCACACAGAGTTCACATGTGCCATAATCAGATGACAAGGAAGAAGAAATCAAGAACATACATGGGCACATCCCTCCGGTCTGGCCAGCGCAGCCCCATAGCCTAGCACCAGCCACCAAACCTGCTCTGGGGGCAGAACCGAGCTGCTCTGGGACTCCCAGGCACCAAACCCCACCAAGAAGTCCTCATTCGAATGGACAAAACCCAGCATTAACACCCACTGCCTCTGCTTGTCTGCAGTTCCTGCTTAGAAGCAGCCAACAGCGAACAAACCCAAGGCAGAAGGACCAGGTGCTGAATCCTGTTCTCCGCAGCCGTGCCCAGAAGCCAGCACAACCCGCAGGTGCTTCAGGGGTTTTGGGACCTGTGTGGGAGCAGTTTGGAGCCATCCCAAGGGCTTGTTCTGGGCCCACCCACCCGGCTCCTCACCAGCACCAGGGCAGTGGCTCCTTCACGCACAGCAAAACTCCCCAAATGCATCTGAGCCCCCAGAGGACGAATCCTGATGGAGGCAAGGGACAGGCAGGAGAGGTTTCGAACCCGGTGAAGTGACCACACACCACTCGTCAGTCACCAGGTCAGGTAATTCATCATGAATTAAGGAAGATGTGTGCACGCACTTCCTGTTTTATTGATTTCTCTTTGCAGTCTTGACAAGTGACCTTGATAAATTCATTTCTTCTGAAAGCGTGTGAAAATGGTCAAATCAAACAATCAACAAAAAGGCCACTGAGCATCAGACAAAGGAAGCATTTATTTACAAAGAGCTGGCAGGCGTGAAACAATGGAATTAACACTTCCTCGAATCATGCACGCACCCCCAGCGAGAGGCAGCAGCATTTGTCCAGGGCGCAGGAGAAGAGAGGCCAATAAATAAGGAAACTAGAAACACGCAAATTTCACAGAAACAAAAATACCGAGGAAAAACTCAAGACTTTCCTTTAAGATCACACTGAAAACAACTTTTTTTTCCCCTCCTGTACAAACAGTACATTCAGTACATCACAGCATCAGCAAAGCCTCACAGACCCAGAGATCACTGTGTGGGTCAGGCCAGCGGGTGAGCACCTCAAACCCCATGTCCCAAGCCCTGGACACGAGCAGTTATGAAACCCACGCCCCGCTCACTGCTCGGCCCAGCCAGGCTCAGTTGGTTTTCTTCTTCCCTAAAGATTTTCTTAGCACAACCTCCAGGAGCCCAAAAAGCTCCCAAATGCCAGTACTGAGCACAGGCGGTGCTCCCTGTCACTGCCACGGAGCAAACCTCGCCTGCACACAGCCTACCGAAGTATCAGCTCCTTCAACTGCGTTTTTGAAACCCTAAAAAGTATTTGTCAGGCTCCCGCTGTCACGTGAAAGCGTACCCGCAGAGCGCCCAGCAGCACCAGAAGCGAGCACCATTGCTTTGTCACATTTAAAGGGTGGGGGTCAGCCTCTGCCCCTCCTGCGAAGGGTTTGGGTAATGCTCCCAACACACAAATTAAATGTAACAGGAGAATTAAAAACAAGTTAATAAAAAAAGGGGCCTTTCCTAGCTTGTAAACGACAGGAAAATCCTAAAAGATTGCCCCATCTTCCTGCTGACGCAGACAGCAGCTCTCTGCTGCTTTGAAACTCAGCTTCATCGGATGCAGCGCGAGCAGGAACAGCAGCCCAAAGCAGGGGAGCAGCTTCCAGCTGTGCAGGTTTGGGGCTGAATCTCAGCTGAACATCCATCTATGGGGATCCATCAGCTGCAGAAATTCAGCCGACTTGATTAAGGATTTGCCCCTCAGGCCTCACATCCCAAGGTTTGTGTTTCACAAAACCCCCGCGGGGTTCTCCTCTGGGATCGGCAGATGCCCTGACTCAGCTTACACACCGCTCATTTTGAGAGAAATTCCCCAGGCTAAAAACAATGAAAAATGGAAATCACTAGGGTTTTTCTTTTTTTTTTTTTTCCATGCCAATGTGCGTTCAGGCCACTTACTTTACCCACCCATACTTGAAGGGGGTCAATGCTTCCAAACCCTCTCCATTCAGGGCAATTGCTGGGAGAGCCATCCCTGCAAACACCCAAGCACGCAGCCTCGGGAGATCCAGAGACACAGCCACCTCCTGTGCACCTCATTCCCAGAGCCCTACGTGAGATGCCCGTGGGCACGGTGACAGCAAGGGACGGATCCTGCCCCACAGTCGTGCCCATGGTGGGGCAGAGGTACCAGAAACGAGGAGCCACAGATCCCATCGGAACGCAGCTCCAGACGGATGCTGCGGAGGTGAGGGCTGGGTTGTCTCGGTCTCTCCCCGAAGGTCAGGTTTGAGCAGTGAAGACAAACGGGTAGGAAACCCAGGGCAGCAGCCCAGAGAGCACAGAGGACAGGAGAAGCACTCACAGACCGCCGGAGGTGGCTCCAGCAGCTCCCTGGCACCACTGCAAAGCACGGCCGGCAGAAAGCTTTGTGCCTCGGTGCTGGCATCCTCTGAACACAGCCTGCACCCGACCCGGGATGTCAGGGCCCCAGCTGATAACGAGCATAATTATTTCTAAATGAGCACAGAGGAATGTTATTTCACAGAGAATAAACGTTCCGAAATAAGATCAGCATTAAGTCTCACAGCTCCATTAGTGACACATCACAGCTCACGCAGGATTACCCCCAGGAACGGACTGAAACCGCCAGCGGGATTAGTCTTTTATGGACACTGCCGGAAAGACACAGAGGGCCAACACAGACTTCCCAGGGACTAAAAAATACAGATGGAAAACCCCGAGGGCCAAGCACCACTGTGAAGCCCTGAGAGAAATCCCACTTGCTGTTTTTGAAAGGGGGAAAAAACTGGCCGAGAGTCTCCAAAGTTCAAAACCCTGATTAGGAACGATTAAGAGTGGGAAACCTGAGAAAAGAGCTCTGTCTCAGCAGAACTGCCAATCACACTTCCCGTGGCAGCAGCTCCTGGCAGAGCAAACAGCAGCCGGCAGTGCTGGGAAAATCCAGACTGTGCGGATCAAAATCTAATTAGAAGAGCAAGGTAAGGGAGAGCTGGCAGCGAGCACCCCTCCCGACATGCGCCCTGAGGGAGCACAGCACCCAGGCAGCCGCGCAGAGGAGCGGGGATGGAGCAGCATCCCGAGGAGGAAGGGAAAAGGGAGCGTGTTTGTGAAAGGCACTGACGGAGCTGGGAACAGACAGCGCTCTTCCAGCAAGCAGCGAGCTGGCGTCGGGAGCACGCAGCCAACAACGAGGGCGATTGTCTCGTCATGCCACAGTCGGAGCAGGAACACGAGGGACAGTCAACAACGGGACGATTCACAGAGCCGGGCAGGGAAGGTTGCAGATGCTTTGCAGCATCACTTCGCCAAGTCAGACTGTGTTTAGCAAGCAAGCGCCTTGCTTGGAAAGAGGGAAAAAAACAGACAAAATTCATCAAGCAACAAGACCGAGGCTATCACTAGGGCAGTTAGAGGAAAAGCTTTGGAATAGCTAATTATGGACACTTTATGGCCAAGGTTTTCTCTTTTTTCTTTGTGACACCCAGCTTTAGTTCTGCCCTGACATCTCCTAAGCCCTGATCTCAGCACGAGGCAGTGGGCACCTCCTGGAGAGCTGGGGCAGGTGAGCTGCCTGCGGCACAGACACGAGCACTGACCTACCCAGTTAACTCCTGCGTTTTCAGCACTATGCAGATCAAACACGCCTTTGGTCAGCCCAAAATCTGCACCAATTTGGGAAGCAAACCCAGGCACAGGAGGGGATTGCATCTTTTCCTCCTATAAACCCCAGAGCAGGGGATCAAAAGAAGTTACCAACTCACCTCTCCAAGCAATCAAGCAGCCCGAGTTCCTTTTGGAGATGTCAGATGGCCACCAGGGACAGATTTCTACCCTTCCCTTGCAGGCTTTCCCAAAGACCCTCTCCCTCACATAGCCAGGAAAATAATTCTCAAACATCCACCACTCACCATGTCACAGAATTAATTCCCGTACCTATTAATATCGCCCTAAAACAGAACGATATTTTACTACCTCAAAACCCAGGCATCGATCACAGTCATCAAATCTAACTCACGCTCTCCAAGCCACGTCTGCAGAGAGAAAACCAAGCACAAGGAAGAGAGAAAAGTTCACCAACCCCTTACAAATGCGGCTAGAAATAAGAATTTGGTATTTCAATGAACAGTGGCAAGCTGCTCAGCTGTGTCCAGGCCCCTTCTGTCCTAACATGACGTTATGCGTTTATTTTAATGGAATTAAGCGTGACATTGTAATTGAGAAGAGATATACGACGGCAACTCATCTCCGCTCTCGCTTTCTGCCGCTAATCCACGCAGTACTGCTCGTGACACCGGGCAGGCTTCTCATCAGCGAGGACGGACACGGATAGCGAGCTGTCACGTAACATCTGCGAGTACTTGCTCATGTCCCAGCTCGTGCCTCCTTACCAAAATAGTCCTAGCCCTGCACTGGATAGAGGGGAAACCAGATCCCCCCTCAGCTACACCCTGGGAGAAGCAGCAAGGTCTCCCATCTCACAGTTTGGGTATAGGGTTCGCTATTTCTTAAAAATAGAAATGAACACCACACCTCTTCTCAACACACAACTCGAGCTAACCAACACTCACAGCAAAAATAGTTTTTTGTAAGTTTACTTCAAGAAAACTACTGGGGGAAAAGGCAGTTTTCATCCAGCAAAACATTCTCCCAACAGCTGGGCATCTGCAGAGCCGAGCAGCATCACCTGCACCCCGTTACACCACCAGCAGCAGAGAGCCCTTGGGGGAAGCGGCCGAGAGCCGCACGTGTTCCACCTCCTCATGCCTCAGTGCTGCTGGGGCACGGGAAAGCAGCAAGAGAGCACCGACTGCTGCAGAAATACAAGGCTGGGAAAGGCATTGAGGATCGCTCAGGGCAAGAGGAATCGACTTGGATGACTCCCACGTGAGCAGGCCTGAAGGACCGAAGGGCTCCTTCAGCAAACCCAGAGCCACGTCCCTCTGCTTGCAAACACGCAGCTCAAGGCTCTGTGCCAGACCCAGCATTCACAGCACGAGGAATTTTCCTTTGACTCGAACAAAACTGTCCAACCTAACACACGTCCATTCTCCACCTGAATTACGAGGTCTCTAACTGGGACAAAACATCAGCTGGGTGAGCATTCAGCGCAGAGGATTTCCGAGGCCTCAGCTTCAACTCCACAGGTCAGCTCCCAGGTCAGCTTTCCCCTACCGGATCAGCAGCGCTCGCATGGCCGGCAGACAGCGAGCACACTGCACGATGCCGTGCTCAGCCAGGCAGAACAAGCGTGTCTAGAAATTTCCATCTTCCCCTCAGTCAGCTGCATTCCCCATCAGCATTTACGTACACTCCAGAGCTGCAGAACTGCGGGACAGAGGGTTCACGATACTTTATGTAATTAAATCTGTAGCTGCTGGTGCCACGGAACACAGCGTACTTAAATAATTATGGGAAATGAGTAAATGGCTCATGCACTAATCAACTTCTAGATGACCTTGTGGGACAGCTAATTATGTAAAAAGTCAGACCACGTGAGTCCAGGACTGGGGGCTCGCTCCCTGCAAGCCGAGCCGGTTACGCTCTGGCGCTGTGCTGCTCTCTGTAAAACAGGACGCTAAGCACAGACCGCCAGCTCAGCAGCCAGCATCCCAAACCCACCTTCCCACCAATCCAGAGATGAAAACACCGATGCGCTGCTTTGCAGAAATGCAGTCAAACCAATTTTCTGTTGACCGTGTGTTTTCATAAGGCGGCAGCATCAGACAGTGCTGCTCAGACATCCACGCAGCCCCGAGTGCCGCTCAGAAGAGCCGTGCCCAGCAGTCACATCGAGCGCACCGCAACGCCTCGTGGGTTTGGTGAGCACAGGCAGCACTTCCCCTAGGGAAGGAGAGGTTTTTTTCTTGATGCACTGACCCAACCACAACCTTCCTCGGTGGCAATTCTGGAAGCTGAGCCTCATGCCTCACGAGCACTACCTACGGATGCATATTCACTGCAGTCAATACCACAGAGCAGCATTTGTGGATGTCCCGAAGCCCCAGACCCGGACCAGGAGAGCAATGTGCAACATAAACACAGAACCAAAGCAACCCCAAGCTGGGCAGCGAGTATCTTACCGTACTGTGAAGCTATGTTTTCATTTTAAGCAGAATGTAACAAAAGCAGGTGTTCCCTACATCTTCTCTCTTGCACAAGGTTTGATTTCCAGCATTCAAGGTAAGAGCAGAGTGGTTTTGTAGGACAAAAGGGGTGGCTGGCTGGCTGGCTTTTTAATACATTCATGGTTTTTGTTTACTGTGATTTGAAGCCATCCTCATTTGTGGAAGAAAACCAAATGTGAATCCCAGAAGAGTTATGAACACAAATATTTCAAAAATATTGTTTGTTAAGCACTTATCAGATCTGTTACACAACAGAGCAGTAAAAATACGCTCTTGGGAGGAGCACGCATGGGGTTTTGACAGCTTTACATAATGCAGTTGTCCTAAATATACACTAATAAATACCAAACCAGAGCTTAGCGTGTGCAGAGGGGAGACAGGGAATATACACAGGCAACTAGATTTATGCATCTTTCATCCACAGCACTACCCTACCCTGTGGGTGAACAGGAGAGGCACTGCTCTGGCATTTTGTTGTGAATCAGAGCTCCCTGGGGCACCACTCACCACTGTGCTCTGCGCCTCCTGCAGCATTCCCCATCCACACTGACCACCCCAGTCCCCACAAGAAAGGCGCACACGTCCTACCTTCCAGAAGCAGCATTGTAACTTCACTTTCACTTGCTCTCCACAATTTACAGTCATTGCCCAGGGGCTTTAAAGATTGGCTCAAGGCTGCGTGACCAGATGAGAAGACGTTTGGCGCACGCAGTATTGCTTAAAACCCTTTGTGACTCTTTGGGAAACAGACAGCTATTTTTAATTGCATATGAAGCAGTATCTGCTAGGGTTTCTGCACGATTTAGCAAGCACAGAAGGGCTGGTTTACAGGGGGGTTTTAAGAAGGATCCAGCTGCACGTTTGCGCGCCGAGCCGCACTCTACCTGACTGGTTGTTCCTCATGCGGATGGCTTTCGCCTTGGCCAGCTCCAGCGCCGTGACCCAGCGCTGCCTCTCCACTTCCGAGTTGGCCTTCAGGTGGTACGTCCTTCCCCCGTTGGAGAGCACGATGTTACACGAGTCCTCTGTGTCGATGTGGGCCGTCGACAGGTTGATGGTTCCGCGGCACGTGTGGGCCATCTCTGCCTGCGTCCTGCACAGGAACAGAGGACAAGGAAGCGTAAATCCCTCCGCACCCACCCTCCCCGGGATGGCCACCCACGCTCCCGTGTGCCCCGACCCGCACACCACCAGGGTATTTCTCATCTTGTTTGCACTGCTGCTCTTCTCTCTCCCTGCTACCCCACCTTTATTACTCTCCAGTTTTGTGCGTTTCCATATCCTCTCCCTTCAGTCATTCTCTTTTGTCCAAGTTTGATAAGATCTTGCATGCAAAGATCTTCATTTGTAAAGCAAATGAGCGTGGCATAATTCCTCCGGGGCTGTTAAAACACCTTTACTGCTGGCAAAATTGCTGCACACTTCAGCAGGTTTAATCAGCACCAAGAGCAGGCGGCTTTGTTGGAGCCAAACTTTCCAATCAACCCTCGTTGTACCCCCGCTTAGCCAACCGAGGAGAAATGGGTATGCTGCTCCTATGGCACCTAATTCTCAGTGAGCAGTTCACCAAGCAGCCGCAAGAGGATGGAGCTCCAGGTTAGGACAAACCTTTCTTCGGATCATTATCCGGGGATCAGGCTTTTCGTTCAACCCACCCTGCAGCAGGCACAGCCCATGGCTGCCTACAGCAGCATCCCCAGGCTCGATGTGAAGGGGCAGAGCCCCTACACCAAGGACAGAAGTGCAGAAAGCATCCCCATCCTGCACTGCAGTTCTGCTGGCCCAAAGCAGAGATGCAACAGGTCCTTTCAGCGCGATGGCTCTTCACTTCACCAAAGTTGAAACCACCACTCATCTTGCCTTCGTTTCGCTCTCCACCCTCGCCAGCTCCCCCTGCCCAGCCGCCCGGCAGATCCCAGGCACTGGCTGGGTGCTGCCCCCCTGCCCAGGGACGCTTTGGCTTGCCGAGCGTGAAAGCTGTGCAGGAACAGCACACAAACCAAAGAGCCAGCGCTTCAAACGTGACCTAGCATGTTTTCAGAAGCACCTAAAGGCACTTTTTTTTTTTTTAAGCAAAGACTAGATGTATCAAAGGCACTTGGGTACAAAGATAAATGCCTAATGTAGTCCTGAAACTGCCTCTCCACCCACTGCTGCACTTACAGACTCCTAAAATAGCTCAGCAAGAGCTCAGCCCGTGAGTCCCGCAGCCCTCCCAGCACCCAGCTCAGGCACAGCTCACAGCTCACCGGCGTTGGCAGCACCCCACGCAGCCCACCCCCTGCACACAGCCCACCCCCATGGGGGCTGCCTGCTTGCCAGCCAGGGGGGAGGATGCCGTAAGCCCCTCGCACAGCCTGGAGCAGCTGAAAGCCAGATCTGCGGGCAGGAAGAAATCAGAGGGTCTCCTTTGACCCTCATTGCACCTCCTCCATCTTTTACCACCCAACCGTTTCGTCCCCTCCTGCCCAGCTCTGCCCCAGCACAAATTAATCTTGCCCAGCACGTTCACCACAGAGGTAAATCAGGCCCTACGACATTTCTTAAAACCCCTCAACCTCCCCAGGTCCAGGGGATCACATTGAAGAAAGAGATGAGAGCAGAGCAAAGCTGTCATGGGACGAATCAGCCCCACGTCCTCCTCAATGCCCCTGCCCTGAATCATTTCCAGAGTCCTCTCTCCAGCTCTTCTCCTGACACGAAGACTTGTTGGAATTGGACAGATGCCAGATAATAATTAGATGGATTTTTCTAATATTTCAGCAAAATACATTACAGCCCAGTTGCTCACTGAATTGCAGTACCAGGAGGAATCAAGAGAATTTGTAGGAATTTCTTTCAGTCACTAATGGCTCCTTTACTTCCCCCCAAGCCAGCAGCACAGTCCTTACTAAGGAATGTCCTCAAAGTTTGTCATCGTCAGCTTTAACTCCTGAAGACAGGGGCCTGTTAGAAATACCCAGGGGTATTCGCTTATCAGAAGCTACTGAGTGCATCATGCAGCCTTCACCAAAGGCATCGCCACTCTGGGAAGATGCTCACCCGGACAGCACCAGCACAAGAAATCACGGACAGTAAGACAAAACCACCAGGCTTAGTGGCAGGACTGGAGGGACCCTCAGCACACAAAGCTCAGCCCCAGCGTTTCACACAACAGCCTGCATCAGCCAGCGTCTGCATCTCCCCTCCGCTGTTCTCCTCTGAGGTGTCTTAACCCAGCTGGTTTGTCCTGGAACCCCAGCACCCCGAGGCACAGCCCTCCCAGGAGGGTTGGATCATCCTCACCTGGATTTAGGGTGCCCCAGCTGGGCAGATGCCTGTGCCGCTCCTTACGGGGCAATGCCAAGTCTCTCCTTCTGATCCTGATCCTCCTCCATATGCAGAATCCTTCTCATCCTCCATATGCAGAATCCTTC
>CM021711.1:5172541-5219478 GCA_011074415.1 Stictonetta naevosa
TCCTCCATATGCAGAATCCTTCTCATCCTCCATATGCAGAATCCTTCTCATCCTCCATATGCAGAATCCTTCTCATCTTTACTCAACTTCATCCAGCTTCACAGCACGGCTTGCGTTGGAAGGGACCTTAAAGCTCCCCTAATTCACATTTGGTGAGGGCATTTCTAGATATTCCCTTCTTCCTCCACTAACGCCTTCCCTCCATCTCCCTAGCAGCTGCCCAGCCCCTCTCAACCCCCGGGTCACTAATGACACCCCCATAAATGCACTCAAGTCCAATTTGGGTCGTCACTGGCTATAGCTTTTCTGTCATCTTACATCAAGTCGCATCTTTACAGCTGGCAGAGCTGAACAAGTCATCGACTGCTGAGCATCAGAAATTTTTACTAAGGCACACGAACCAGCTCATGGCGACAGCACGGCACGCTCAAGACCGTGCCTGCCAGCACCAGGAGCATCTCCCCATGTTCCCAAAAAGCTCAGAGCAGTTTGCCAGCTGCTTCCTTCTCCACGTCACATCGCACAGGCAGGGGTACAGCGAGCTGCCCCAGAGAGACCACGAGCACCAACCTCAGCGCTGGAGGCGTGCTACGCAGAAGGCCGGATGGAAGGACGGGCATCTGCCAGCTCTTGTAGCTGAACAGGAGCTCAAGGGCCCCGCTACAGCAGCTACACTGCTCTGAGGGCTCTTACCTGCTTGGCCCGACACCGTTCTGCAGGAAGGAGTTAACCTGGCACCTCGGCCAAGCTCGAGGTGAAGCCATGGAAGCCTCTCGGCACCTCCGAAGGTTGTGGTTGTTCAGAGGAGCACCACCGGGAAAGTTCAAACCCAGTGAGCACAGCGTGGTGACGCCTGTTTGTGGAGGAGGGAATTTGGCTCCAAATTAAACCAAGCGCTGATTTTCATTTCCAGAGTCACCCACCTCATGATGCAGCACGTACTGGCACGGTCCCAGGAGGGATTGCTTTTTTACTTTGAGCAAACTGCTAAAATGATTTTCTCTTACACAAAAAACAAAGGTCTCCAAGGTGACTTTGCTAAATCGATTTAGTCACATAAAAACAGCCCTGCTCTCCCACCCAAGAAAACCGTTTCTGTATAGGACTTTGCTCTTCAAGCTACTGCTCAGTGCAAATCTGCATGGGAAATCAATTCCCATCACTCAGCACCCACACGCGAGGCAGGCACCTGACCCAGCTCCGAGCCAACAAGCCATTTCCTCTGTCCGCATGCAGGAAAATAAGAGGTGCCCTTCAGAAGCACTCCTGTTCAGCTGGATCTGCTTATTCACCGCTAGCAGCTCAACTATTGCATAACGTGATCCAGGCAGATTTTCTGATTCTCGACTTTCTGCAATAATCTGAGAGCTGCACATATGGGAGACCACGTGGGCAGGCTGCAAAAAGCTGCGCAGGGGTTAAGTGTGGGCATGGACCACACAGAGGTGACTGCTGCTGGGTGTCTGGGATTTTCTGCTGCTCCCTCGCAAAGCTAATTACTGGATTCACCTTCAGAGATGTAAAATTACAGCTGTGCAGGGAGGTAGGGCAGTTGGCTGCCTGGCAGAGTCCACGCGTGGCCAGAGGCAGTGGAACTGGACCACCACGGTGAGGTCCCCTCAGCCGCCTCGTGCCCAGCCAGGGACACGGCTCCTTCCGTCCCGCGGCGCCCAGCACGGACAGCAGTGTCCCGTTACAGCTCAGCTCCGATTCGTACCCTGAAACGAGGCAGCACCAAAGCGTTCACCTTCGTTTTCTCCACAGCGCGTAGAACATGGGAATCAAAACTTAAGATTAGCATCGTTGCTCAGGCACCCTACCCACAAGCACAGCAATTTGCAGAATGCTGGATTTTGCAAAAACCTTCAAACACCTTCTCGTCGTTAAACCATTATTTGCATCATTTCTCTATTTAAAGAAGCCACTTAAATACCACAAATTTAAATATACAGAGCTTGACAGCTCAACTCTTTCAGCTATTTAGAAAGGCCTTCACTATGAAACTCCCAGAGTCTGACCTTTGGCATCCTACCGCCTGACAGATGAGCTACCTGGCATGATGTAACAGGAGCAGCAAGCCGCTGTTTAAGGACACGCTTTCCAGTTCTGGAGGAATACTTGAGCTGCACGCTCCCGCTTTGCAGTGACTGAAAGGAATCTTATAAAGGAATTTCATTGTTTTATGGTAAGAGCTCAGAAGACAGGTTTATCAACAGAGCAAAGATAAAAAGGTAAGAAAAGTAGACAAAGTTTTTCATCCACTAGCTCCACAGTTTGGGTTTCTGTGATATCACAGCTTTCTACGCAACAGCCAAAGACTTCGCTTCAAAAGCTGGCAAGATGCTGCTCACATGGGTTTGTATCCACAACTGCGTGGCTCGACTGGAAGTTAATAGGACGCAGCAAGTGGTGCACAGCCCCCAGGTACTACCTGATTAAAGCGAGCAAGGACGACGGATGCTTGGGGCTAAGCTGCTTCGTGGCAGGGCGATCGGCTACTGCCCTTTGAAATTCAGCCTTTCCTGAAACCGAGCAAGGCGCGCTGGTTTGGGAAAGGGTACGGGACTGCCCCTGCTACCCAAGCTGCACATGCATGCCAGCGGCATTAAAACAGCTGCCCAGGGAGTTATAGGTAGGGGTAAATAGCAGGGGGTGTCCTAAGGGAATGAGCACATGCACCAGTGCAGGGGGCTTGTGCACCTCTGCATCGTTACGCGACCAACTGTGAGACATCCGTGGAATTGCACTGCTAAAACTTCCCCCTCCACCAGCAAGGCTGAGCACCATTTCTGAGTAGTCTCGCCTCTCCCAAAGCTCCACTTCTTTTCTCCCAGCTCAGACGGCATCGGAGACCTTCGCCAGGGATCCAGGGCTGCTCAACACAGCACATGCTCGCTGTCCAAGTGGCCAGCGGTGTTTCAGCTTTCAGCCCAACGCTGAGGCCAGGCTTACATCCGCAGCCACGGCAGATCAAAAGCTTTTTGGGTTCAGCTGGGTTCAGCTTTATGAGGGTGCTGAAAATGCTCTAGCTAGCAAGATAGAACTTCTTTAAACGGGACTATCCACCAAAAAAAAGAATGAGATGCTACACAAACACTGACCTGAGGCTTCTTTCCTAAGCTGGAAGGGCCCATACTGCCTGCTCACGCTCTACCAGTATCACTCTGTATCACCAGGCACCTTCACAGAAAAACCCAAACACAAATTAAGTTATACCTGTGGAAATGGCATCTGCAACATGCTCCCCCTCTCCTCGAGATTTTTCTTCTATAACTTTAAAATAACTGCTTGCTGTAAGGCTGAGAGCTAGCACAGCCGACTCTACATCCTAAAGGCTGAATTCCCATTTCACCGCTCTTACAGCTTTCTGGTGAAAACGTAGGTCTCTGCAGGGCTCAAATCCACCCCAATCCATACATCGGAGGCTGCATGCACACCAAGCACCGCAGCAAGCAGCAGCCCTGCCGACAGCCTGCGACACCCACACGTGCACCGGACTGCTCGCCAGGCTGTCACCCTGTTTCAGGGGCAGCTTTGCTGCTGCTTACCAGCTGGGAAGCATTTTCTGATTTGGAAGTGTTTACACGGACATGGGGACTCTGGCACAAGGTCCCCCAGGGCACCCAGGGCAAACTATTTCTGCCATCAGGACAGAAATCTGCAGAACCACCATGGTGACTCCAGCACAGCGGTTGCAAGACAGCCCTGCAGCCGCTTGGTCTCCTTCCTCCAGCACTCGCATGAGACTTTTTGGCAGATGGCCCGAGGTTACGCAAAGATGAGAAACTTTGCTGTCTTCAGGATATTGCCAACATCCATCAGCTTTTGAAAGCAGAAAATGAAAAAGGAAAAAAAAAAACACTTCCATAGGGAACTATGAAACTTCAGTACGCATTTGGAAAGAACTTCCTAAGCAGAAATGAAAATCAGGCCACCAACCATATTTATGTTACCAGCTAAGAGCAAAATCAGAGCTCACCAAGCTGGGCCTTGGCCCAGCCTTGGGCTGGCACTTTGTCCATCCACCTTTCCTTCCTGACAGGCACGTGGCGCAGCCTACAGAAGGGATAAATTTCTTACACACTCAAACTCTAAGAATATCTGGGTGTGAAAGCCCACAAGAAGCCCGTATCAAATAAAAATAAAAACAAAAAGGCTCAAGGGCTGGTGACACTACTCCAAGAAATTCTTGAACCTGGGAACACCATGAGCAAAGCTTTCGATTTTTTGTTATAAAACAAGAGGGGTCAATCCCATTACACAAGGAGCCTTCCCCTCTCCCTTTATATCACAGCCCGGAGACCCCCCGATGTTCAGACAAACCACATTAGCAGCTAATACCCCTGTGAAAGAGGGAAACTGGAAAGGCCTCATCGGTCACGCCGCTGACTCAGATTAAAACCCACATATTTTTCCTACAGTGCCTTTCACAGATGAAGTTGAGAGTGGTTTGATTTTAACATTGCCCTGCTGATTTATTCAACTCGCCATCCTATCGTGCTGGAAGAGTAACACAGCTTTACCTAAATCAAGGGCTCTGCAGCCACAGAGAAATCTTCACACCAGCTGCAGAGCTGGGAAATGCCCTTCGGAGCGAGCTGCAGAGGCTGCTGCCGGCAGAGACGAGAGGGAGCATCGGGACGGGAAGGAGCAGCAGCTGCACCGCAGCCGTAAGAGCGGCGTGCAGAAACGCTGCCAGCCGACCGGAGGTGATGTTGAAGAATCGCCACGGTCCACAGGGGTATAATCAGGCCGATCCCATTCTTCATTGCGGATGGAAATTCCTCTTGGGGGGCAGCAGAAAAGGAAACCAGGTGCATCAGTGGCGCAGGGCGCTCCCGCTGCACCGTGCCGAGCGTGGACCAAGGCTGGATGCTGCAGGCGGTGGCCGCGTGGAGCAGGTCAAGCTCTGCGGTCCTCCAGTGCTGACCTGAGCCAAGCGTCCACCAGCAGAGCCTGCAGACCCCTCCGTGAAGCAGGCAGCAATCAGCATGCACTCTGCAACTGTCAGACAGAACAAGGAAACCCGCTGGCTCTGCCCGACAGCCAGAGCCGCCCCCAGGGTCATCAGCACCAGCATTTTCAGCGCAGACGAAGCAGACACAACCGCCGCCGACAGACAGCTTTTAACGCTCCCCATCGCACCCCAAGCGTGGGGCATTTTACCCATCTGCTTGGATTTTGCGCATCCTTTTTTTTCCAGGGAGCGGTTGGCTGTAAGACTAGTAAAACAACTGCCTTCCCTTTTAGGTTTGAGGAATCCCAAAATGCAATTTAAAACTGCCTTCGTTCTGAGGCCAAAAGTTCCCATGCCTCAAGTCCGAGGATACAAGCACAGACACCAAACCTCTCAGGATTTCTACCCTCCTCGGTACAAGGAAAAATGATTTTTTATGACAACTTAATTCCAGGGCACAAATGGCCAGGAGAAAGCAGGCGCGTGCCCCAGGAGGTGCTTTCCCAGCTCGCACAGCAAGCGACACGTACGTTGAACACATTACAAGCTTATTCAGCACATCTCGTACAAACCGCAAGCTCCACATGACAAACAGCTGAGATTTTTCCTTCCTCCCTTTTTCTTTTCACTAAACCTACCAAGTCACAAACAAAACCCAAACAAGCATATGGCAAGTGTCGTACTGAGATTTCTGCACAAAGATTCAATTTGCTTCTATTTACAGGACGATTAATCTGCAACTGGCTGCAGTCAGGATGGGTACAGATTAGTGACAATCAGATTCAAGGAGGAAAAAAAAAAACCAAACAGGCTGTTCTCCCAGCAGTGTCGTGTTAAAGCTTTCAGTCACAGCCACCAGCAAGCCAGGAGAGCCGCGCTGAAGGGGTCGGATCCGCACGGCATGACTCCAAAGCTCTGCTTCGAGCAGGGGCTGCAGGAGAAGCGATCTGGCTGGCACCTGCTTCCTCCAAATCCTTTGCAAGGAAACACCTGGAAGAATTTCTTTCTTTTTTGCATCATTTACAAGCTGAAGTTGTGTCACCTTGAAGCATCTTCCTCACAAAACCAAAACACACGGGAGAGCTCACGGAGGCGATCTGTCACCACGACGCTCTCCGCACAGCTCCAGCGCAGGACGAGGCACCGCGCTCAGCGCTGACGCCGCACGTCGCAGAGGCTGAAGGCAGAACCGCCCGGGCACATCTCGTGTGGGTCAGTACTGCCCACGTTCACAGCAAGCCCGCGAAGAGTCGTTGCTGGCGAGGTACATGGATTTAACAGATGGTGAGGACAAGAGAACTGACAACACTGCCAAGCCGAAATGCCTCTGAAGATACCCAGGTTTCCGCCGCTCCCCTCCTCTTCCAAGAGACACGCAGCACAAACATACCTGAGCAGGGTACCCGGCGTACAGGGCCTCCTCTTCGCTGAGGAGACAAAGTGCAAAGACGAGTATAGAAACGCACGTCTTAAGTGCTTCCTACCACTACCATCCGAAGGCCAGGCTGTGCCCCTGCTCCCTTCCAGCACAAAACCCTTCCCCCAGGAGATGCTCTGCTCCCCCAGGGAAGCTCCCACAAGCAAGGCTCCCACCCCGAATTAAAGGATACCCTAGAAGCGACCTGTTCAGGTGCACATTCTTCAGAACTAGCTCGCCTTACCCCCAGCAGAGCTGCTGTAGCGACCGCTGCCACCCAAGTTGCGGCAGCTCACAAACAGCAGGGCCTTTAAAAAATAAAAAATAAAAAAGTCCTGCATGGTTTTCAGAGAACGTGCACAGCAGGGTTTTAGATCTTAGGATTTGAAATCCTCCTCCACCTGAGCAAGGGCTCCAAGATCACCTTTGGTTACGGTGCAGGCCTACGGCATTGCTGATTTCCTCTCCTTTAGGCTCTCCCCAGGCTACAAGTAGCCCAGCTGTATTCCCAAAGACTGGTGTAGGAACGTGTTCTGGTAACCACAACGTGTGCCAGGCCCAGCCCACGCTGCGGCTCGGCAGGGACTCGAGCAGCACCACAAAATCACAGCTTTCAGAGAGCGCTGCTAGAAAGCACAACTGCCTCTTCCAAAAATGCCAGAGTGCCACAGTTCACTGTTTTCATCACTTTCTAAGTAAAAATGCTGAAGATCTAGAGCAGAAGCGAGACTCAGGGGTAGCACTGCTACTGCGTTTATTGTCTCAGTTGAAACTTATGGAAGGCCTGCTCCAGAGCCCACCATCCGGGCAGAAGTTAGTTTACACTGAGAACTGGAAGAGGCACAAATTACATGTCCGGTGGCTCATTTCTAAGCAAGAAAGAACAAATTACCATACACAAGGTTAATTTGACAGATTGCACAGAAACTCTGACACAAATGCAACACAGCAGGCACAAGCCTGAGGCAGCAATTGTGTTTGTTATAGCCTCTGCCTTTAAATTTCCACTGGCCTTTCAGCCCCTGGAAATTGTGTTAAATGATCAGAATAAAGATCAGCCACAGTCACCTCATGTTTCCATTTTTTAGCCACTATGTCCAAGAACATAAGAGTGCACAGGCCACAGCGCAGGCAATATTAAGACAATTTTTATTCTATTCTTATCCCACTGATGTGCATTCACAACAGTCAGGCCGTAAAGATGCCCCGTGTCAGGGCGTGCCCTTACCAGTCCTTCTCAGATCAAAGGCGGAGAGAAGAGCTCGTTCCAGGAACGTCTCCTCTGCTGCAGGCAGCTCCCTGCAAGCTACAGTCAACGCTGATGCTTTCAGTACCCAACAAATTTTCTTCGGAAATGCTGTGCATGAATTATGGCCCGTGACCTCAAACACTGAAGGCCACTTTGAAGTCATCTTTTTTCTTTTTGCCAACTTTCAAACAGTGCCCAAGTCACAGCACAATTTCTTTCTGCATGAGATATTTTTTACAGATACTTCGGGAGAGTGGAACTGGGTGCACAAACCACATGGTTTTGATAAAAGGCAAAGCTAAAAGGTTGCATTTAAAGCTGAACCATCCCACCTGACCTGACCGCCGCTGCTCAGCACTTGGCCACACGCTGGCTTCAGCGAGCTGCCCCGCTGCAGGTTTATTTGCTGTGCAGTGAAAGACCACGGCTCGTTTCAAGGTGCGAACCCAGCACAGATTTCAGGCGTGACACACTGTGTCTGCATCTCCCTGCTGACCAGGATGCGCAGCTGCTTCTCCCAGCAAATTCTTGTGGTCACCAACAGCCGTAACTTCTAGGGCTTCCTGCGCCCACCCAGGAAATGTATTCCTGGACCAAGCTGCTTTCAGATCTATAAGCAGTGCATCCTGCTTTCAGCAGCAGTTACGCGGTCCTTGCAGAGAACAGGGCAGCACGCACAGCTGCCTGCCTTTCACTGCCTTCGAGCTGCTGGCATAAAACCACTGCCTGAGCCTGAGCAGAAGAAGGGTGCACAAACTCAGGAGCTGAGACGTATACAAGTTACTTCCATGATCTCCATTATGACCTCTACAAAATGATCAGATTTACGGGCCCACCCCATATTCCTTTGGGGACGCGCTCCTGGGAAGTGCGGAGGACAGCAATTCAATGAACAGCACTTTTTTTCCATAAGGACTGATGAAACAGAAACAGAAAATGTAAGCAAGAACGTAAACCACGCCTGCAATTTAAGTACCCGAGGCAGTGTAACACAACGCAAGATCCTTCCCATTCCTTATGACACTACCCAAAAAATAAAACATCTTGACAGCTGGCTTTTCAGCCACTAGAGATGCCAAGGGCTTTTTTTAAAATAGCAATCAGGAGTTAACTGCTTACTGGCCCGTGATTCATACTGGCAGGTCTCTTGGATCTTGCAGATGCCCAAGTGACCTTGTCCAGCCCCTCCTGGACAGACCTGCCTGGCCTCAGTGGCTTCACCTGCGACACCAAATGTCCAAAATACATCTTTCAGCATCCGTGTCTTGAGACTGCTTCCTGAAGTCACATCTCCATTGCCATCAGCTTCCTTGGATGGCCTCTGCTCAACAGGGTCAATCAAGTCAACCAAGGAAGAAGCACAGGAGAAAAGCAATACGACGGTTGGAGCAAGGCATTTACTGATCAGCGACACAGCTCCCAGATACCGAGCAGGCACCAGCGAGACCCACGTTCCCTCTCAGCCTCCACGCAGGAATATATAACTACACAGAGCACATACAAGTCACATGGGCTTTCAGAAATTTATCTTGGGAATCTGAGTCATGTCAATACTCTGCGCTGGGATCAGTCTTCGTGGGCTGTATATTTTCTGTGAAGATCCTGTGGATGTTGATTGCGGGTTACCAGAAACAGAAAAGTTCAATGTATGGCCAAAAGGGAAGGGAAGGGCAGTACCCTTCCTAAGGGAGGGCTCTTGCATACACAAGGGGATTTGCAGCTTTAAGCGAATTTCCCAACTGCTCAAACCAGACTTTCAGTGGTAATTTAGCACACTGTGTTGCAAGAAACCCCCTGGAGCAACAGGAGCTTAGGGTTTTTTTACACAGAGCTATTAGAGATGCTTTGGCACAGCTGGAGACCTGCCCTGCACAAAACCAGCACCAGAACTTCATCCCAAGACACTGCCTTCTGTTTCAGCAGCCACTTTGGGAAGCCAAGGAGCCTGCCGCACGCATCCCACAGGAGGCAAACAGGCAGCTCACGAGCAAGCCACATTTGCACACCGAGGCGCTTTGCCCTGCTAACCCGCTGCTAAACCAGAAGTGGGAAAAGTTGCAGCCTGCTTGCCATGTGCCGGTAGCAGGGTACTGATACAGGCTCCTCCAGTAGGTCACGAGACTAAAGGAAGTTACACCTTGGAAGACAGACTTTGACAAGCACAGCTCAGCACTGGAAAGAAATCACTCTCCTGACGCTTCTTCACACCTTGAAGTTTTCTTCAGTCAACAGAAAAGAGACGAACTCCGTGGCACAGCTTTAGAGCACAACACATCGAAGAACAAACGCTTACGGAGAAGTGTCACAGTGGGTCCCATACAAGAAGAGCCAAACTTCATGAGAAAGCCTCTCTGCAGACACACGTCCCTCCATCTAAGCGGACCCATGGAGGCGTAGTTCAGACAATGACTTCTGTCCCATGCCAGGGCCCTTCCAGAGCCACTGCAGCTCACAAACAGTTCAGGAACAAGAGAAGGAAAACAGCATCCAATTCCAATAAGAGGGTTTACCAAGCACCGAAAGTCTTTCAGGTTAGGAAAAACACCCCACAAAAGCTTAGATTCCCACCAAACGTTAAGGGGTATCTCCCTGATGCACACCTTCAGGTCACTTCCCATCCAAGGGGTCAGTCCTCCAGGCGCTGGAGAACAGATGCAAAACCGTGTGGAATAAAGGTGACCGAGGAGGCAGCACTGCACTGCTGCAGTCAGAGCTGGGAAGACAAACCCTCAAGGGGAAAAGAAACGCCTAGCGTGAAACAGAAGGCAAGCTACTGTAGGAAGCCTCCTCACAGACCCAAACCAGCACGTTGAGTATTACACACCAGTGAAAAAGCATCAAAACACCCTTCTTCCCGCGTAAGGGAGCCAGGTAACCGAAGATCACGGGAAGAGAAAACTAAGCTGTTAGGACTGCAATGCTTGCACACAGGAGCAGATTCTTTTTATAGAGATCTGGCACAGCAGAACCGTTCCTCTTGAGGTTTTATTAAAGAGATAAAAGGTGCACTTAGCACTAAGCAGTATGACGTGCCTTCATTTATTTCAATCACATGAGCACACTAAAGCTGGATAGTGATTTTAAGCATTTCTGCCAGGTTTACATTCCTCAGGCTATAAACTCTCCCTTAATACATCACACATTACCGCGGTCCTGTTGTCTTTCCTTGTACAAAGCCAACAGACCTCCCTGGGTTTTCTCCCATTAGCAACTAAAGCAAAAACAATTAGGGCAAAAGACAGCTCTACGGCCTCTACAGCAGAGAAAAAAAGGCAGCACTGCCTCTTCACAAAGCTGAGCGACAGGCACCAAGCCTGCGAGCTGCCCGAGCCAGCAGTGACCGAAGGGAGCACCCCCACCAGCAGCCTGCATCCTTCTAGCGAAACCCCCAGGCAGCACGTAGGTCTGATCAGCAAAACCTTATCCCTTCGTTTTGCCTGGGCAGGGAATGTGTTTAAAGGCATTGCTGCTGGCAGTACGTGGGTTTACCGTAACACCTACCCTGGGGAGTAATAGCACTTAGGTGTGCGTGAAATCAACAGCACAGATAAACCAGCAATTCCATAAATAAACCGCAATTGCAAGTTAAAAATACACTGATGGCAACTTGCACAACACCCGGGACACAGGCCTTGCAAGAACTGACGTAGCTCCTTTCCAACACAGATGAAAAGGAAAGAAAACATTTAAAGGCCAGTATGTTGAGTGCAAGACCAAAACGTAACTCACTCTGCACCAGTGGGGCTGCCCTCCTTCATACCCCAGCTACGCCTTGAAGCCAGCTTACTCTTAGTGCTTAGATTAGTTCCTTTGCTGAAACTTCCTTCCTAAAATGACAGGAACAGGAACCCTGCATCATGGACGTACCTCGGACTAAAGGCCACGCTGTGCCCTGCCCCGCCACGCACAAGAGCCCAGGGCAGAGCACACCTCTGGTGCCTTCCTGCAGGATTTGTAGGGATTTCTCCCCAAAGCTCTCAGTGCCCCATTGCCAAACTACACCAAACACTGAATTTAGCTCGTACAAGATCGTTCTGAAGCCCTTTCTCCTGTTCCCATGAGCAAATGCAACCCACGCATCCTTAAACCTGTTTACAGGCATTGCGCACTTGGAAATTAAAAGTCTGGGTGAAGTAATCCTGTTCCCATGTCACGTGCTTTGAGTAGCTGAGTGGTATCACAGCTTAGCAGGGGATGACAGCTAACGTGTTAACCTGCAACATCCCCAACCCGGAGAAGCCCGGGATGTTCCATTAACGCGCTGTAAAGGCACGTGAGGCTGTAGATGTGAAGCAGAATTCACTTCAGTCCCGCAGTTTCGGACCCCACCTGCACCAAGACGCAGCGCTGTGCTGTCTGCAGGTCCTCAGGCTTGGTGCCCACAGGCTGCAAGGGGGAAAAGAACAAAGGGAGTTCCAGGGCGTTGCTCACACACCACCTTCTAGACCTCCGCAACTAGAACTCTACATTTAAAGCTCCCAAGGAACTTGCATCCATAGGCTGTCCACTTCGAAGCCACTCACTGCTTGCCTTGGGGAGGGAAAAGCCATGGGTCAAAGAGGAAAAGGAAAATGTCTCACCCCATGCACCCCGCAGCCCCACGCAGACACCTCGCTATGGAACAGCGCAGGGACCTCGAGCATCCTCCTCGGGAAGCAGCACGGCGGGCACGTCCCAGCAGCTACCCAAAGGTAAAAGGCAGAAAGCTCCCAGCGCTCAGCTCCTCCAGCAAGCCCGCTCCCAGGGATCAGAAACTCAGCCAGACCTTTAACTCCCCCGGCGTTCCAGCAGAACACCGCCTGAACAGGCTTCAACTAGCGAAACCGTAACACACCAGGAAAGCAGTTTGATCCCGTCCTCCATTTCAGAGGTGTGTTTCTATCAGCTTGCCAATCGTCATGTGTCGGACAGGAGCCCTTCCCTAAACTTAGGGCTAACTTGTAACTTTAGAGGATAAAACTGCACTGATTTTTTAAAGAAAAAAAAGTAACAGCTGCGAACAGCGCAGGAACTGAGCTGCTAGGCTCCAGCTGGAATGGTTTGATGAGCAACGCTGGCTTTTACAAAACCAAACTGTCTTGATAGCAGGCGCAGAGCACACGGAGATTATGTTGTGTGAACCACACTGCAAGCCCACTGTCCTCACTGATTCCTCACCAAAGCGGCTTTTCAGATTTATGGTGGATCCTGCTTATTTCCAAACACAACGCGCAGAGGAGAGCCCCAGACAATCCAGGACTCCATCGATACCCAGCGAGCTGAAGGCACG
Source organism: Stictonetta naevosa (assembly GCA_011074415.1). Lineage (NCBI taxonomy): Eukaryota > Metazoa > Chordata > Aves > Anseriformes > Anatidae > Stictonetta > Stictonetta naevosa. Next base: position 5,185,434 of record CM021711.1, read on the forward strand.
CGTGCTGTGTGTAAAGCACCAGAAGCCACGTACTCAGACACGTACATCAACTGAGGTCAGGAGGCCCCTCTGCAGCCTCAGGTGCAACCTGCCCTAAGCAGGAGCAACCAGCTCAGCTCGCGCAGGACCCTGTGTAGCCAGAGTTTGAGCACCACCAAGAATTTCCTCCAGCCCGTCTCAGTATTTGGCCTCACTCCCAGTGAAAACACATTTCCTTGTGTCTGTCTGGGGTTCCCCGTCTCCCTGGTGCACAGCAACCCGCTGATAAAGATATTGCAAAGCAAATGCTGGGAATAATGTTGTGTGATCTCATGTCTACAAAAAATAAATCAGTGTGCAGTGCTTGGTCACACAACACACACCAAGCTGCACAATACTCCTAATAGCTCCTTGACAGGATACAGCTGCTGTGAACAGCAACCAGCTCCAACAGGAGTCCTACACCTTGTCTTGAGACAAGGCAGTATAACACGATTCAACGAGAGGTGCTGAGAGCGTGCTGTGCATGCTCAATTTGAGTTACACAAGATTAAGATGATTCTGTCACCTTTTGTACCAGTTCCATCAAAGATGCAGCAACCTACAAGCAGTTTAAAAATAAAATATCACCTCAGATAAAACAGCTTTTGGTACAAGTACTGCCTTACCTCCTGCTTTCCAAAAACTACATCCCAGGAAAGGCTCGAAGTTAGAGAGGCTACAGCAACCTCACCGACACAGAGACACACGAGCAACAAGGAAAGGAAAAGCTGCTTGGATAAGATAAAGCCACGTATTAGTTTCACCTGACCACACACTATAAACCTGTAGCACTTCTTGCTCCACCAGCTCTGCTGGGGAACATCCGAGCGGTGACACGGGAACAATAAATGGCAACTGAACGGTATCCAACATCAGTGAGAGGTCAGGATGCCTCCAACAAGGACTTCATACCACAGCTGGAAACTTCACTGACTGCCAACGAGCTGCAGGGTAGGGGCACCCCTCACCTGCTGCACATCTCCATACCATCACAAGTCATGCAGATCGGCAGTACCGACGAGTTAGCAGCCACAGCTGTGTGACAGACGCGCCATCGGTGGCCCAGCACATCACGGGGAGGTCCAGGCAGCAGAGCCAGCAGCCCCAACACATGCCCAGGGCAGGCATCGTGACTGTGGGCCCGTTATCGCAGCCTCGTGCCAAGGAAACAAGCAGGTTGCCCCTTGTTAACAGCGATGTAGGGACGCTGTTGAGGTATCCACACCCATCCCCAACCTAAACTGCAGTAATATGCAAGCAGTAGGGTGAAGGACAGCATTTTCTGCTCCATTCCTTATAAAATGCTTAGCAGAAACCAGCTTCAGCTATTAATAACCAATATTAAGAATCACTGCTTTGTGTTAAAGGAGGGAAGGAGAGGCACAGACTCCCACAGCACCGTATTTATCCCCCCTTGCATTGCAGAAACTACCCTAACCTGCTCTGCATGCCTGCACAGTGCTCTTTATCTAGAAAGATTTGGAGAATTAGACTATTTTTAGGAAATGAAGGCCCTCCTCCACAGTCACGGTGGGGACATACGTCTACCCAGTCGTGATTTCAAAGCACAAATATCCTATCTTGAAGAGCTAGATTAAAAAAAAAAAAAAAGGCAAAAACGATAAGGAAGGGTGACAGAAATACCATGTGGCCAAAGGAGCGTGAAAGGAAGGACTGCTGGATGCATGCATGCGCTGTGCCGAATGCAACAGCTCGTTTCTAACGCATGCATGCAAGCCAGACTGTACTACTTACGCTGCAAAATTGAATCGCGGCCCATGTAAGCACTGAATGGCACGCCAGCAGCACGGCCAGCAGCTCAGAAGTGCCAGACAGTCACAAGCAACAGCGGCGATGACCGAGAGCAACCAGCCACGGCTCCCCTGAGCCTGGGCTCGCAGAGGTGAAGTGAATCACACAACAGCCTGCAGCGGGGCCAAGGAGGAGATGCGCTCTGCTTTTATTCCAGGGCTGCCACCACCAGCCGAATCGTGCCACCAGCCCCCTGGTACCACGCTTTCAATTTGCATTTTTAATTTTGAAGTTGATGCACATGCAGCCTGCGGGCTCGGCGCAGGCGTCCACGCGCACATGCCCGCGTGAGTCAGCAGCCACTGACCCAGCAGCAACAAGCACATCCAGCCCAGTTATCCTCCAGCTTTAACTCAGGCTGCCCCGCCTGCAGCTGTCAGACAAAGAAAAATTAAGCAATTAATTATTAAACAAGCTTTTTGATCGAAACCAAACAAAGGTTGATAGAAAATGTACCAAGATCCTTGCCAAGGTGCCAGAGGAATGATTAAAGTAATCGAATGAAGACCCAAAGGGAACCCAACACCTCCGTGCTCGGCCCTGAAGCGCCGCCTGCCCTCCGGGGAGCGGGCTGGGACAACTCACGTTTCAGGTGATGACCCCAGCATTGGCCATCAGCGCTGGATCCTAGGTGACCTGCAAGAAGCAGAGGGCTCCGATATCACGGCCTGCTTAAGTCCCCTAGAATTACCCAAGTTACCTAGCTACAACGTAATTTATACACAAGCACAACACAATACGGAAAAGTTCGATAGCCTGACTTGCTGCTACACAAAATCAACCGACAGGTAAGGGAAGCCAGAGAGGTTCAGCAGCGACTTAACAGCGCAGTAAATGCTGCAAGTTGCTGAGTGAAAACGCCTCTTTGCAAGAGAATCGGGCAGAGTTTAAGAGGGATGCTGCAAGGAAAACCAACTACAAGCAAGGGAGCTCTGCGCCAGCTGCTTGCATTACTTCTGGCAAGAGATCAGCTCCTTCACCACTGACTCAGTGGGCACAGCAGAAGGCTGACTAGGTGAGCACAAACTTAAACCTGTGCTTGGAGCAAGGGAAATCAGAACTAAACGCCTAAATATGGAAAGAGATGGGTGTAGGAATTACGGCCAAAGGGCCAGTGATGCCACTGGAGCAGCAAGGACAACCGCCTCCAGCCCACAGCCGCAGCATGGCGCCTGCGCTGGCTTCCATCTTGCCAAGAGGGTGGAGAAGAGGAAGGGCAACCTGGAGCCTGGTGGCAATTTCTTAGAGGGAAGCAAAGCCACTGCTGTCACTAAACTGCAGCCAGACCACAGCAGCTCTCAGCTGCAAAAGGCAGAGCTAAAGGCAGCTCCCAGCAGTGCCTGGAAGCAACGCAGGGCTCAGAGCAACGACCTTCCTCTGCCTTCGTGGAGGACAGCTGAGGACAAGTACAGCAACAAAAGCTGGAACACTTGAGACTAGAAATGAGTGACAGGCATCTTATCATCCCATAGGTATCCACACAGCTGAGCCCATAAATAAACCTCATACCCACAAACGTCTCCAGGAACTAGAACTGCAGCACGAGTGATGCTCTGTGGAAGTTCACAATGCAATTGACCTTGAGTTAGCAACATGGGCTGCAGCTACACCGCACAAAACCAGGGTGCACTGCTCCTCTGGCCACCCCAAAATTGAGTACTTACACAAGATAAACCAGTTACTTCTGCTGCGGCTTCATCAAATAAGGCATGTGGGCCAGTATACTAGATTTAAGAGTCGAGCAACTCCCTTGGTGCAGCATGAACTGGAAACAGAGCGAGCTGGTCGAGCAGCTTGAGTGCTGCTTTGACTCGCGCTGTCTCTGGTTGCAAAGCACAGACGATGAGATTCCTCAAAATCAGGCAAGAGATGAACAACGATCAACAGCAAAGCGCCATATGGATAAAGCAAGCACCGTGTGAAAACAAGATGAGTGGAAACAAGCAATACATGCTGTTTAAATACAAGTCGCTCAGAGTCACCATGCAGCCACCGGGCTGTCTTTAAAGCCTGCATGCTCCATCACCCCGAGGATGAGAAAGAGTCAAGGACATTCAGCTACTTTATTATTGTGGAGAGATGAGCTGTTATAAAAATCATGCTAGGAAAATCTCTCCCCCCTCATTTTATTATGTGAAAATAATGTATACGGAAGCAACTTTTACTCAGGGGGAACGGTCCAACACTGGAAGAGGGGCCCGGAGAGGCTCCTCATACCATCTCATACCTTGGAGATGCTCAAACCTCAGCAGCTGGAAGCCCTGGACATCCTCACGGAGTTGTGCAGGGGTTTGAGACCAGAGGTTGCTTCTGGAAGCCCTCTGTTCTTCCGCTCCTGTCAGCAGCAGATTCCAAATTCCTGCCTGAACTCACCGCCTCAGCTTTCAACGGGAGTCTCAGCACAAGCTGGAGAAAGCCCCTCTGGGTTGTACTCGAGACCTTAAAGCGCTGATCAAGAGTTAACCTCGGGGTAAAGAGAGCTGGGTGAAGAAGCCTGTTTTGGGAAACACAGCTTTTCCAGGGAACCGCGCTGCCATCCCAGCGCCGGCAGGACAGCTCATCTGCTCCAGGCACAGCTCGCTCCTGCAGGAGCTGAGAGGGGAGCTAAGGCTGCTAGCTGGCGGGGAGCCTTTCACATCACAACCATGAGCAATTAGACACAGCACAAAGTATTTTTTCCTTCTCCATTTGGCACTGCTTTAACCATTACTTCCTGTGGCCACAGCAAACGCTGCTGAAGACGCTTCAGACATCAGCCCACAAGCAACAGGCTGCGCACCAAACCTGTAGTGGGGACAAGACGAAACTTGAGCTACTTGAAACATGAGCAAGCTGCCTGGAGAAGACAACCCACATCTAGAACATCGGTCACAAGAACCAATGGCAATCTTTGGTGAATTAATACTTACCTAAAGATCCTCTCTAACCTCCTTGAAAACCCGTATCTGTTCAAGGTGATGAGGTTCTCCCATACACACACTAATTATAGATAATGATAAATCTGCGAGTGGCAGCCTGCCAGGAAAGAGTTTTGCTCATTAATGAAACAAGTAGCCGTGCCGTGCTTGAACACAGCTTTCCAGCACAGAGGTGACTTCCGAGTCAGCCAGAAAACTTAGTCGAATAAATAAATAAATAAATAAATAAATAAATAAATAAAAGGGACAATCAAGGGCAATTAAAATGTAGAAGAAAACAAGGGGCTACTCAACCTTCCAAATGCCAGTCATTCCCAAGCAATGAGAAAGTCCCGCATATCCTGCAGATGAGTCTCCTGGCTGAAGAGGGCCAGCAGTGCTCCAGGTGCTGCCATGCAATTAGGTGCCAACTATGCTAATTGAAGCACATACCCCGTGCCCCCTGCCATGCCCGGGGCATCAGCCCTGCCCATTCTCAGCTGCATTTGTAGCTATTCAAGCACTGGCCTGCAAAGCAAAACCAGCCTGCAAGCACCTCGCGGAGAGGGAAGAGCCCGGGATGCTGCCGGAGAAAGGGCCCAGCCCAACCCCTGGGTTTCAGCGGTCGGGAAATGCAGCGCTCAGTGTCTGCAAGGGAGAGGCTGCCTGGCCAACAGTCTTGCTGTGCAACTCCCAGACCCACACGTCTCACTCCCCAGGAAGGTTTTGCAGAGGAAAATTATAAAGAATTACTCAGTTATCCCCATTTTCCACAGGTTCAGAGAAAGAAACATGAAGCAAAAGCCCACATCCTGCACAGATGCTTCTCAAGCAGCAAGATTTGATGCCTTCACTGATTTAGCAGAGATACAGGAGGCTTTTAATACTCCAAGTTGTTTGGAAAGAATCCCAGGTAGAAGTTTTAATTCAGAAAACCATCCCTGTGCGGCCAAGGGGGCAGCAAACAGGCGTTCTGCCCGAGGAGGGCTCCTTCTGCGACGCCTGTGCGCGGCGCTACACCCACCTCCACTCTGCTCCAGAGCCCTCGCAGGGCTTTAAGAGCTCAACTCCGCAGACAGAAAAAAAAAAAAAAAAGACCAGGCAACCTGACAGGCTTTCTGGTTTTTGTTTTTTAAGCTAAGCAGTGAACAGCAGGAAATTCAAATGAAAAGAAACGCTTCAGCCTGCAACTAAATCAATACACACAAGGAGGCCACTTAGGCATCAGGGCACAGCATTTCAATTAAGGTGACTTTTTGTGCACCAGCAAAATGAAGTTTTTATCACCTTCCTCAAGCCAGTCCTGAGTAATCAACAGCTAAATCAACAAGGCTGTCCATCAGGACAACCATCTTTCAAAATTCAAATTGCAGAAGTGGCAAAAGCCACAGAGGGGAGGAGAGCACAGCAAAGCTCACGATTTAACCTGTGCAGCCTTCAGCAGCAAAGACAGAAAAAGAAAATTCTAGCATGATTCTTCAGAGCTGTGATGAGCACAAAGACCCAGCAGACAATGGGAGATGGGGCTCACAAAGCAAGAGACCTTTACAGAACTCAGTTCTTAAAGACTCTTCATCAGAGCCAAACAACCAGAAGCCCAAGTATTCTCCAGCAATTTCCTCACATAAAAGAGGCAGATGAAAGGCACTGCCTGACAGCTCGAGCTTCCTTGCTCTATCAGTGAGCTAGCAGCAGTACTTACAAATATAAATGCCTGTTTATGCAGGATTCTCTCACAGGAGCTCTCTGCCATAAGCAATCCCTTCTGACACTCAGGGGTCGGCACTGCCTCTATGTAACAGCTGTTCTGAAGAGCATCGCAGGTATTTCTTCCATTTGTTTAAGGAAAACTTTCCCGTGTTCTGTGATTTTTGCACTCCTGACTCACAACTCAGTTAACGTGGCTCTCGCCAGGCCCAACCACCAGACCGAGCAGTTGGGATGCCTGCAGCAGCCCTACCAAAAACACCCCGCAAACCTTCGGCATCGCCTCCCCGAGCAGCCGCCGCAGGTCCTCACCTGGAAGCCGCACTACGCAACGCTGCTTCTACTCTCGCCGGCCGCTCCAAATAATTTCCCTGGGTGGTTTTGTTTGTTGTCTCAGCCTAAATCACCCAGAATTATCTCAAAATAAACCCACTTGTGCAAATTTAAGATAACCGCTAAAGAAAGCCACTTGGTCGCTCATGACAGACTTGGCCCCGATACAAAAAATAAAAATAAAAATACTCTGACAGGGTTACAAGCAGAGGAGCATTGAACCACGGCAGCTGACCCTGCGGCACGGCTCTGCCCGGCACAGCGGCACGGGGCCGAACCGGGCCGGGCCAGGACAGGCCCCCGGGTCCCCCCACGCCTGAGCTGCGCTCGGGGCCGCCCGGCCCGGGCGGGTTGGGGACAGCCCAGCACGGAGCTGCCGGGCTGCGGCCTGCCAGGGCCGGGCCCGGACGCGGGGTTGGGGTTTGTCCCCGCAGCCAGCCGGGTTTCCATCGCCGGGGGTGTGAGGCTCGCCGGCCTGCCTCCGCCTGGTGCCTGCAGCTGCAGGGAAAAGCAGAGAGACAGCTCCCGGCCAGCCCTCGGGGAGAAGCCCTCAGAGGGGCAGCGCGGAGCGGCTTCCCGAGGGCAGCCCCCGGCCCCGAGGTCCGACCGGCCCCGTCCCGGTACCTGTAGTAGCTGAGGAGCCCGTTGCTGAGCACGAACCAACGGCGCTGGTAGCCCTTCAGGTAGTTGGTCCACTTGAAGAGCCAGCCCTTGTAGGTGTCGGAGCCCGGGGCCGCGGGCGCTGTCCCCGCCGGCCCCCCGCCGCCCCGGCCCCCAGCTCCCGCCGCCGCCTCGTTGCTCATGGCTCGGCGGCCGGGGCCCGGCAGCTCGTGGCAGGCCAAGCAGGGGACGGCGCTGAGCAGCGAGACCAGCCCGCGGGTGCTGCCGCTGCACAGCGCGGCCGCCTTCCCCATAGACCCCGCGGCGCGGCCCCGCCGCCCCGCTCCGCTCCGCTCCGACGGGCACCGGCGAGGGGGCGGCACCGCGGTGCGTCACGGGCCGGGGACGGGGACGAGCGGCCGCCCCCTGGCGGCGGGGCCTCAGCGGCTGCCGACGGAATCGGGCCGGGATCCAGTCGGGATCCGGCCGGGATCCGGCCGGGCCCCGGTGCCCCCCGCCGCCCCCCGCCATTTTGCTCCCGCCGCCATTTTGCAGCCCCGCGGCCGAGGGCGCCCCCTCAGCACCGGGGCGCCTGTGGGGGGGCGGCCGAGCGGCCCCGGGACCCCCCCGGGCAGGAGCCGGCTCTTTGCGGGGCAGGGAGGCGAGAGGCGGCTGGTGCTGAACCGTGGGCACGGGCAGGCGTGCAGCCGTGGGCTGTCGGTCACAGCCCCGGAGCGGCGGGACCATTGCAGCCCGCCAGCCCGCCTAAAAACACTGCAACCCCTTACGGCGGCTTTAAAAAGAGGACGACCGAGGGAAGAATAAAAATGTGCAAGAAGACACGTGAAGTCGCCGAGATCCCGGCATGAGCAGCTCACAGTGAGGGGCGCAGAAGCCAGCACGAGGGGTGGCCCCGCGGCGTGTGACAGCCCCGACAGCGGCACCCAGGGCGGCCGCACCTGGGGGCAGTGAGCACAGCCCTGCAGGAGGAGGGGGCCTCGCAGGAAGGGCCTCCAGGACGATGAAGGCCCCCAGGAGAGAACCTTTGCACGAGGAAGGACCGCAGCACCCCACGGTCACCAGCTCGGTGCTGGGTGAGGTGGTGGCATCGCCTGGTTTGCAGGGGGGAACTTTTCTCCACACTGAGCCTGGTGAAGAACCACAAGGATCTTTGGCAGACGCTGCCCTCCCCTCCCTCCCTCCCAGCCCCCAGGATCTCCTTTTCTTGATCTCGCTAATCTGCTCTTATCCCACTAATCGCATCACTGCTTGCTGATCACCTGCACGTGCACCTCTGTCTGCTCACTTGCAGCCCTGCCAGCACGAACACCCTGAATCGTGAGGTCCCGGGTCAGCACAGGGCCCTGGTGGCCACCAGCTGATGCTGGCCACGAACACAGCCATGGGACTGGCCACCTCAGGCAGCCCAGCCCCTCATCCACCGAGTAAGAGCCTAAACAGTGACAGCGCATCCTGTGCTAACGAGCTGCTGTTAGGGGGCTTCAGCATGCCCGGGGGGGGACCAGGCCAGCCCTTGCTGTGGAGTCCTTCCATGGCCAGGGGGAGAAGAAAAGCAAGCTGTGAGGGCACCAACACTTACACACCGGAGAGCACCCCAGAAAAAGAAATAAATCGTGGTGACTGAGGGCCAGCAGTCACCACGCTGCTCCTTGCCACCTGAGCCAGGATCTCAGCTGCTTCCACCTGTTTCCCTGCTGGTGCCCCTGCAGGCAGAAGTTGGTCTTGCGTGACAGCTGGGCCATGGATCTACTGCAAGGCAGGGAGGCTGTGCTGGAAGGAGGAGCAGGTGGGGTGACGTGAGGCCCACAGGTGACCCCACAACAGTTACAGGGTCCCAGTAGGCTGGCAGTAAATAAAAGTCTTGTGAACAAGTGCCATTAGCACTGAGTGGCCAGTCTGAGGCTGAGCAGCAGAGAGATGCTGAGGCTGGGGCCAGCCAGTGATGAGCAGCAAGGGGAAAAGAGACTCCCACAGCCTCTGACACAGGCCTCGGAAACATCTCCAGAAAATGGATTTGGATCCAAGGCTGAGGATCTGGGCCAGGCAGCTCCTAGGGTGAAAAAAGATGTAGCCGAACTCAATCCGCTGCTCTATACAGAGCTGCATCTGCTCTCCTAAAGCTGGTTGAACATTTCCTCACATTCTAAAGAGGCACCCCTGAGAGACCTTCAACCCTGGGTGCCAGCATCACCAGCACTAGCAGATATTGAGACAGCTTATATGGGTAAGTCCTGTGTCTTGAGAGAAATTTGGACTCTAAAGGCTGGAATGTTCCCAGCAGGTGTTCTGGGACTGCCACCCAGCTGAACATCTCTCCAGATAGGCTTTGGCATCTGGAGGTAACATCTGGAGGTTTTAGAAAAACTCGGACAGCAATGCATCAAAATCAGTGTCCAACAACCATTGCACCACTCTGACATTCTCTGTTAAGGGTTTTAAAAAGCATGTCCAAACCTTCTTTTGCCAAGAACTCAAGGGCTGTGAGTATTTGTAAACCAAAGCCTCTCTGGAGATGAAACATTCCTTCTTGGTGTAAACATACCCCAAACTACCCACATGGGTACCAACTTGTGAAAGTCTCCACGGATCCTGCAATCTCTTCTGGCTGCAAACTAGAGAAGAAACCTCCTCTGGCCATGGCTGAGGGGGGATGAGTCTCACCTGATCCTGCCTGTCATAACCTTGGGTCCAGGTGTGAGTGATCACAGCATGCACTTGGGATCCTGCACAGGACTGGACACACGATGGCAAAAATCCCATGTTTCGCATCGAGCGTGTTAAGGAGGTGTCACAGTGACCCCGTGCTTTTAACCAAACAAACAATCCAGGGCAGATCTGGCAGGGCCGTGTATTTGGTACACAGGGCACTGCTGCATGATCTTCCCCTCGCTGCAAGCTGAGGCTTTGAACACTTCCAGGGACTCTTTGCCCATGGGAAAATGGTCTCTCTCCGCCTTGGTTTGCATAGCACCACAGCCCCTTTGCTGCAGGTACCCATTTATGAGCAGAGGTAGAGAGGCAGCCAAGAACTGGGGGCTGCTGGGGCTTTGCAGCCACCATCACTGCCCTCTCCTGGGAAAAGAGCCTGCAATGACAAGCCACTGATGTCAGGGAGTGCAGAAATGTCACGGGCAGTCTGGATCAAAAAGCTGTTTACTCTGAGACTTGTTTAATGTGAAGAATATGTGAGAGGAGCTGCCCGGCTCATACTGGATATATACAGCAGCCTAGTGCCCCAAGAAAACATGTAAGTCATAGCACTCTGTAACTCTACCTGTGCCCAGTTTCAGCCCTGGCGGGCACAGGAGCAAAGAGCCCCATGCTACAAAGTTTCTGCATGGTTACTGAGAATAAGAAGCAGAGAGAGGAATTAAAAAAAAATAACTCATGGCCCTGTGAAAGGGAAAGGCTGCAGAGTGCTCTCAGGGCATTAGGCCTTGGAGAATCCAGAGGAGAGCGTGCTGTCAAAACGGGAATAGGCATTAAATGGGGCACAGTTTGCTGCTGGGCTTGGGGAGTGACTTGTATGATAGGGCAGAGCATGAGCTGGGCTGTGCCACGTCCCACCTTCAGATGTCCCCTGATGAAAAATGTGAATTTCCAGGAGTGATACCCTGTTGGGCCCTGTGCCATTTCTCCACACCTTGTGTGTCAGCACCTGGTGAAAGTTAGGGGTGAAGTTCTAAACCAGGTGCTGACACAAAAGCAAAGTATGAGCAAGGGAGAGAAGCCAGGAATCTGCACTCCTGGCCCAGTCCCTTCACCAGAAGACCTCCTCCTCCTTTTCAGAGCAGCAAAGCTAAACCTAAAATGGAGAGACATGTCTTCATGCCACTGCTCTGATAGACCCAATCTATGAGAGGCAGCTCCACCCCTGGACAGCTGGAGCCTTAATGCAAATATTATCTCAACTCTAATGCATTTATCTGGACGAGCTCAGTCTCAGAAGAGTCAGCAGCATTGCCAGGAGAGGATGAAGGAAAGAAAATAGATTCTGTGATTATTTCTTAGCCTTTGTGTCCTTGCCCTTGCCTTTGCCCTTGCCCTTCTTCTTCTTTTTTAACTTGAAGGTGGACCGAATCAAGTAGCCTCTCCAGAAGGCCTGGATGCAGGTAGCAGCAAGGGTCATGGTGGCCAACTCCTCCAAAGCCTTCTTCTTCTTCTCCTGACATATCCTGCGCTCCTCCTCGATCTGGGAATACTCCTGGAGAAGCAGAGCGTGTTTCTCCATCAGCAGGGACAACTGAGCCTTCTCCTCGGTGTAGGCAGCATGAACCTCCTCATACTCAGCCTATCAAAACAGCAGATACCATGGTACATTCAGCAGCTCCTCCCTGAACACCCCTAGAGAAGGGTTCTTTTACCCATCTCATACCCAGGCAGACCTGCAGCTGGGAGCTGAGCCTTTCCAAAGGGACAGAAAAGTAGGCATGTGCCCAGTACCCACAGAATTTCAAGAGATGCCAGGTCCTTATGTCTTCATGCTCCTCTGAAAAATACTCCACAACCCTCCCTGCATGGCAAACAGCATTCACTCCCAGCTGGGACTCTGACCGTGTGCAGGTCAGGGCCCCTCCTGCATACTCTCTGAGCAAAATGACGTATTGCTGAAGAGCCAGCCTGCAAAAGGCCAAGGACAGGTAGTTTAAATGGTGTAACTGCCCTTCCAAGCTCAGCAGCAGCTTATTCCTTTCCTCTGGTAAGGCACGCAGAGGGGAAGGTTAGGGCAACAGCAGTGTGGACATGTGTCTTAGCAAGTTTTGCCCCAAACCTGTTTGGACATGGTGCTTCAGCCAGCCAGCAGACAGGAACAATAATTGAACGTTATTAAATACGTGACAATGGAAGGAGCATTTCTAGCAATTAGCAGCCAGCTTCTAGGCCCCTCCCTACATTTTGCTTTGCCAGTAATCCAGCAGTTTTTATCCATCTCCATGAAAGAGCAGGAACATGAAAGCAACTAGGGCCATCTCAGGGGCAAGGTTAGGGGGTGCTGACATGATTCTCAGCCTCCTGTAAGCTGGATGCCAAGACAGTGGCACACAGGTGTTAACTTCTTGACAGACATCTCTTGACAGGGTCAGAGGAAACAGAAGCATGATTTAGACTCCTCAGCAGGACTGAGGACGGAAACAAAAGTGAGAGCCTTGTTTCCTAACAGCAAGAGGATGTGTCTGACAATATGGCACCTCATCTGCCCCCAAATTCTGTGGGATTTAGCAACAGATGTAACCTTCTCTAAAGCAAAAACAACAGAAAACTCCAAAACACACAGGTGGGACAAAAATACCTTTCATTCTAAAGCCTGTACTTCCTCTGGATGGAGAACTGCCCCTCACTTCCCTGGCCTCCTGTGTGAGAGCCACATGTCCATTTGGACAGCGATCTACCTGAACGTGTCTCCTCATGGGAGAGCAGAGCGCTTTAGAGAGGATACCTGTTTTTCTGCCATGTCTGTGTCATATTTCTGGATCCAGTTCAGAATTTCCGTCTCTGCTCTGCACTTCCTCTGAAACAAAAAACACGGTAGGTTACCTGCAGGCACTTAAAGTGTAGTAAAAAGCCTGAGCTAGAAAACAGCATCAGAGCTTTGAGCCCCAGCATCATTATACTGGAGTAGAACACCTCCTCCTTGTGGCGAGCTCCCTCCAGCTGACGTATATTTTGCCCCTGCTTTGGATCTTCTCAGGGCCAGACCTCCATTCCCTGAGGCCAAAAGCACCTTATTTGTTTTACAGTACAGAGCTGGGTGAGGGCTGTGGATCAGTACACGTCTGAGAGGTGTGTTCTGTGGTAGGAAATGATTGTGCCCGATGGAATGAGACAAGTCATCGACAAACTGGGGCAACCACCCTAAAATTGAAGCAATAGAGAAATGCTAAACATGAAAGCCCTCCAAATACGGAGCCTCTTAAAACAGAGACATTTCTAGTTGTAAGATAGTTCAAGAGTGGCCTGACCCGGCAGTTTAACCAGGTTTAACACCAGATGTTGTATCTGTGCCTCATGGGAGCATCAAGAAAAAGATCAGCCACAGCCCATCACGAGCCACATGACTTCCTGTATGACACTGGCCCAGGATGTCCCAAGGGCTTCCAGGCCATCACGAGGTCAGACACAGCACTTCCCAGCTATTCACCCCACAAGGACAATCTCAGGCCACCCGGGGCTAAAGCACGTGCTAAGGAGAGGGAAAGGAGATGTCTGTAGTCAGTAAATCTCTCTGCCTGAGCCGAGCAACTCATCACAACTACTACAGCGACCTGCAGCCTCAGAAGAAACCAGCTGATCAAGGCACTGCATTACAGGAGGTGTAAATGGGTGGCTTGGGTTTTGAACTGCAGCTCTAACTTGTATTTGATGCCTTGTCACTGCCCACCCTCACGGCTGCCTTGTTCTACATTGTCCAATGCACGAAGGAAAGATGTCCCATTACCAGAGTGTGCAGTCCTGCCCACGGCAGGCCAGTGCCTGTTTGGGGTAAACACCAAGGAGTAAAATTAAAAGAAAGGAAGCTCTGTCTTTTTCTAGCTCAGCTTTTACATGCCCAGAGTCACCATATCTGTTGGTACAGAGGCCTGAGCCTGCCCACTGCTCCTGTGTCCCTTCTGCATCTGCTCAGTACTGCGATAAGTCACACTTCCCCTCATTCAGCTCAGCCCTGACTCCTTGGTTTGTATCTTCAGCAAACTGCCAGACAGACTGGGAACTGCTTATCTCCCAGGGTCACCTGCACTCAACCCCAAATACTACAACCAAGTATAAGAGATGTTTTTATGTACAGCCTGGATCATGTTTGCTAGGCTTACCCCACACCAAACCCCTGGTTTCCTAACATATACCTTGCCTGTCTTGCTGTAGCCTTGCTGTTCTGGACTTTGACTCGAGCACAGCCTCTCCAGCATGCAGTGTCACAGCACTACATGCAGGTGTTTCCTGAGCTGGGTCAGGAGGACCCGTGAGCAGGCTACTTCCCTGGCACTGCTGCAGGCTTGCTTTCCACTGGAATCAGCAGAGCATGAGGACAGTGTCAGGACACTCTGACAAACAGTGTGTGCATCCTGCCAGGAACTAGCAGGAACCAAGTAATTAGTCGCAGAAGCCAGCCGCCAGACCTAACAGCAGTACAACAGGTTTTAAACTTTGTGTTCTGGAGCTCTCCTCCCATTTACCTTTCTGAGAGTCAGCTCTGATGCTTGATGCTCCAGTACCAGCTTATTGAGTTGTGCTCCTAGCTGCTGAACGTCCTGCTGTAGGCTGGCACACCTGGCCTGAGAAGCTTGCAGCTCCTCTTTTTGCTGTTTTTCTCCTTCCCACTTGACCTGCAGGATGTTGGTCTTGCAGTCTTCATCTAGATCTTGAACGCTCTTTTTGAGGTCTTTGATCATATTGTCCTTTTTCTGAACCTAGACCCGGAAAAGAAGAAAGAACTACCATCAAGACTTGCAAGTGAGGCATAAAGTAGGCAGAAGTAAGGCACATTGCAAAGGTGGAAGTGATCTAAGAATAGGGACCTGCCACAGCTGGCTGGGAGAACAGTCAGATTTCCACCAGCTGCTCCCCTGTGAACCTGTGAATAAAGCTGGAGAAAGAAGGAGCCATACCAAGACCCACTGTCACTGCAGTCTGAGGAAGCCTGCCGAAACTCAACAAGAGCCAAAATAATGCCTCAGGATTCAGATGAGGCTCAGTGACTGTCTGGGAGATGCAGCTCAGTGGGCTGCCTGCAAGAGAAATCCTCAGCTGGGAGCAGTGAAGCAGATTTGCTCGTTATGCAGTGGACAAGCTGCCAAACTGCACATAAAAAATCTCAATTCACAGATCTCCAAGGAGCAGAGGGGATGGGGAGCGCGAGACAAAACCTTCCCCTCTGACCCCTTGTGCAGAAAGGAGAAAGAAAAGCACACACATAAAATGGGGATTGTTTGTCAGGAGTCCAGGGCTTGAATTCTGGCACAGCCCATGGGCTCATGGAAAAAGCCTGGCAAATGCCCATTAGTTAATCCATGCCTCAGTTGCCTTCACTGAAAAAAATGAAGAAATGATACCATCATGTATTAATTATAAATGCTCCAAGGCAGCTAGTATTACTGAGTTGGAAGTCACAGAAATATTGGTATTAAGCAAGAGTGAAGGCAGAGCAGATATTAAAAATGGATTTTAATCTGAGCAATCTCTCCCTGCATGACTTTTCATCGTTTCATCAGCAGTGAATGGAGCCTCTCCCTGGCAGCTGACATTGTAGCCCTGCCAAAACACCACTGCAGTAATTTGTGCCTGTCCTGCAGCTCCTTTTTAAACCCAGTGACTTGTGCCATTTAAGTTGGCCTGTGAGAGCAGGTTCAAAACATGCCAAATGCAAGTTTAAAAATGAAGCATCCAGTAGGAATTTTTAAATTACATTTTAAGATGAAATAAGTATCTTTCAATTTAGGATCTGGTTTGGAAATCATCTCTGGAACCTCCAGTTTAGGATCTCCGAGAACGGGGTCAATTTTTAGCTTATCAGAATTTTGCTTCAGTGACCCTTTATCAGAAAACATGTTCTCACACTATCGTACCTCTTCATCTCGAGTACAGATTGCTGCCACCAGTTCTGCCTGTGAAGCTGTGATTGTTTCAGTGTTTTTCTTAATCCGGAGGGAGACATCTTCCATGAACTGAACCATTTCTTCCTCTTCTGTGGGACTAGTCAGGAGTCGCTCAAACATTAAATTCCTGAACTCCCTAAAGGCTTCAATAAACATTTCAGCTGGTGGCTCTCTTGGCCTAGTTTCGTATTTCAGAGCCTTACAAAGTGAAGGGCTGGCCAGTAAAAGTCTCAGGATATTTCTAACAGAACACTTCAGCTGTTGTTCAAGCAAGCAGAGAGAGACCCTTTGCTCCTCAGCTTTCATGGTGTCCTCTTTTTCAGGGCTGGCAAGCAGGTGCTCCATTTTGTTTGAAAGCTTTTGGTGCTCAATTAGCTTGTTTGTGATCTCAGGTCCCAGCAGAGCAGAAAACCTATCCAATGAGTCAATAATGCGTGGAATCAAGCAGCTCAGCTCCAGCTTGGCAATCGTCTCATCCAAGACAGACACGATTCTTTCTGTTTCAATGCTATCAGGTTTTAACCGATGTGGATCTAACACCTTCATGGCATTTGACACGATCACTGCCTTCTTTGGAGTCGCAATGCCCGTTACCTGGGGCTGGTTTCGCTCCTTGGTGCCCTGAGATGACACATGGAGCACAGTTGGATTCACTGTAGCCATGCCTTCAGTTAAACACTTGCGAGTTCAGTGTCAAGGTCTAGAAGGGCCACAACACTTACACAGTGCAAGAACACAGAGGTCCCTCTGCTACTTCTGTTGCAAATTCCTCTTTTGTGGATTTTATTTCTAAAAGGAAAATATGATAAGAGCATTAGAGGAACGATGTAATTTGGAAAAAGCCAGGAGTTACAGATTACCCCAGAGCTCTCCCTGGGTCTGGGCACACAGGCAGGACACAGGCTCGTACACCAGAACTGGTCTCTGTCCTAGGGAGGCTGTTTAACCCCCAGGGGCATGAGAAGACCCCAGAGGAGGGAAGGAAGCAATAAACCCTTGGCCTCCAAGGCTGGTGGGGAGAAAGCTCCCAGCTCCTTCCCAGCAGCAGCTCAAGAAGGCCCGGCCGGCGCCCTGCAGTCGCTAGGCAACGCGAACGCGGGGGCGGGGCCGCCCCTCCTCGAGCAACTCAGCGTCTTCGCTCGCTTGACGGGCAGCACAACTGCCCAATGAGAAGCCCCGCGGCGGCCAGAGACCGGCCGGGGTGTTGAGGGGGCTGGGCGGCCATGTTGGGGCGGGAGGCCGGCGGCTGGGAGGGCGGGGAAGGAGCCGCCCCGCAGCGCTGTGCCCGTGTCCCCGCTGGGCTCCCCCCCCCGCTCCCAGCAGTGCAAAACAAAAACAAAAATAAAAATAAACTTCGTACACCCGAAAGCGGGCGTCCGAGGCAGGGGCGCTGCGCGGGATGAGCCCGCGGGGCTGCAGCATGTGCGCGCGTCAGGGTTGGGGCAATGGAGACCTTGTGGCAGTATTAAATGAGGATATAGCCCCTTCCAGGGGGGTGAACGTCAGAGCATTAGCGACCAGAAATCACCCTCTGTGTGCTATTAAAGAAGGCTGATTTTACAGCGCTCTGCATTCAGGGCTATAAATAATAAACTAATAAACAAACTCCAGAAAATAAATAAACTAATAAACTCCAGAAGGCGACGGCTGATGGCGGTGCTGAGGAATTCCCAGCTAGCCACTCACCTGTGAGCTGGCAGCGACTGCAAGGAACGTGTGGGCCCTCCTCACACGGGATGAATTTGGGGCCAGTCGGTGACACCAGGTGACACCAGCTGTGCCTCAGGGGAAGCAGCAAGCACACAGCAGCCCCGCTGCGGCTGCGGGACCCAGCCAGCCCACCCCAGCTGGCCCAGCAGCTTTATTTCTGTGCACCTTTATTTCTTTATTTCTGTCCGTCCCTGGGCCAGCATCTGCCGCTCCGGCAGGGCTGCTGCGGGGCCGAGGCAGGATCAGGCCCGTGTGGGCTCTGTGGTGTCAGCTAGACGTGTCCCTGCCAGCCCTGCTGCGGGTAGCCGGGCTGGCTGTAACTGCAGGCCCGGACAAGCTGTCCTTCAGCCCCTAGCGAAAGCACAGAGCTTATGAGGAACACCTTTCTGCTCTCTAATTTGGTGGGTGGGATCCTGTGACCGCGCTGGATCCAGCCCAGCCCAGCTGCAGGATGAGCAGGAGACACAGGACTTGAGCACAGCAGGGCTGGAAGGTAATGAGGGCGGCGTGCCCTCGGCTGGATGTTTCCCCTGCCGGTCAGCGCAGCACCGCAGAGGGGCCCTGGAGATGTGGAGAGCTGTCACTTCCTAACGGGGACTTCAGGGCTGAACCCTGACCCCCATGAGAGGCGAGAGGCTACCACCTCCCCTGCAAGGCGTTCTGGCAGTTAAATCCATCTTGAAAAGGATGTTGCTTTCCTTCCAAAGCTGATGAGCCTCTTGATTGCTTCGTTTGAAATGGGCCGTGGCTCTCCAAGAAATGCAGACTTGGGCTTCCTGACAGCCGTGACCTCGAGGAGGGATTGAGATTGACTGCTGAGAGTCTGCCAGCTGCATCCTGCACGCCCCAAGTGCACAGCCTGCCTGAGGGACAGGAGGCTTCTTGGAACGTACCAGCAGGGGTATGACGGAGAAGCAATGGGTCACATCCAAACCTCCTCTAAACTAGGGAACATGTGCAGCACTGCAGCTTGCTCCTGGGCTTGGGTAACTGGAGACGTGCCAGACTTGCAGAGCAGGCTCAGGGCAGCGCAGCTCGTCCTGCAGCATCACACACCACTCTGAGCCAGCAGCAGCTCTTCTGCCAGGAACAAAACCAGGCCAATTTGGGAGCTGTCACTGAACCTCTGTCATCCCAACCGCTCATCCAGAGAAATCTCAGATCCATCCTGAACCAATTCCCTACAACCAAACTCAGAAGCCTGCGTCGTCATTGGCCTGAGCACGCACCCAGCCAGAGATGCTCAAGGATCCAAACTATGTGGGCAGGGGAGTGGTGCAGGCAAGAGTGGTGCTGCAAGTGGTGCAGTAAGCAGCACCGCTGGGGTGTTGGAGCTGCTGGTCCACACGCAGCAGTCTGACTGAGCCACAGGGGGGCTGTCCTCCTTGGGGGCATTAAACAGGAGCCAAACCACAAGAAGTGGAGATCTCATAGCCATGGGACAGGACTGCTGGGTGGCAGTGGAGACAGCAGGAACACGTAGGGAGGCGTTGGCGGCCCTTGCAGCTGCTGGCTTTGCCCACTGCTCTCCAGAGCTGGGTCCCAGCACCCTGTTGGTGGCAATGCCCAGGCTTTGCTGAGCAGGGCACGTGCTCCCATTTACAGCAGGATACACTGACCCCTTTGCCTCCCCAGTGGCTTCAGGAAGGATGACAGGTTTGGTCCAGGAGTTGTCTCCAAGGAGCAGCAGGGGCACAGGAAGTCATGTGAAGACCTAAGAGCTAAACAAAGGCACAAAGAGCTCTGCTTTCCCTTTGGAGGCAAAGCAGGCATCATGCTGGGAGCCCATGCAGACAGCAGGCAGCAGCTAACACTGCTTTGTGGGCCTTTTTCCCATCCAGCTGCTTCCTCCTGTGGAGAACAACTAAGTAAAACAAGCCCAGAGAAGCCTCAGTGCTGCTTTCAGGAGACGTTCACAGGAACTGCTATTTCTGTTCCACTGCACATCCACGTCAGAGGCTTACAGAGCTTGCTCCAGGTCAGCGCACACACCTGCAATGTAGAGCTCAGTGAACTCAGTGGGCATTATAATATATCGGACACGTCCAGCTTGAGCACGTGGGCAGCAAGGGAGCTGTGGTGCTCTCAGATGAGGCTGCACCAAGCAGCTCCCACTTGGCCGTCAGGCTGTCCGTGCTCCTTCTTGCCTGCATGGGGCTGTGGGCAAGCCACCCGCCTGTGCTAGCGCTTTCCTGGGGCATCTCAGCTCTGGCCTCTGCCACATGGGGAGGTGCTCAGAGGGGTGAGCTCTGTCACCTCCACACATCAGGGTCACATCAGCAGGGGACAGATGTCCCCGCTCCCCGTGCCAGGCGCTGCCCGGGGTCCCGGCGCAGGCTGGGTGCCGTTTCGGAGATGGATGGATGGATGCAGCCAGTATCGTGGCAACACAGCGGAGCAGCTCCCAGGTGGCTGATGGCAGAGTGGCCCGAAACTGCGAGGCTGGTGGAGAAGAGACAAAATCCAAATCACAAAATGGGAAGGCAACAAGTGAGCAATCGTTCACTGCTCCTCCCAGTGCAAAAAAACCTGGGTGCATGAGGAGAATTTGCCCAGACAAAATAAACACAAAGGACGGGTCATTAAACGCTGCGCCTTGGTGCCCCAGGATGCTGCAGAGGTCGGGGACGTACGGAAGGGTCCAAAGGGCACGGAGGGGAGGTCTGCTGCAGCCCAGCAGCACGTGGGGAAGGGTCACATCTTCCACTGCCCCCTGGGGACCCCTCCCTCTGTTTTCCTCGTGCTCCACAAGTCTGTCGCCTGCCCTGGGGATGCGGGCAGCAGGAGCTGGGTATGCTTTTGGCTGGGTGGCGTGTTCACAGCTGGCAGCTCCAGGAGGGATTCACACAAGAGCTGAAGTGTTGTGTGGTGGTGACACACGAGTGTCTGCACCAAACCCAGAAGCCCTTACTCAGTGTTAGACCAGCCCATTCCTCCCAGCATTTTCCCACAAGGGAAACCTGGGGGTGGCCAGCACAGGTCACCTCAGGCTCCTCTAAAACTGCCCTGTGCTATTTGCCTGTTGGAACTTCCTTGCTTTTCACCTCAACACAACTCATCTTGTTTTTCAGTGCTAAAGCCATCCGCAGTAGGCAGACACCAGCTGATCACCAGTACCAACATTTACTGTCTGTCCTATCCAGTGACT
This sequence comes from Stictonetta naevosa, assembly GCA_011074415.1. Taxonomy (NCBI): domain Eukaryota; kingdom Metazoa; phylum Chordata; class Aves; order Anseriformes; family Anatidae; genus Stictonetta; species Stictonetta naevosa. Next base: position 5,206,274 of record CM021711.1, read on the forward strand.
GTCACGGTGAAGCACAGCTCCAGATTTTCCTTTCCATAGCAGGAAGAGACTGCGGATGCAGGGCTGCGAGGCAGTTACCTCTGCTGGTAATTTCTCCTTTCCATCTGGATGTCACCACTAACAATGCCACTGGTACTAGGCAGGATCCAGGTAGCAGCGTGGAGGAGGCAGACTGTCCACCACTGAGGTCGAGAAGGAAGGATCTGTCCACTCAGGTGTCTGAGTATGGCTGAATTACCTGAAATGCTTCTAAGGAAGAAGAATGAAAAAAGGTCTCTATGTTTTCAGGAGCCAGAGATTAGGGAAAAAGTTTGTTGTTTCTTTGAAAAATACCCTTACAATAAACTGAGAAGACATATTTCATTGTCAAGGACTGATGCCTCCAGATTTTGGGGCACCAGACTGTAACTTGCCAAGTGTGCTGTCCTGACATCAGAGGGATATATAGATGCCTTTGGATCTTGTAAAAACTCTCGTTAGAAATCCCAGCCAAGGGGGACATTTTGAAGGTACTGAGCATTTTCTAATTCAGTGAAGAGACTGAGAATGTGACAGCAATATCCCAGCATCCAATTATTCCCTCAGGGCCACTGGGAAACATTAAAAAATCGCTCTGCTTCATCTGAAGCAAAAAAAAAAAAAAAAAAAAAAAAAAAAACCAACGTTTATGTTAAGAAAATCCCAACACCGCAATGCAGGAATCTGGCTGAAAAAACAAGCCACCATGAGACTGTAGCATCTCCTCCACCACAAGTCTTGAAAACAAGTTGGATGGACATTTTTTCAAGGAAAGTCAAGCTATACCTAAATGCTACAGCACCACAAGGACCAGGCTGGGTGGTCGGTGTAAATCTCTCCAGTTCTGTGCGTTGTCCTTCAGCTGAACCCCAGCCTGCTGCGGGCACTCAGCTGTTATTCTGAATGTCTGGGTTTGGGTTTGGGCTGGAGGAAAGCGACCGATTCTACCTGACCAACTAAATGTCTGCTGCTGACCTCAGCTTGGCCAGCTGACTGCTTCAGTGCCTCGAGGCACTCTCCTCCAATACTTCATTCCGTTTGTGGGTTTTTTTTTTGTTTTTTTGTTTTTTTTTTGTTTTTCCTTGCATCTTAAGTTACCAATCCTTCTTCTTTTCCCTAGTGAGAGATTCATTTACCGCCCTGAACCTCTGATCACATTTCTGAAAATTCAGCCAGCTGTGAAATGTGTTGTTTGGATCTTCTCTAAAGGCACAAGCAAGAAAAAAAAATAAAATAAAAAATCTACGGAAGCCCTTTTACATTGCTTTTCTGTTGCCTGGAAGGAAAACAGCCCACTGGAAGCTGCCGTGCTCCCCAGCTTGTCACCAGCCCACAGCCCAATAACTGCAGAAGATTCAAAAGGCAAACGGGCAGCAATGTGCATGAGCGAGGGATCGTGCCGGTTTATTGCTGCAGCGGGCTGAGCACCAGCTTCCAAACAGGACGAGTTGAAAACGAGAGTGGGTGGACAAGAAATGCAGCGGAGCCAGTGCGGGGCAGCCTGCGGGAGGAGCTCTCTAGGCGTGTTTCCCCATCCCTCCTGGCCCAGCAGCGGCTGCGTGTTGTGCCGGCGTCCCTGCGCCCACAGACGGGCCGCTGGTGGCAGGGACAGACGATTTCCCACCTCTGCGACTGAACACTTCCAGAGATTTTTCAAACCTTTCGGACACTTTCTTCCTCTGTGCCATTTTTCTCTCCTGCTCTTTCAAAAACTGCTGCTTTAAACGCTTGTGGAAACGTTCCATCTTCTTTTTGGCCTCTTCAAAGTGTTTCACCTTTAAGACAGTAAACGTAAGGCCTTATAGCCACTTTGCTAAACACAACATAAAGAACTCCAGAGTGATTCTCGTCTTTGGGGAGGGAGACATCCTGCCAGATCCCACACCACCATCAAGGCTGAAAAACTAAGCAATGAAGCCCCGAAATCCAGAAGTATCACTCTGAACATCGATCTGACAAACCATTACTCAACTCATCCTGCCTCCTTCTCTGTACTCCAGTAAGAAGCAGGTCCGGAGGGCAGTGCCCACGCTCTCTCGCATGCTTGCAGTTCTGATGAGTTAGGTGCCAAGCCTGACCCCGCATCTCAGACCCAGTCCATCACACTGGTAACAAAACCCACATTACAAAACCAACTTATGTGGTCATCTGATTTCAGTGGGCTCCTGATGGGAATTTACTGGGTGAGGTAAGGAGCTTTGTGCCACCTGTGCACGGCATGCCTGCAGTCAGTGTGCACGTCCCTGGGCTCTCAGCTGCGAGCAGAAATCTGCCCACACAGGGGGCACAAAACCAGGGCACCCAGCCCGGGTGCCAAAGCAGAGCATGGGGCTTGCTTGTACCCTTGCAGTGGCTGCACTGCCCCGAGTCCCTGGAACTCACGCACCATAAATGTTATCCTGGGCACGCAGCTGCCTAGTGGTGACCTTCAGCCTGGGGTTGGGGACAAGGGAATAGTAAACGGAGGAAAAGATGTCTCAGCTCTCCCCTGTGAGGCTGTTGTCCCCCTGGCAGCAGACAGAAGCCTCCTGCTGGAAGCACTCACAGCAGCAGGGTGGACTTTACAGCCCTGTTTTATAAAACATTGATCTAAACCAAGGAACTGCTGAAATCATGATGCTTGGGCTTTCTGACCAAAGCAGGAAGACAAAGTTCCCTGGCACACCTGCAGTAAGGTGAGGGGAGAGGACTCAGGTGGTGCTTGGTGGGTACCAAGGACAAAAAACCTGGCTGCACAGGAGGCAAGAGGAGAGCTGAAGGGGACTCATCAATGTGTGACCGTCCAGCTCTGCCTGATGACACCCTAAATCCTAATTCTGGATGCCACCTGGCATCCCCCTGTTCCTGCAGGAGAGGGTACAGCTAATGAACCCATTACTGCAGGGCTCAAAGTGGGAAGCACTAAAGGAGCAATCAGACTGCTGAAATCTTACAAAACCTTTGACTCATCCCCGTTCTTGGGAGGCCACGTGTCAGCACTTCACCCATTTCTCAACATTTAGCTATTTTAGAAATGACATCTAAGTGCAGGTGAAGTCTGTCCGACAAGGTCTGTCGCTTACGACTCCAAAACACAGCTGACCTGCAAAGGTCATGCTGAAGGCTGCCTGAGAACCGAGGGCTTCCCCCCCCCATACAACACCCTCAGGCATTTGCTTCTCGCCCTCCCCATGGACCATCCCCAGCAGAGACCTTGCAAAGTCCCAGGCATCTGCATCTGGACCCAGCAGGCTGAAGATTTAAGGCACAAAGTGATGATTTCATGGTTCTGAGGAACTGAGACCAAAACATTTGCCCAAGACATTCCTCCAGCCTCATGTCATCTGCGGGTCTTGCTGCCAAGGGAGGGGAACTCCCTGTGCTTTTCCAAAACACGGCACCACAAACGCAGCCAAGCGCAGAGCTTGTGCTGGCAGGGGGCAACGGCCCAGGGCTGGGGTGGGGTGGAGGCCATCACCTTCTTCTCCAGGAGCAGCAGGGCATGGCGGCTGGTGCGGCTGGATGACTTGGGCAGGGAGCTGTGGGGGCCGTGGCCTCCCACCTCGATGTCCGAATCTACAAAGCAGCTTTGGGCGAGAGGGCATCGTGTCACACGAAGCGGGGTGCGAGCAATGGCCCCCGGACCTGTTTTGGGGTGCGAGGAAGGGGACCTGGGCTGGCATGGGTGTGTGTGTGTGAGGGGTCCCACCGACCCCAGGCCGGTGTGAGGGGTCACACACAGCCCTAGACCAGTGTGAGGGAGTCTCACCATCCCCAGACCAGTTTAAGGGTGTCCCACCACCCCCAGGCCGATATGAGGGGTCCCACAGCCCCGCACCAGGGCCTGGTGAGCTCCCTGCTCTGGGGCGGTGGGAAGAAGGTGACCCGGGGCCGCGCACCGCCTGGCTCCTCCATGGCCCCGTGTCCTGCCGTTGTGGGCGCGGCGCTGCCATGGGAGCAACAGGGTGGGGAACGCGTCCCGACCTCGGCAGCGCGGGGGCTGGCAGGAGACAGGGAGCAGGGGACGAAGGACAGGAGGGAGAAGGGGAGAAGGGGACAGGGACGGCCATGTCCCAGCCCACCTCAGCCCCACTCCTCACACACACAGTAGTGTCCTCGCCGGGAGCCGCATCAGCACCGTCATCAACGTCTCGCTGGAGGTGGACAATGCGCTCCACCCTGGCATCGAGTACCTGCACGTTCCTGTGCCTGACGTCCTCATCGCCCGCATCTCCACCTGCTTTGACACCGTCACCGACAGGATCCGCAGCGTGGGCAGGTGCGGGGTCCGAACGCTGCTGCACTGCGTGGCTGGGGTGAGCTGCTCGGTCACCACCTGCATGGCCTACCTCCTGGAGCACCACGCCATGTCGCTGGCCAGAGCCCACGCCTGGGTCCCAGGAACCAAGGGGAAGCTCTGCACCAGAGCCCTGAAACAAACTCTTGTTATCCAGGAGGGTTGTGGCATGGAGTCTGTGCTGCTAAAGGTGTGAGGGACTGGGGACGTGAACAGAGGCAGTTGGGGCTTGCTGTAAATACAGCCGGTTTCCTTGCATCATTTTTATCGGGGTCCTGTTGGTAAGTCTGAAGTCAAGCGTCATGTGCCGAGTGTTGTTTAATTCCAGCACAAACTGTGCTTATAAAGCAGGACAGAAACTAGCTGCGACTCAGGATACTTGGAATGGGACCAATGTTTGTTCTTCCTGAGATATGACTCTGGGTTTTGACACAGCAACCCGAATTCCGGTCATCTGCTGCATTTCAGAGAGGCCGGGAAGCGTGCAAACTCAAGTGCTGGGAGAGAATTAAGTCCTGAACCCTTCTCTTCCTCCTCCTGATTCCCCCGGCCTTTTTTCGGAAGGGGCCCTGGCCTCCCTCAGGAGACCCCTGGCTCTGTGGATGAGCAGCTCGGAATGAGCCCCACTTACTCCTCTACCTGCCGTATCTCCATTTGTGCCACCCGTGAGCAGCTCCCATCCCAGCGAGCTGAGGTGGGAGCACCAGGAGGAATCCTGCTGGCGGGATGAGGCACGGCTGCCAGCTCATCATGTCACTGTAAACTAGAAGCTGGATCTGGGCGCCCTTTGGCATCATCAGGCAGCAAACTATCTATTAATTCTGGATGTGTTTATCACAGCGTGAAGTCTTCAGCTCCAGCAGCTCCCTCATGACTGGCAATAACAGTTTTTTGGCATCATTCTTCTGGACTCAGATGGCCACTTCTGGCACGATGGGCCCTGTGTGGAGCAGGACGGAACAGGATCTGCTCCACAAGGCCGAGGAGGAAAGGAAGGTCTCGGGCCGTGCCACCAGCCAGATGAGGCTGCAGTTAGTGACTGCGGGGTCATCCCCCAGCTCTGCAGTCGCACACCGGGCTTTCCCTCTGCAGAACAATGGTGCCGCAAGCCCTCGCAGGTGCTGCAGGGGTCTGCCTCTTGTGTGCCTGCTGTGGTACCACCCAGGACATCACCAGGGCTTCACACCAGGCTTCAGTTTTACACAGCGATCTTCTGTGGTGCATACAGTAATTAGCACACTCCGAACAGCCCCCTTAAACATTTGTATCTTTGGCACCTACTTCATGATATAAAGTTCAGACGTCATCAAAATAAAGTACGATTTAGAAGATGTCTTTATGCTCCTGCGATTTCATGTTACAAATCCCCTCCCTGCTAATGCAGTAAGCCTCACCCGTGGGCAGCAGCTAATCCCCCATCCTGCAACACAGAAAATTCCCACAGGGTGCTAAAGGCACGCGGCTGGCTCAGCGAGGCCAGCCTGAGCCTCCTGCCCTGCTCCGCAGCCTGTGCCATGGTCACAGCCCAGCCCCGGCCTGCTTCGCCAGTGCCTCAAAGGGAGATCTGGGGAGCAGTTTAAGAGCTCCGAGAGGAGGAGCTGCCACCTGACCATGCCCCTTTGGGACACCCAAGTAGCTGGTACTGGGGAATGCCACCGGGCTGAGATCATGGCCTGAAATACCCGGAGAGGGGGACAGCAACCAGGCCAGACCCTTTACAGGCAGCATAACCCCTCCAGCACAAAGCAACCCATGGGACCCCTGTGCCCAGCCTGAAGCCAGCCCCACTCTGGGACCAGGCCAGCATACAAAGTGGTGGAAGAAAATTGCTGGTTGGGAAGCGTGGCTGGGCGGGCTGGTGGTTTGCAGGGCTGGAGCCCAGCCAAGGCAGCGGCTGTGCTCACAGCGAGGGTGAGGTGAGTCACGGGGCTGGAAAAGGGCTGGGGTGCTCTTGGCCCCGGGGCAGGGTGAAGCCCATGGGCACGGCCTCCCCTGGGAGCTGGGGCACCCAGCCGGTTCCAGGTGCAAAGTCACCACAGAAGCCACGGTAGGAGTACGACAAAAATAGAGCTTTATTTCAGGACGAGTGCAATCAGAGCTGTTCTCGGCCCCGACACCGCGCAGTGGTGCCAGCGCTCCTATCGCAGAGCTCCTGCGGGTGTGCAGCCATGTCTGGAGTGCACACAGCTGGGCTGGCACTCACACGCGTTGTCCCTTTGCATGTGCCGTGCCACCACTCCATCAGAGGCTGGTGAGCCCTGGAGGAGCGTAACGCCCGCTGGGGACACCAGCACTTCGCTGGCACGCAGCATCACGAGGGTCTGGCACGCTCCGTCCCGCAGGGGCACGAGGCGTGCATGCACATGCCCTACGTGTGCACCGGGCTTACTCCACCCAGCAGAGCTCAGTAGTGATGCACACACACGTGCACACGTGCACACACACACATCTGCTGTGCACAGAGATGTGCTTGCACATGGAGGCTGTGCACACAGACGTACACACAGCCTGTGCACCCTGCACACACATGTACACTCACGCATAAGGCTCTGCACATGCACTTGTGCCCCCGTACCTGGACACACCAACACACATGTGCCCCATGCTCAGAGACGTGCAGAGAGAGCCACTCGCACGTGCAGAGCCTGTGCCCACCAGCACACACGCCTACACGTGTGAGACCTGCTTGCCCACGCAGAGCCTTTATGCACCAACACTCACGTGCTCCCTGCACACACAGCAGAGGTCCACTCACACTTGCAGAGCCTTTGCACACCTGCGCGCCCTTGCCCCATGCACACAGCTGTGCACACAGACACCCCCTTGCACACACAGAACCTGCGCACTGCGGCGCACGCGTGCATAGGCAGAGCTCTGCACACCAGCACTTATGACTGCATGTGACCATGCGCACTGGCATAGATGTGTGCGTGCAGAGCTGCACACGCTAGCACACACGTGCACAAAGGGCCTGTGCACAGCGGCACACACGTATGCACGCAGAGCTGTGCACACACGCGTGCGTGCAGTGCTCTGAGCAGCGGCAGGCATGTGTGTACCCAGTACCATGCACCCCAACAAATGTGCACACAGAGCCACGCATACAGCACACACAAGTGCACAGTGCCCCACACACCAGCACATGTGCGTGCACGCAGTGCCCCACACACTGGCACAATGTGCACGTCGTGCCACGCACATTGGCACACACACGTGCACGCAGGGCCACGCACACCAGCACATACGTGTGCACGCAGTGCCGTGCCCACCGGCACACACGCACAGGGCCGTGCCCAGTGCTCGCCGCCGTCCCGTCGTCCCCGTGGCTGCCCCATCCCTACTCGCGCCTGGGGGGGCTGCGGCCCGGCCACGCTGCCCAGCGCCTCGCAACGAGCTGCGGCTGGTGGTACATGAACATCCCGGCCAGCGTCAGCCCGATGCCCAGGTAGCTGAGCCCGCTCAGGCGGCTGCCGAAGAGCAGGCGGGAGAGCAGGAGGTTGCCCACCACGGTGAGGTTGCCCAGAAGGTGGATGGTGAGGGCGGAGGTGAGGGAGAGGACGCAGAAGCTGGCCAGGTTGTAGAGGACGGAGCCGAGGCAGCTGAGCAGGACGCAGCCCCAGAGGGAGCCGTCGTAGCGCAGGACGCCCTGCCAGGCCGGGGCCACCTCCAGCGCCATGGCTGCCCCAAACAGGAGCCAGAAGCTGGGCAGGGCGGTGAGGCAGAGCAGGGAGACAGCATCCAGCCGGTCCTCCTGCAGCAGCAGGCCTGGGGACAGGGGGGACAGTCAGCGGGAGCTCCCCACCCAGTGCTGAAATCCCGAGAGAAATCCCGAAAATCGCTGCAGAGGGGGATGTGGGGAGCAGCCCCGTCTACGGGGACACGGGGACAGGAGCTGCTCCTGGCCCTGCTGAGGCAGCTCGCAGTGTCCTGGGGTGCCCCCCAGCCCGGGGACCACAGGGACGTCACAGCACGTGCCCAGTGCTCATCCTGACGCCAGCGCCCGACCCTGCAGTGCCTGCGTGAGTCACAGGCTCCAGCCACCGCGGCAGAGGAAACGCTCCCTTCCCAGCCGAAAAACAAGTGAGCTCGGGGCCAGACGGCTCCTCTCTGCTGCCTGCCAAGGACATCGTGGCTCGGGTGGCCCCGCTGCTCCCACAGCGCCCAGGGGACTCGTGTAGGGACGATGCTGCTCGGTGCACAGGGATGATGCCACTTGGCAGGGGGACTTGTAGGGGCTGTGGACCCAGCCACCCCATGGGGAGGGGACAGGGACAGAGGGGAGCAGCCAGTGTGCCTCTGTGCTGGCCAAAGGCACTGCCACCCCCATGGCCACAGCACATGGGACAATGTCCCTGGAGCTGGCTGGTGTGCCACCGCGGGGACACCAATGTGTTTGCTCCTCGCCAACGAACCAGGGTCACCTCAGGCCAGGATCATGGGACAGCCCCCAGGGCAGGAAGCCAGGGGGTGAGGGTGGCACTGGGGTGGCAGCAGGGACAGGGTGGGCAGGGGGTGATGCTGAGGGCAGGGTGGCACTGGAGCTGGGGTGGCCCTGGGACCAGATGGTACCGAGGCCAGGCGGGCAGGGAGTGGCACTGGGGTGAGCGGACACTTTGGTGTCACCAGGCCAGGGCAGGGCACTGGGACAGGGACATCCCCAGCACCAGAAGCAGCGGTGACACCGGTATCGAGGGTGGCAGAGGGGACCAGAGTGCCACAATGGTTGGGGTGCTGATGGCACACCCTGGGCGCAGCATCGCCACCAGCACTGGGACACCCCGGGGGCGCGCGGGCGGCACTTACTCTGCTGCAGCGACTTGAGGGCGCGCAGGACGGTGGCGGCGAGGAGGACGCAGCCGCCGGGCTGGTGGAACTGGACGCCACCGGCGATGCTGCAGGCGGCCCCGGCGCAGACGGGCCCCATGGCCGCGTACTGTAGCGGGTGGTGCCGGTGGCCCCGCAGCAGCGCTGACAGCAGCAGGGTGGCAAGCGGGGCTGTGGCGTGCACTGCCTGCGCCGCGTCCAGCGGCACCAGGCTCAGCCCCAGGTTGCCCAGGGCCACGCTGCCGCAGAAGGTGAGGCTCAGCAGGTAGATCCTGGCACGAGGACGGACGGATGGCGGTGGGCCCCGCGCCCACCCCAGCGGGTACCCCAGTGCCACCGCCGCCAGCATGTGCAGGGACGACAGCAGCAGGGGGTAGCGGAAGCCGTGGGCAGCAAAAATCCATTTGTTGAGGCCGGCCAGGGCAGTGCCGGTGCCCAGCCAGACCAGCACGGTGAGGGCCAGCGGCAGAGGCGGCCCCGACAGCTGCCACCCCGGGTCAGGTCTGCGGGGCTGGAGGGTCCCACCGGCGGCCGTCATCGCTGCTTCATCACCGCCGGGGCACCGCGGGCACATGGGCACCGCTGCCACGCCAGCCGTGCCGATGCGTGCGGTGTCCCCGGCTCCTCCCGGCGTCGGCGTCACCTGCCCAGGGTGGGCCCACGGAGGGGTCAGCCGCGGGGTGCCATGTGCAAGCAGCGCCGGCACCGAGGAGCAGGAGGAAAGTTTGATGGCGGGGAGCGAAGGCAGCGAGGCTCCTCCCCACCGGGCCGCCGCACGTCACCGCGGTCGGCAGTGCGGGCGTGCGGCGGTGCGGGCCTGCGGAAAACCGGGGGAGCGGCACGGCGAGCTGGGAACCGGCGGCAGCGGCTGCGTGTTCTCCCCCGGAGCCGCCCGCAGCCGGAGGGCCGGAGGCGGTGGGAGCACAGGCGGCCTCCATGGTGACGGCAGGGCTGCGTCAGTGTCCCCGGCTGACTCACGCCGGGGCGGGCGCCATCGCTCGCCGGCCTGGCACGGGCACCGGCATCCCCGCCCAGCGCACCGCCTGCCCTGGCACCGCTCCCCGCCAGCTGCCCCCGCCCCGGTCTCGTTCTGGGAGGGGATTAAATCTCACGGGGTTTCCATGCACGTTTCAGACAGAAGTGCCCTGGCACCAGTCCCCACGCTGGGGCCACCACGGTCCCCACCGATGCCATTGCCCCCAGCCCCTGGGGTGGGGGGAGATGTTGTCACCCCCAGCTGCTAAAATTAGGAGGTATGTGGAGGGGACTCTCCCTGCTCGTGCCTTGTCCCGCTGCTCACGTCTTCAGGCTGCCCCACAAGCACCCTTGGGGGCACTGCGCGCCCCAAAACCCAGGGGCTGTCAGCCACCAGAGCGGGGACAGGCCCAAGGAGCTGCCGGTGCCCAAGCAAGGAGCCCGGGTGCGCCCATCCCACTGTCCTCATCCTCACCCTCACCGGCGCACAGAGAAAGCACAGCACAGCCGGGGGATGCTGCAGAGTTTCATTGTCATCGCCCCCATCAGCCGGGGCAGCAGTGGGGGTCCCCCCCGCCTACCACTTGCTCAGGCGCAGGATGACGGTCTCCCCGTCCTCCGGTCTGTAGTCAGCAACACCTGCGGAGAGACGCAGTGGCCGAGGTGGCGGTGATGTCGTGAAGACAGAGCCGCGGCCCCGTCACCCCCCAGCACTCACTCACCCATCTGCAGGCTGGTGCCGAGGCCGCCCAGCAGCTGCCAGTAGTGCCGCTCCTGCGGCTGCGCTGCCAGGCCCAGCACCGAGGTCAGGAAGGGGCCCTGGGAGGTGTCCTGGGTCTCAAACCTGAGGGGCAGAGGGGGGTGAGGGGCCTGGGGGGTCTCAAGGGTGCCAAGAGACGCGGCAGGAGGGGACAGGGTGGCAGCCCCCTCCCAGGGTCTGGGCCCACCCCGGCACATGGGGTTACGCACGTGAAATTTTGGGGTCCCTGTGCTGGGGCCGCCCTGAGCAGGTCCAGGAGGGAGGCACCGGTGGGCACGGGCACCGGGAGGTCATAGAGCAGGTGCTGGGGACACGGTGGCACCGGGCACTCCACCACCAGCCGCACCATCATGTTCCCCGGCCCCACGGACAGCGGCTCGAGGGTGAGGGGCGTCAACGTGTCTGTGACAAGGACAGCCACCACGGTGGCATCGGTGCCAGCCCTGTGCCAGCCCCCTTGTCCCCACCCTGGCCCCAGCTCCTACCCGGCTCCTCCTTGCACTGCATGGAGGCGATGTCCAGGTAGCTGTGGCCGTGCAACACAGGCAGTGCCTGGGCCATGGCCGCAGCGCTGGTGAAGGCGTCCAGGCGCTGCAGCAGCGCAGCCATGGCCCGGCCGTACGCCGGCTGCGTCCTGCACTTGTCGGTGGCGATGAAGACCTGGGAGGAGAGGGAGGAAGGGCTCAGGGCAGGGCTCAGGCTCAAAGCGAGGGGAGGAGTGGGTCAGGGCACAGTGCTGTGGGCGTGGTGCTGCCATGGTGCCATACACCTGCACCCCCACCTGCACCCTGCACGTGCCCGCAGGCACTCACGCTCCTGAGCTCGCACATGCACCTGCACCCACGCCCACCTGCATGGCCAAGGGGGTGCTGAAGACATTGCCGATGAAGCCGTCCTCGCTCTGCACCGCCACGAACCTTGCTCTGATGCCACGCACGGCTGCCCGCAGCTCTGCTGCCAGCCCGGACCTGACGAGCTGCTCCCGCTCCAGGCAGGCAAAGGCCAGCGCCACCACCGCCTCTGTGTCTGTGGGGATGCCCCGTGTCACCACGGGTGCCACACACCCACCCCGGTGTGTCCTTCTAGGTCCCCAAGGGTCCCACGGCCCCTTACCCACAGTACTGCTGCTTGCATGCCGGAACCGCCTGTGCTGCTCGGCCACCAGCAGCCGCTGGATCACCTCCTCACGCACCCGCTTGTGGTGGACGCAAAGTGCCAGCACACCAAGGCTGTACTGGTAGTAACTGGTGAGGGGGTGGCCGTGCCGCCGGGATCCTGGGGACGGGACACCACTGTCACCAGGGCCAGCTGATGGCCCCACCGGAGCCAGGGATGCCAGCGCCCAGCTGGGTGACCACCGTGGCCGCCCTCTGGGGCCATCCCCACCTTTCCAGTCCTTCTCCAGGTAGTACTTGAGCCACGTCACCAGGAAGCGCTGGGGACCGGGGTCCGGCGGGGGGCAGGTGGCCAGCAGCCCCAGCAGGTACAGCGCCAGCCGCCCCGTCTCCGGCCACTGCGCTGCCGCCCTGGTGTCCCTGCAAGCAGCGGGGTCAGCGAAGGGGAGCTGCCACCCCGCTGCGGAGGGACCCACGCTGTCCCCGTCCCCAACCCCATCACCTACGTGCTGTGCTCGGCATCCCGGTGGCGATGGCCGTGGGATGAGTGGCTGGTTGAGTCCAGGCTCCTGCAGGGATTTGGCATCAGTGGGACCAGAAAGGGGGTCAGCGAACGTCCCCTTGTGACACACGGGGGTCGCAGGGGACCTACCGGCCGTAGCGTCCCTGGAAGGCGTCCCGCAGCCGCTCCAGGTAGTGCCGCTCGGCATGCAGGTCGTGCTCACCGGCGAGGCGCAGGCCCACGTAGACACCGGGGTCAGCGTCCAGCCCCGGCTCTGCCGCCAGCCCCAGCAGCCTCGCGCTCAGCACCCGCACCGCCGCCTCGCCCGGCGCCCCTGTCCCCGGGGGACCCCCGAGGCGTGAGGGCGGCGGCGGGTGCGAGCCCCCAGCCCGGCACCGGCCTTTCGGGGGGACGCGGCGTGGCGGTGGGGACGCGCTCCCCACCGGGACACCCCCACCCCGCTGCGCGCCCCCCGCCCCGCGCAGCCGAGCCCCCGAAAGTCACCGAAGAGCCGAGGAAGAGGCAAAGCCAAAGGAGGTGGGAAAATGGGGGGGGGAGGGCCAGCCCGGTGCCGCCCGCCGCCCGGCGGGCGGGGTGGGGGGGGGGGGGGGTCCCCGGGTCCGGCCGGGGGTCCCCGTACTCACGGCAGCCCCGGGCGGGCAGCGCGGCCGCCGGCAGCAGGACGAGGAGCAGCCACATCGCGGCGGGGCGGCGGGGGCCCGACCGGGCAGCGGG
>CM021711.1:5220478-5237421 GCA_011074415.1 Stictonetta naevosa
CAGGGGGTGGGGGTGTCAGGGGATGGGGGTAGCAGGGGGGTTGAGCGGGAAGGGGTGTCAGGGGTGGGGTGTCAAGGGGCTAGATTCCAGGGGAGTGGGGGGGGGCAGGGGGTGTGGGAGTCAGCGGGTGGGGGTGTCGGGGAATGGGGGTGTCAGGGGGTGGGGGTCCCAGGGGATGGGGTTGTCAGGGGAGATCCCGGGGGGGGGGTCCCAGCCCCACGTCCCCAAAACTGGAGGCTTCAGGGGGGGAAGGCGTGAGGGGGCGCCTCGCTTTGCTCCAGGGAGGGTCGGGGGGGCACGGCAGCTCCCCCCGAGGCGCTGCGGGCGCTGAGGGCCGGGGGGCGCCCGGGGAGCGGGGCGCTGCGGGGGCCGGGCTGGATCCGCGGCTTCGCGCCGCGCGCGCTGCCATGGCAACGCCCCCCCCCCCCCCCCCCCCCCCCCCCCGGTCCGCCCCCCCCGCCCAGAGCCCCCCCGGGGGCCCCCCCCCCCCCCCCCCCCCACACACAAAGGAATGGAACAGCCCGAGGCGCAAGCGCGCTGCTGTTCCGTCCGCACAGCGCCGCCTGGGCGCGTTACTTCCGGCGCGGCCGCCATTTTGTCCGCGGCCATCCCGGGCGGCAGCGAGCGGCACCATGCCCGCCGGGCCTGTGCAGGCCGGGCCTCCGGCACAGCCGGCTCCCCCCGCCGAGAGCAAACCGGTAGGTGCCGGGCCTGGGGTGGGGGTCCGGGAGGGGCCGGGGCGGGCCCGGGTGCATCAGCGCACGCCCCGGTTGGCGGCCTGGGGCCCGCTGCCCCCCGCGCCGGGGCTGGGGAACGGCGGCACCCGCCGGCGGTGTGGGCTGGTCCCGCGGTGCTGCGCTGAGGGGGCGGTGCCCCTTGGTCCCCTGGGGTCATCACAGAGCTCACAGAGCCGGCAGCGGTCCCGGTATTCCAAAATATCCCCAGCCACTAAGACCATCAAGCCATCCCGTACATCTCTTCTGTTGGGAAAGCTGCTCGGTGAGGACGGCAGGCGCCTCCGGTATCCCTCACAGAGCTGCTGCAGGGCCTAGCAAAAGAGAAAGCTGCCCTCAGGGAGAGTGCTGGGGCTGCAACTCGGCTCCTCCTGCAGCACGGCTGAGGGAACCACCTCGCTGAGCTGTGCTTGTCAGTGAAAAAGCTTTTGGTGCAACCTCAATGGGGCTGGAAGCTATCTGTTGTTTCATGTTGATTTAGTCAGTGGGATTCTGGTTCCCGGCAGTCCCGTGAGCCTGTAGGACTGATCCCCAGGTTGATCAGCAATGCCGAGCTACTCCTGCATGTGGTGTTGCAGGCGCTCCCCTTCGCTGCCCCTCGGCTTAGCACCTCAACAGACCCACTTGGGGTCAAGGCTGACACCGCAAAGCGCTGTGGAGGCTTGTTTTGGTTCCCATGGCGTGGCCTTCCTCCTCGCCCTGCTGTGACAGCCTCTGCAGCAGGTGCCCTTGACAAGCAGGCAAACATCGTCCCCCAGCCCTGGGAAGCTGGGGAGTGCCGTTACCTCGTGGGGCTGTTGATCCAGATGGCTAAACCGGATCTTTGCCAGAAAAACTTAATGATTTGGGGGCTGGGGAGGAGAATACACTTGTGTCTATCGTGGGGGTTGCTCTTTGGAATGCAGCGTTCTTACAGAGCCTTCCTTAAGCATGGGATTTCAGACCAGCTTGTTAAAGTGCGTTAGGACTGCTATTCTAGATGTAGATGAATAAATTGAGAGAGAGAAATGGATTTTCCAATTCAACCCGTTGAAAATAAACCCGGTCTCAGTTCACAGTCTGCCAGGCTGTGCTGTCACACCCAGATGCTGGTATACAACGAATTATTCAATATTGTTTGAAATTCCTTCTCTTGTTAGCAGTTGGGATTTAGGCTGTTTGCATTTGCTGCCTTGACTAGTTGCAAACGCTGCACAGAAAGGTGTCTCTCTGTACCACCAGTGTCATCATCTTCAGAATAATTTTTGTGGTTATGAGGTAGCAGGACAGAGAACTCTAAGAAAAATGTTTTTTTATTGCAGCCAGAAGAGGAGCCAAAAGAGGAAGCAGCACCTGCCAAGCCTGTGGTGGGAATTATTTATCCTCCTCCGGAGGTCAGGAACATCGTTGACAAGACTGCCAGCTTTGTGGCCAGGTAAACAGCGCGGGAGTTGGCTCGCATTTCGTGGGATTTTCGTGCATCTCTTCTTCCAGCGCTGAGGTCTGCGTAGCTCCAGAAGCCGAAGCAGGTCACAGTCCCCTGGCTTTACACAAAGGTTTCTGAAGGACTGAGTTCATACCAGTGAGGTTGTAGAAAAGAAACGACAACTGTCTGCTTAAGAGGTGCTTTGCTAGAAAAGCCCTGACAGCAAATAAAAGCAAGTCCTTTGCAAACGGTGTAAGGTGTGCTGCAATGGCTAGGTGACAGTTCCTCTTCTAAATCCAACCTGAAGGGCAGACAAAATTCCAGGTAGAAAGGGAGCCCTGTTACAAGCACTTCACTGAGCCATTAAGCCAGCAGGAGCCGTGGCTGTATTTTACGATGCGTAGGCAAATGGCAGACAAAGAACTCTCCTGTTGGGAGGCACGTGCTCCTTGCTGAGCCCTGCAGCCAAGTCCCTTCCCTGTGTACCTGCAGCTTCATCAACGGTGCCAGCAGCTGGGCCTGACGCTCCCCAGCTTGGCTGCCTCTCCCTTCGTAGCCAGGGGAAGAAGTGCACGCCTCCAGGGAGCGATCTTGCCCTGTCCAAGGGCAGATGGACTGCCCGCTATGTGTCTGCGAGGTTTTCGCCTGCTGACTGGAACTTGCTGCTTGAGCTGTAGCATGAGTGTCGATCTCACGGTTAGGGGAGGAGCCTAGAAGTTAGATAAATTGTGCTCCTCTCAGTTCCTTCCATTTGCCACGTGTCCATTCAGCAAACATGAGGCGCTGATGCCTTCCTCTGCTTTTTTTTTTTGAATGCTGAAGTATTTCTGGCTGTCTCAGTGCTACGTGGGGTCTCAAGGACTGGATGTCGGTCTTTCTAGCGGTGTACAAATAGCACAGGAGGTAGATACCTCAGCCAACTGGGCAAATTCTTAACCTCCGTGGTATCCAGAGGGGCTGAACGCTGTGTGCTTCCACATCAATTAAATGGAACTGTTGCTGCTGGTTTAAGGCAATTACTAAATGATGGCCTAGTCAAAGACACTCACTGTGTAACTGGTTTCTGAAAGGCTGCTGAGGAGCATTGTCTTGCTCTGAGGATAAGGAAGGGACTGTGTTTATCCCTTGGTACCGCACAGACATCCTCTTTTGGGAGAGGCTCAGTCCCTGAACAAGACCTAGAGGTATCTAGAGAACATGAAACAAGCTTTTAATTTTCTTAAAGTGCCCTTAGAAAATAACTGACTGTTCACTTGGATGGGAGAAAAGGACATAACCCTGGTGGCTCTCCTGAGTGCAGCGTGGTTCACTTCTGCATGGGCTGCTGATCACCTGCCTGCTCCTCACATGACCTTTCTTGAAACAAAACCAGCCTCAAAAACTTGTTAGTCTAGTAGGGGACTTGTAAACATCATCCAGTGAATCGTGTAATCTGTTCAGAGATGTTTGATATGAATGTAGCCAAACAAGATTGGAATGCCTGTGTGTGTTTTGAACTGCCTGGAGAAATGCTTATTGTGGAATATTAAAGGTTCTGGGACGTGCACGTAACTAGTATGTGTATAACTGCCTGCTGTGTTGGGTGAGAGTCTCTTGGAGGTAGAGAGAGGTAAACTCGTGCCACACAGGAGAGAAAAGTATTTGGGCATCACCCCCTCAGAAGACAGGTCTTCCTATGACAGAAACAGGCGTTTGTACCTGAGTTGATACCCATTTGCCTAATCTTTATTCCACCCTACAGAAATGGTCCAGAATTTGAAGCTCGAATTCGTCAGAATGAAATAAATAACCCGAAGTTCAATTTCTTGAATCCCAACGACCCTTACCATGCATACTACCGGCACAAAGTCAGTGAGTTCAAAGAGGGCAAGGCGCAGGAGCCCTCAGCTGCTATTCCCAAGGTCATGCAGCAGCAGCAAACTGCTCAGCAGCAGCTCCCACAGAAGGTAAGTATTTCTTTTCACTTCAGTCAAGAACTGACTGCTTGTTTCTTACACCCCGATGTTAAGCAGAAGAATACTAAGCAGAAAGATGATGCAATGATACATTTGTTATAGAAGATGGTACACAGGCATGGAATTTAGCATCTGGGACTTTGTTCTGATGCAGGTGTGCATCTCCCAGATGCTGGTAACTCACAGGTTTTGTGAAACTTCCAATATACTGTATCACTTATTCTATTTTAATTACGTTTACTCATGTACTCTTACACAGTACTTAACGCTGGTGATCACTTGGAACGTATGACTTTAGGACTCCTGCCATACACAAATCCTTTAAAATCCCTTGGAGTTCAGTTTGGGCTTGTTGCATGCACAGTCGTATATAAATGCTTTTCTTTTTTTCCTGCCAGAAGGATCAGCTTGACCTGAAAGTGTGGAGTACAAAATGTTGCTTAGCTGTCTTTATGCATACAGGATGGAAAAAGGGCACTGACTGAATCTTGAGTCTTTTACGTGCTTTGCATGGCCAACAGTCATGCTGTGTGACACTGGAGGACTGGTAATCACAGGAGGATCGTAGCAAAGTCCTGATGGTTTCCAGTGTTGTTAGCTGTTAGAACACTTAATTTAAGAGCAGGCCTAAATAGAGGTGTCCAGATACACCTTACATTACTACTTTCTTCCATCCTTGCAGTTGCCAGAATATCTAGACTGATGGCACTTTCCCTCAGCAACTGAAGGAAAAATGGGCCCTCCCAAGTGTTCAGTAACAATTTCTTGATGGCAGTCACTGAGCTGTCTCCGTTCTGCTCCGCAGGTGCAGGCCCAGGTGATCCAGGAGACCGTTGTTCCCAAAGAGCCACCTCCAGAGTTTGAGTTCATTGCAGATCCTCCCTCCATCTCGGCCTTTGACTTGGATGTGGTGAAGCTGACGGCACAGTTTGTGGCTCGGAATGGGCGGCAATTCTTGACGCAGCTGATGCAGAAAGAGCAGAGGAACTATCAGTTCGACTTCCTTCGCCCGCAACACAGTCTGTTTAACTATTTCACAAAGCTGGTTGAGCAGTACACGAAGGTACTTGTGGCAGTTCACCTGTGAAGCTGCTGTCTTCAGCAGCAATGTTGATTTTGAAGACTACAGATGCCCTATAAAACAGACTAGAAATGCGTACAGGTCTAGGAGTCTGTCCCTTAAATCTTGCCCTTTAAAAAGAGATTTCTTGCATGTTGTTGGTAGCACGTGCAGTGCTGAATGCAGTGGGTTGCTGCTGAAGTGTATCAAACACTACAGCAATATAAATAAAAGTTGCATTTTTAAAAATACTAACTATAGATAGAAGGGCAAAGAGTGAATATTTTAAGTTCAAGTACGAGGAATAATTAATACAGTAGCAACAGAAGAAATGGAACGTAGTCCCAGGGGTCTGCTAATATTTTTATCTATTGGAAAGATAATAGTTGCTTTTAAGGAGACTGTCAAAAAGGAGTCATTGCCAACTGTCACACAAACTATGTTTCAGATCTTGATCCCACCGAAAGGCTTACTCATCAAACTCAAGAAGGAGGCTGAAAATCCCAAGGAAGTCCTAGATCAGGTATTACATGAATCATTTTCAAAATTGCTGAAGCATTTCAGTTACATTTTGAATTCTCTCTTCTCATGCTTCTAATTTACTGGCAGCCAATACAGATACATAGAGCTCCACGTAAGATGGGTGTGTCTCTTGTAGTCACAAGGGTGACTTGAATATCAGGGTGCTCAAACTCACCTTTAAGCTTCTAGGTTCTGTTTGTACTGGGGTAGTTCACGTGTGGCACCGAAGAGGCATAGGTAGCTGCACGACGCCATTCCCAAATATTTTTCCTTCTCAGACAACTTCACTGTGACACCTCAGTCACTTGTAGTTCTATCAGTATGTTTTTTTTACTTCTGTCTTCATCACAAAGGCTGCTTGTGCTTTGGAGGGGTGACATCGCAGACTCTTTATTACAACCCTGTAAATTGTTTGCTGATTGTGAATCCTCAACAATACATAAATCACGTCATATCTGGGTGACTTGGTCTTAACTCAAGAAGTTTGCAGTTCCAGCTTTAGAAAATCACTTCATGAAGCTGGTGCAGTACCCTGCTCAATTGGCAAACCTGTAGTTTCTCTGTAAATTACAGCTGTTTATTTGCTCTGCCAAGCCTCTGAAGTGGTCCTTGCGCAAATGCCTTGACAGTGTTGGTAGGATAAACTTGAGACACTGAACAGATGATTATTGTGTGTTTTTTGGTGCTAGCTTTATGTCTGCTTGTGCAGGTGTATTACAGAGTGGAGTGGGCAAAGTTCCAAGAGCGAGAGAGAAAGAAGGAAGAGGAAGAGAAGGAAAAGGAGCGTGTTGCTTATGCCCAGATTGATTGGCACGACTTTGTGGTTGTAGAAACAGTGGACTTTCAGCCCAATGAACAAGGTACTGAAGTTAGGCTTTGTAACCTCTTTGAAACTCTGCTTCCTCTGAGTACAATGCTGGTTTTAGGCAGACGTGGAGTTTTACAGCTGTATATCCCTCAAAGATGAATGGGAAATCTTCCTAATGACAGGGTAGGGCTGGATTTTTTATTTTTTCCAGGAGTTAGTAATGTTCTCCTTGCACAAAGGTCAGGACTGCACAGGTGTCTGCTTTCCCACCTGCAACAGGACAGCAGGTACTTGGGGCTTCATCTCTGGGGCTCCCCAGTTTAAGAAGAACGTGGTCCTATTAGAGCAAGTCCAGAGAAGGGCCACAAGGATGCTCAAAGGGCTGGAGCACCTCTGCTGTGAAGACAGGCTGGAGTAGTTGGGGTTGTTGAAGGCCAGGCTGGATGAGGCTTTGAGCAACCTGGTCTGGTGGAAGGTGTCCCTGCCCATGGCAGGGGCTTGGAATGAGATCACCTTTAAGGTCCTTTCCAACCCATTCTATGACCTTGTTCCATTTTCTTATAGGTGAAAGCACCACATGTACCCTCATCATCAGGTGTTGTACTGATGTTGGTCTGGATGGAGTCCACCCACTCCCTTCTTTATACCTCAGCTCGCAGGAGCTTTTGATAACTCTGCTTTGTAGAGAAACTTTCTCATTCAAGAAACTGGTATTTCTGACTGGTCATTGACCAATGAATTGGGGCCAAGAAACAGAAGCTCTGTTTTCTGCTTTGTAGGGAATTTTCCTCCTCCCACCACTCCAGAAGAGTTGGGAGCTCGAATCCTCATCCAGGAGCGTTATGAGAAGTTTGGAGAAAGTGAGGAGGTGGAAATGGAGGTGGAGTCAGATGAAGAAGATGAAAAGCAAGAGAAAACAGATGAGCCCCCGACCCAGCTGGATCAAGACACACAAGTGCAGGATATGGATGAGGTAGGTAGCCAACAGAACCAGCATCACTTTTGCCTCATGAGATTTGTGACTGGTTTATGATGCTCTTCATCTTTGTTGCAAAAAGCTCCTTTGTTTCTTGAGGAAATTAGGTTTCTTTGCTTCTGATGGAATTTCAAAATAACCTGTTTCTGCCAAAACGCTGTAATACGGTATTTTTAGTATTTTCCATGACAAGACAATTTACAAGAGAAACCTGGGCATTCTGAAACCTAGTGATGTGAATTTGGTATTTCTGTGACAGAGTCTTTTAGGCTTTCTTCTACACTGGAGTCTGGAACATTTGAAGACTGATTAATTTTAGGCTCTTCCTCTAACCCCCAATATATTAGCTGTTTTTTTATGTTAACAAGGCCATGGTTAACCATAAGCACCTGCTTGCCCTGCTGTGGTAATGTGGAAGCTGAGGAGTAATTCCTTCCCTTTTTTGGGTCTACTGAATCTTTTAATTCGTGATTACCCTGAGGAACTGCGGTAGTATAGGTGTCCAGAGGCAAAATAGCTCAGTTGCTTTGAAGCTGCGTGATTGTTCCTATCAGTGCTACGTAGAAATTTTATGCTGTTCTCGTCTTTTGTGTGGGTGTTTGACTACCGGAACTTTACGATTTTTTTTTCTTAAACAAGGGCTCGGATGATGAAGATGAAAGTCAGAAGGTTCCTCCTCCACCAGAAACCCCAATGCCACCACCTCTTCCTCCAACACCAGATCAGGTCATTGTGCGGAAAGACTACGATCCCAAAGGTAAATTGGGCTGCTGAAGGCCAACTTCATTTCTTAGCCTGTAATCACAAAAGCATTTGTTTCTAGGCCACATCCTCTGGTGGCGTGTTTTTTAACGGCTGCGGTTTTGTTTTTCCAGCCTCAAAACCATTGCCGCCTGCCCCAGCTCCAGATGAGTATCTTGTTTCCCCCATCACTGGGGAGAAAATTCCTGCCAGCAAAATGCAAGAACACATGCGGATTGGTCTCCTGGATCCTCGGTGGCTGGAGCAGCGTGATCGATCTATCCGTGAAAAGCAGAGCGACGATGAGGTCTATGCCCCAGG
The DNA here is from genome assembly GCA_011074415.1 of Stictonetta naevosa. Taxonomy (NCBI): domain Eukaryota; kingdom Metazoa; phylum Chordata; class Aves; order Anseriformes; family Anatidae; genus Stictonetta; species Stictonetta naevosa. Next base: position 5,229,001 of record CM021711.1, read on the forward strand.
TCAGCTTGAGCATCTGACAGAGCCTGTGAAACCCACTTCCTAGATTAGCGCTATGAACTTCTTAGCGTGCGTCCTCACTCCCCCTAGTTGCCACTGATAAGGACAGTCTTTAATGTAGCTTTCTGCGCTGCGTCCTTAGCGTGCTGATTATATGGCTACTTTTGTCGTTAGTATGTTGAAGCCCTTCTGCAGAGTTAAAGGCAAAGATGGCTGCTGCTGACCAGCCATCAGTTGCACTCCCTCTCTGAAAAGAGCAGCACTAGGCCAATAGGTGCCAAATAGTTTAATGATTCGTTAAAGAGTTGTGATCCTGTTTCGCTTGGAATTCTTACCTGAAGTGATATAATTCCTTTTTGCCTGTAGGTTTGGATATCGAAAGCAGCTTGAAGCAGCTGGCAGAACGCCGTACCGATATCTTCGGTGTGGAAGAAACTGCCATTGGTAAAAAGATTGGTGAAGAAGAAATCCAGAAACCAGAGGAAAAGGTAGAGTGGGAACAAGTTCCTGTAGTATTGTGAATGCTCAGAGAGAGGAGTCTTTTGAACCTTGTTCTTGCTGTAAAACTCGTGTCTTGATCTATTTGTAGCTCTCGCTGTAGTCTGTGTGGGCTGGGGTTATTCTCATGTATTTTATCCTGTCAGGTGACGTGGGATGGCCACTCAGGCAGCATGGCCCGCACGCAACAGGCTGCTCAGGCCAACATTACTCTTCAAGAGCAAATTGAAGCTATCCATAAGGCCAAGGGACTGGTGCCAGAAGATGACAGCAAGGAGAAGATTGGTCCCAGCAAACCCAATGAAATGCCCCAGCCTCCCCCTCCTTCATCAGCATCAAATCCCCCAGCGAGTGCTCAGCCCATCACATCTGTGCCTCGTCCACCCACTGTAAGTGCTCGGGCTTCCAAAAGTAGACAGCTGTGGCCATAGTTAATTAGAAAGGAGTCCTGACAAAGCTCAAGGGTTATAGCAGGCCACTGGCTGGAAGCAGATTTTGAGTGAAGTTGGTGTTTCCAAATGGCTCCTAAGCCTTCAGAGGTTCCCTGTTGAACTTGCTGTTAAAAAATGAGAATAAGACGTAAGTGAAGTCCCTCATCCTTAGCAGTATCAAAAAGACTTGATCAGCTGAGCAGGGGAAAAACCTGGGTGGTGCCTTCTTGGAGGAAGGAAGTACGGCTAACAAATGCATGGGTGGGGGGATCTTTTTTTTATTAATGTAACAAGACATGATGCGAAAAATGAAAGTAGTGGCAGGTGAGAAATCTTAGACGCTTCACTGCCCCATGTTCCTGTGCACCAGGGATTCTGCTGTGACCCTGAGAGCTCCTTCTCCAGGATCACTGTGCCTCGCGGTCTGGTTCCTGAGTGGTGAGGGAAGGAAGAACTGCTTGATGTGTTAATGAGGTTTCTGTGCCTGTTTACAGGAAGCTTGGGCTGGCCGTACGGTGAGCACGCAGAGGTTCCCAGCAGGTCTTTGCCCAGCAGAAATCCTCAGTGTGTTGCCGTGGTTATTTTAATCAGGACTGCAGACAGCACTGAGATGATCATTGCATGCATCTGCTAAGAAAAATGACCTTCTCTCTCCAGATGCCCCCTCCTGTTCGTGCTGCCGTTGTTTCTGCTGTTCCTGTCATGCCTCGTCCCCCGATGACTTCTGTGGTCCGTTTGCCTCCGGGGTCTGTCATAGCCACCCCTATGCCTCCAATAATCCATACCCCACGTATCAACGTTGTCCCCATGCCGCCGTCCGCTCCTCCCATCATGAGCCCCCGCCCTCCTCCCATGATAGTGCCGACAGGTCAGTAACTTCAGCTCTTTCCCATTCATAGTCAGCTCCCATCTAGCGTGAGCTTGAGCTTTGATTCCCTTTTTCTTTTTGTGCCTCTGGTAATGGTGACTGGGACTGCAAACCATAAATCTCATCTTTAATGATTTTTTTGCGTTTAATAACACTTAACCTTGCAGCACTGCTTCTGGGCTCCAGTCTTCTGCTACAACATGAGAGACAGCACAAGAGTTCTGTCTTGGTGGGGCGCTTTATCTCTGTGTGCCCACTCGGTGTCCCTGGGGGTCTGACCAGGTGAACGCTGGGGATCTGTGCTGCTTTCCAAGAGGAACCAGAGTAAAGCTGATCTGCCAGCACCTCACTGGGTGTTACAGCTTGTTAGGGAAGTTGCTGCTGCAGGAGGAAGAGCTGTTGTCCGGCTCCATTCCTCATAGTGGCTTTGTAGCATGAGGTGATTTTAAGTTAAAAAGCACGACATGAAAACACTTCTTCCTTTTTTTTTTTTTTAATTGAAGTGCTGGCATTGCTGCATGCCAAACTGAGAGCACTTTCTTTTTTGCAAGATCTGCAGGAAACTCTTACGCTGCTTGTTGTCTTTTCCTGGACTGTTTCCCAATATAAAAGATCTAATGTTTAAAGTTTACATGTTGCTGTTGCTTGTGTTAACTTCCTGTATGTATTGTGGCATTTATTTTCAGCCTTCTCTAGCTTGCTAATAAAGTTTATGTAAGGGATTATCTGCTGTATAGTTGGTGGATGACTGCAGGTTGTGCTTTTCTCCCATCCCGTTTCAGCATTCGTTCCAGCACCTCCTGTGGCTCCAGTTCCTTCCCCAGCCCCGATGCCCCCTGTTCACCCACCACCACCTATGGAGGATGAGCCGGTTTCAAAGAAACTGAAGAGTGAGGACAGCCTGATTCCAGAGGAGGAGTTTCTGCGCAGGAACAAGGTATGCGTGTAGACTGGCTGCTCGGTCAGAAGTCCTCGCCCTGCTGGGCTGTTTGTTCAGCCTCCTGTATCCAGAGGGGATGTAAAGTCCACTGACGACAGAGGGGAGCTGATGTGCAAGTATCTCATGAGACAGTGACTTTCTGAGAGGGCTCCTTCCTCCTGTTGTACCTGAGTGAGCTGAACTGCCCTGTATTTTACTGGAAAGAGCAACAGAGCGCAGCAAACAGAAGCCTAGTGAGATGGTACTCTTCTGTAATTAAGGGCAGTGAGAAACAGGTTTATAGTAATGTAAAGAAGAACTAATGCTGATAAGCTTTTAAGCAGAAGACTGCTAAGCTGGAGATGCAAGGAGATTTAATATATCAATGTCAATGTGGTAGTGTGGGAATGTGACATTCTGTAACAACGTTGGGCTGAATTCCTTCCTGAGCAGTGGCATCATCTAGGGTTGAATTTTAAGTCCTTTAAGAAGGGAATGCTGTTTTTTCTGGACACTTGCACTGTGGAGCTGCCTCCTGCTTAATGCTGCTTGTGTTCACTCTGTGATACTCTGAATGTGATGCTTGGTGAATGGCAGACTAAGGGGAGAAACCCAAGTAAAGGTTTTGTTTTGGTAACGGCAAACTGACTTTCCCAATATTGAGACAAATAATACTTCTGTGTATTCACTGAGCAGTCAAGATAAGCGATTAGTATTGGGAAGGTCTATAAATACTTTGTCTGCCACTCTTATCACAGCCCTGAGCCTCCTTGCCTGTGAGAGACGTTATCTTTGTTTCCTTGCAGGGTCCTGTCACGGTCAAAGTCCAGGTTCCCAACATGCAGGACAAGACCGAATGGAAACTGAACGGCCAAGTGTTGGTGTTCACCCTGCCACTGTCAGACCAGGTATGTAGCTTATTAACCTGGCCTTTATCCCTTGCTGTTCTGTTGTGGAGCATCTCCATGTTGAGAGTTGCACGACAGGAGCTATAAAACTGGAAATTCCCCATGCTGTGGCCTCTTGCCAGGCTGTGTGGCTGGGGGTGCAGCGCTGGCTATCTGTATGGTGTGGAAAAAGTCTGAGGAAGCTCTTTAATTCTTTGTAGGTGTCTGTTATAAAGGTTAAGATCCATGAGGCCACAGGGATGCCAGCTGGGAAACAGAAGTTGCAGTACGAGGTGGGTACAAGTCCTTCAAACGCTACTTGTTTGTCGGTGCTTTCTCACACAAAAACTATCTTTTTTTTTTAAAGAAAAAGTTGTGCCCACTGCGGTATTGGGAAGAGCAGAGGGAATGGATTTCCTGTCTGTACAGCACACTTGGTTACAGTGCTGTGTGCTGTTTCAGCAGGACAGACCTCTAGTAGGTGGCATCAGCGGAACTTCACATCCTCACTGTTGCAGATGAGGCCTCAAAGCCTTAATATGTTCTCTGAAATCAACCTATTTTATTGAGGGGGGGGGCAGGAATGTGTTTTGGGGGTGGGGCTGGTTGTGATTTTTTTTGCATTTAGATACAGCGGTTTGCCCCTCCTGTTCTGTCACACACTCTGGAAGGTCAGGCAAGAGTGCCTTGAAACCCTTGGGGGCTCTGAAAGGATTTTCACCAAAACACTGGAGTGAAGGGAAGAGGTCTCTTGAGACTGGAGCTGTTGTTGAAAAGGAACAGTGCCTTTCTCATTTGTTTTCAGTCATGCATGTGCCCAGGCACAACCTGCTGCCTAAGCAGTGAACTTTGAGCTCTTACCTCCCAAGGAATTTTTCTGTGGGCAGATAGTGTTAACCCTTAGCAAGAAATAAAAATAATTTAAAGGAGGAAAAAAAAAAGGAGGGGGATCTAAACAGCTTCATCTGTTGTGGTGACTGATTCTTTCTGTATTTGTAGAGGTGTGTATTGTGTATTGTCAGTTCCTACACTTGCGTAATTCCCAGCCTACCCGCCTCTTCCCGTGCCAGTCTTGTGAGACTCTGGGATCTCTCCAGGCTTTTCCCAAGCCTGCAGTGTTTTGTCATCACTCTAGTTCGAGAGTAGGGCCAGGAAGACTTTGTCTATGTGGGGTTTTGTGGGAAGGGACCATTAAGGTTTCTGCTGTGAACATTGTTTATTTCCTTTTTTCCTCAGGGCATCTTCATCAAGGATTCAAACTCCCTGGCTTATTATAACATGACAAGTGGCTCTCTGATTCACCTGGCACTCAAAGAAAGAGGAGGCAGGAAGAAATAGCTGTGGAGCTCAGAGATGTAACGGCTCCTTTGCCACTTGCGTAGCCCCAACCATTCAAATTCTCCAGCCTTTTAGGGGCCACTGTGACAAGCTGCAGACTGCCTACCAACTTCTTTGAGAAGAGAGACTGTGAACCCGGTGCTTGGGTGGCTAATGAGAGGGGGGAGGCTGGTAGAGCCCTGAAAGCTGTGTAAGTGTAGTGAGCTAGTACGTAACTGCAGCGGTCTGTTAGTGATCGATGCTTTGCTAGAATGCAGGTGTCTAGGTTTGCTGTCTCCCCGTGAATTCCCTAGAGAAGCCACATTGAGGTCATGCCCAGCTTAGTCTAGATCCATCTTTGAGGGATTTATACTGACCAAGAACATCATCTGTCTGACCACAGTGTTTGCTGCTTTATTTAACCCTTTTTCTAATTGAAAACTTCTTTCTCAATGTGCTTACTAAGCCCCTTGTTCTTTTTCTGTCTCAAATTTATCTGCAAGAGCCTCTTGCATTGACCCTGGCTTGGAATTTTATCCTCCCTCAGTGTAAGTGTGCATGGCTGTCCCTTGCGATAAAGGAGATCTGGGACTGCATGCTAAGCAGCTTCATGCTTGTTCTGTACAGCCCGTGATTTGTTTTAATAAACATGCATCTCGGTGCGAGGTCCTGTTTGCAGCAGCTCTCGTTCTTGGGGGTTTGGGCTTTTTAGGTGGAGGTGTGTCTGACTCGGTAGCGCTCCGGTCCTGGATGGGTTGTGGGGAAGCGCATTGGTCTTTAAAATCAATTATTTTATCCTAGGAAATGCTTTGATTTCCTAGGAAAGGCTTCAAGAAGAGGGTTCTGTTAAAATTTTCTCAGTGCTACCCATGTATTCCCAAGCATAACGCACACGTGTGTACTCATATTTGTCTGTGTATGGGTATAGAGGGGTGGTTTTGAGCTTAAATCTCATTAGTGGGAATTTTCTTGGAAATGTGTTTCACGCTACCACGCGGTTAGCATCTCCTGGTTCTGGAGAGCATTCAGATCCACAGAACAGATCATACCCTTACCTTCCGTCGAAGCTGTTTGGCAGTTTGAAATGTCCACAACCCAGGCACAGCGAGGCCAGATTAAGCTGTGGATAGGTAACGAGGTGGCCAAGGAAGGTGGGTTGTCTGCTGCTGCCCCAGCAGCCATGTCATTTGGGTACCTCTGCTCTTTTGGGACAATCCAAAGCCACGAGTTGTTTGTTTGTTTTGCTTTCTTTTGTGTGGTGTCCAGGCATTACAGGAAGATCCTGTTTACCTTATTTTGTGCTCGGGGGCCGGGGGGTTGGAAGAGACGAAGCAGGAGTGAAGAGACAACGTCCTATGGCCTCCTGTGCGCTCATCACGGGGCGGGCGGCCAAGGAAGTGCTGTGCTGCAGGGAAGGTGTCTGGCATGGGCCCAGCCCAGGTGGCGGCTGCTTCTCCTGCTCCTCCAGCTGCTCAGCTGGCAGATGCCCACGTGTCTGCGAGCGGCGCATGAACGCAGCCCGCTCCCCTTGAGCCGCAGGATGCTGAATTAATAGCTTCTCTGCAGGTGTGGGCAGGCTGTTTGGGTGTACTGAGGATGTGGGGGTGCACCTGCCCCCCAGGAAGGCGTGCTCATTGCTTTCCTCTTGCTTCTAAAAACTAGACAATAATAGTGTGGTAGGGTTAGGACAATAGGAACGATGTTTTCATAGGGAAAACAAAATGGGGGGGCAGAGCTTGGAGCCATTGCAGTGGAGGTTTGCTAAAGAAGTGTGTGAGTAGCTCGCTAGCAAGTGCTGTTTTCCAGAGCTGATTAAAAACTGCAGAGAAAGCTCTGAAATGGAGAAGTCACGTTCCTGCACCCTGCGTAGGACAGGACTGTGTTTAAGGTCATGCAGCTCTTCCCTCCCCCCGCCCCCCCTGGCTGCACCCGCTGGCAGTGCGAGCAGCCACGGTGCTTGTGCAAGAAGAACCTGGCCGCCCTGCCCAGCCACGGGTCGTTCCTCGATGGCTCCTGACGGACTCTGCGCTGGTGCCTGGATGACATTTCCAGCCTCCACCGCAGCCAAGCCCGGGTTATGAGCCTGGCAGGGCCGAGCACCCAGCCCCACGCTCCTGCAGGAAAACACACGCCGGAGCGCTGGAAATAGCTCCCATGGAGCCTTGCCAGCAGCGAGCCAGTTTCAATCTAAATATTACAGATAAACGTTGTAGCAGGCTGTCCGTGTGTATCTCCTACAAAACAACTGTTATCAGAGCTTTCCACTCCGGCGCTGAGGACCTGCGGCGTGGGGGTGCCGGAGAAATCTGGATAGGGCTTGGTGGGGGCTGCCCGCCATGATCTGTGTGCCCTGGGTCCCTCGCTTACTTGCCCATCACGTACCCCCTTTTAAGAGGGGTCTCGATTCTAATAAAGCTCTGCTGGTTTTGCAGATGGTGGTGGCACTGTATGCCGGGGACTGCACTTGCTGCCTAACTCCTGCTGCAGCCTGGGTTGGGACGTGGCCGTGCCGCCCTGTGCTGGGCCGGGCTGGGCCCTGCCGCGTGCTTTGCGCTGTATTTTTAGCACGGCCAGGGCCAGGCCAGTTCCACCAGTACGGGCTGGTGGCGGCAGCACCCAGGGGGCTTGGCAGCCTCCCGGGAAGCCGCGAGCTCTGGATGCGGCGCTGCCTGCGGGGAACCAGGCATTGCCTCCCGCCGCATCCCTGTGTTTTGGGGTTGGATGCTTCTCCCTGTGCTGAAAGCGGTGCTGCTGGGGCTGGGCACCGCTCCCTGCAGGCCCCTCAGCCCGGGTTGCAGCGTGCCCTGAGAGGGGAAACGGGGCGGGTGTTGCTGGGCTTCGACGCCTGCCATGCATGCAGCCCCCCTGCTGCGGTGCTGGTCCTGGGTGCAAAGCTGGCTGCAGGCGAGTGAGAGGAGGGAACGGGAGCTGCCCGCAGCCACCAGGGCTCTGAAAACCAGCCTGGTCCTGCTGGGGCCCGGCCCTGAGCCCCCCAGTGCACCCCGGGGAGTCGCAGCCCCATCCCGGCACAGGTCCAGGGCAGTCCCTGCAGCACCGCTGTGGCTCAGCCGGGTCCTGCTTCCACCCCAGCCCGCTCCCAGCCATCCCCCCGCTCCAGTCCCCGTGTCTCCTAAGTTTGGCCCCAGTTCCTCCTGGTCCCATCCCATTTTCCCCTGTTGCCCCCGGTCCTATCCCAGTTCCTCTCAGTTCCGTCCCAGTGTCTCCCCAGTGCCCCCCAATTCCACTCAGTACCTCCCAGTCCCTTCCAGTCACGTCCCAGTGCTCCCCAGTTCCCCCAGTCCCATTCCAGTTCCCCCCCAGTTCCTCCCAGCACCCCCCAATTCCACTCAGTCCCCCCCCAGTCCCATCCCAGTGCCCCCAGTTCCTCCCAGTCCCATCCCAGTGCCCCCAGTCCCATTCCAGCGCCACCCAATTCCACTCAGATCCCCCCAGCCCCATCCCAGACCCCCCCTGTCCCTCCCCGTTCCCTCAGTTCCCCCCCCC
>CM021711.1:5268987-5386402 GCA_011074415.1 Stictonetta naevosa
GGGGGGGGGGGGGGTCGGGTAAAACTGCAGCCGCCTCCAAGTCTCCCAGGCAGCCCTGGGAGAGGCTTCGAAAAGCTTCGCCCAGGCCAAGACCACCTAACGATCCAGCAGTGCGCCGGTCCTCTCGCATGGGGCCGCACCGGTTAACAAGGGGCTGATTATACAGGAGACGTTGGAGCGGGATGATGAAATTTTCCTCCTCCTCCGGAGCCCTCGGGCCTCCCGCCAAACCTCCCAGGCATGAGACAGAGAGCGGATGAGCTAAGATCCTGTGTGATCATCTCTCGTGTCTCGGAGGAGCCCCGACAAAAAAATAATCATCAAAATTGAAAAGCCCCCAAAAAAAGCCCTCTTGCTCTGCCCCGCTGGGTTGCTCTGCACGGCTGCAGCCCCGGCACGGGGTTGAGCCCCAAAACATCACTGGCATCCCCAGAGGTCCCCACGGGCACAGTGTGGCTGTCATCTGTCACCCCCATCCTGCCACCAGGCAGGGGACCCGGGTGTCCCCTGGAACCCTGCTGTCACCACCCCAGAGGGTGCCCGGGATGGCACCCAGCCCATTTCCAGCCACGCCATGGGAAAATTCATCATCAAACAGCCGCCATACCCCCCAAAAAGCAGGGATGGGGCAGGGCACAGAGCGAGAGCTCCGTCCCTTTGGGATGGGCACCACGCAACAGAGCCAGGTCCCGCAGCGCATGCTGGCACCGCGACGGCTGCAAGTGCCACCATGCGTCTGGGGACACCTGGGCTATCCCCATGGCCACCGTCACCGGGTCAGGGTGCGGCCAAGGTCTCGCCACCCCAGCCCCAGGCTGGACATCCAGGCTCCATCACCGCTGCGGTGGGATGCTCGCCACGTCCATATTGACGGCTCAGCCCCGCCGGGGGTGCAGCAGGTGCCCGGGGGTGTCACCATCCCGTCCCCACGTGCTCGAGGGTCAGGGTTCGGGACCAGGGCTGCGGGGCTGGGAGCTGGGAAGCGCCGCACGCTCGGGGACGAGGTCTCGGCGAGCGAGCGCGGCGGCGAGGAGCTGTGCACATCTGGATTTCTCACGCTTGCGTTCAACGTCCCTCCTCAACCAGATGGCAAAAATAAATAAATACAATAAATCAGAGCCTCCTGACACAAATTGGGAACTCACGCCCGGGCTCTGCGTTTCATGAGTCTCCCTGGAAGACAGTCAAGCGCAGGCGAGGACAATGGGTTCACTTCTCCCTGGTGTCGGGTCATTCCCAGTTAAGGATCATTAGCAGCGGGCTGGGATTAACCATTCCTTCCCTGGAAACGTGGCTACCTCTGAAGTGCAGACGGGCTCGTGACAGACCTAAAACTGCAAAAATCCCCATCCCTTGCCTCCTCCCAGGGCTTTTGGGCCGGGGCCGAAGGCGGCCCCCAGCTCGTGCCATCACACTGGCCAGGACACATCGCCCCGCGCTCCGTGGCCGTCCCAGACCCGGGGGAGATGGACGGGCTCGCGCTGACATCAGCCAGCCTCCGATCCCACCCAGCTGGCGTTCGGGGGAAGCTGGCCAGCCCCACGAGCGCGACGGGACGCAGGGCCTGCAAGCACCGGGGCGAACCGGCACGGCGGGACCATCGGGACCTGATTAGCGGTTCCCTTTTGGATATGGGACTGGAGAAACTATTTTGGCTGGGGTAAAAGCCAAGGGGGGGGGGGGGAGGGAGGGGGGAAAGCTCCGCGGAGCCAGTTTGCTGTCATGAGAGCAGCGCCTTCACCCCGATAACGGAGTGGTCTGACCATCAGCGAGCAGTCCCCGAGCCGCGAGGCAGCACTGCCCTGGGGGAGAGCGGTACGTGAGGAGCCGCTCCTGCCCGCGGTGAAGTCAGTGCCTGGGTGTGACTGACTGACCTCAGCCCTTGGCCCCGCGGCGCGCATCATGTGCTAACTCACTCCCCGCGTAACCCGGCCGGACGGGTCCACGCCGCTGCCCCGGGCCACCAGCCAGACCGGACTTGCTGCAGGTGCGGTCCCAGGGTCCTGCGAGCGGTGCCCACGCTGCTTCCTCGAGCCACCACCGGCATCCCGAGGTGGGCGACCCCACGGACAGCGAGCCCGGGTACCACTCGGGTATCCCCGTGGAGCAGCCCGCGGTCCCCTGCATCCATCGCCCCACGCTGGGGATGGACCCGCTGGAGCACACGGCCACTTCTCCACCCCCGAGGTGCCCCCAGGGGTTGTTTTTTTGGAAAACGCCGCGCTGGGAGGCTCGCACTGCCCACAGCAGCTCTCTGCCATGCCCAGCCTCTTTATGGGACCCAGGCCCCAGGCTGGTCCCCGCCGAGGAGAACATCGCGTCCATGGGGCTGGCCAGAGGCTCTTTCTCACCGTCCCCAGCTGGCCGCTGGCCCGAGCACGGAAAGCACAGAGCTGAGCCCATCTGAAACGCATTCGTCCCCGGGCACTGTTACTGCAATAGCAGATGCTCCTGCGGGCCCCCGACCACATCACAGCGCGGCGGCGCAGGAACCGCACGCTCACATGGGAAGAAACAGCCCTTGCCCTGAACGAGCGGCCCGAACTCCTAATTGAAGACCAACCGTAACAAATAAACAAGACAATGGGCTGGAGGCGAGATGAACGCCGCGTCTTTCGCAGAGCCCGGCTCCTCCATGCCCTGCGGGGGACTTGGCAAGGGCCGGCGGCGCAGCGGGGAGGGCGGGGGCCGGATCCGGACCCCCCGGCGAAGCCGCTCACTGTGCGACACTGCCGGAGCTCACGCTGGCCCGGGAGCTGCGTCCTGGATGACACATCCCCGCGGTCCCCCGAGACCCTCGTCGGCAGCTTTGCTAAGCAAGTGTTTAGTCTTGCCGCGAGCGGGCTTGGACCTGGATCAAGCTGCTGGAGAGGACACTCCTCACGGCCCCCTGGGGCCGGGGCGCCGGGGACCCGTCTCCAGCCACCCTCCGCCACCCCCACCCCGTCGAGGACAGGATGCGCTGCCTCGCCAGGCAGCAGCAGCGGTGCCACTATCGGGGCATGCAGCCCAGAGCGGGTATCTGATGGCTGGGGTTATCTCCGCAAGCAAACAGGACGTGGGGAAAATTCCTCAGCCTCGGGTTCTCTTGCCACTGATGCACAAGCCTCGATAAGGTGCTTGGCACCCCGATAAGAGGCTGTGCATGCGGATGCCCATGCAGGAGGTGTTGGAAGGGGAGCGAGCACCCCGTCTCCTTCCATCCCCACCAGCAGTGACCTCGTCTGACATGAATTTATCCCCCCTTGCAGCAGAAGCTGCAGGGCTGAAGCTGGTCGAGGTGCAACTGCTTAATGGAGGCGTTTCGGTTTTAGCCCAAGCCCAGGAGGGGAAAAATCAGGGCTCAACGGGACCCGCAGAGTTTGCCAGGGCCAAGCGGGTGGGATCTAAGCCCTGAGCATGCCCCCATAGGAGCGGGCATCACCTGGAGACCCCTCCAGGACGTGGGGATGGTGGGGAAGGACCACGAGCGGGCACACGCTGCCGAAGCCCCCGTGCCCGTCCCACCGCTGTGACTTGTGGTCCCAGGCCCGGGAGCCAAGGGGGTTGTGACATCTCTGGCTGTGCATCTGCGGGAAGACAAGCCCCCGCGGTCATTTTTCCCACTATTCCACTGTTTCCATTATTCTCTGAAGAGAATAAGTCAGAAAATTAGCGAGGGAGGCGGAGGTGCCCGAAGAAACAGAGAAAATGGAAAGCAGAGATTTCTTTCTATGTTCAGGGGAGGTGGCAGAAGAGAACCATCGTGACTGGGAACAAATGCGCCCTGCTCGAGGGTTTCCACCTGCTCTTTGCTCTCCCTGAGCTCTCCGACCCCGGGCACCGGCAGCACCCTCCAGCCCCGTGGCACGGCGGGGAGAGAAGGAGATGCTCCGAGCCAAAACTGGGGGTGCCTGACACTATAGCACCCATAGCACCTATAGCAGCTACAGCACCTAGCTCAGCACCTCCACCACATCACACAGACCCAAGCAGGACCCCACCACTGGGACCCCCCCAGCCCAGGACCCCAAAGGGCGCTCGGCTGCGTCTCCCTCCACTGTGCTAAGCTTGCTGCATGGGTGCCAAGCATCCCCCCGGGCTTTGCCTGCCCCAGGGACACTTTTCAGGGCTTAGTTGACACGTTAACTTCTTGCAACAAAGCGAAATACGTGCCCGGTGCTACCAGATGCGGGTCACGCTCCCTTTTCCCCTGTGGCTGCCTCTTTGAGCCTCATTTCCTAAGAAAACAAGGTGTGTGCGCAATCATGGTGCGTGAGCGTGTGGCTGCCAACCAGAAGCGACTGATGGCCCGAGGCCGCACAGGTAGGAAGCTCCTACATGCCTTGCGAAGGCAGGAGCCCCAGCGAGCCCCCCCGGCAGTGGGGAAGCTGCGGCGGGGACCAGCCTTTGCTAGCCATCCAAGAGTCTCCTCCTCAGCGCCCAGGCTCCCCGCGAGGCACGAGGCTGTCGGGAGCGGCGCGCCTGAGTCATCCTGCAGCTCCTAGAGGGATGTCTGCACTCGTGCTGCCTTCCTCCTGGCCCGGCACTTCCCAGGTGGGCGACATCCGTCCCAGCCCCACAGCAGCAGAGAGGATGCCCGTGGGGCTCTGGGACGGGCCTTTCCGTGGGGCAGCAGCAATTACCCCGCGGTGGCACTGCCAAAACCCCAGGCTCTGCTTTTGGTGCCTGTGGGCAGCCTCTCCCTGTGCCCAGCGCCCGGGATCAGGGTAGCTGGGGTGGTGCCCCTCAAGGATCAGGATTTACCACCCCCTGGGGCAAAGCAATGAGCTCCCTCCTTTACTAACCCTGCCACAACAAATATTAAAGCTTTTGGCCACCCCTGCATGCGCAGGAGGAGGGGACCAGCCTGGCTCCCAGTGCCAGCAGGGTGGGGAAGAGCAGCGCAGCCCTGGAACTGGTGGGATCTGCAACCCTGGGAGCATCCTCGCTCACATCCTCGCATGCTCACACCAGGGCCAAGCCTGGGAGGAAACAAACCCCAGCTGTGCCTCTTTGTAGCTACTGTGACCGGGCTCTTTCCCAAGCAGGGTCGTGGATGAACAGCAAGAGGAACCTGCCCCGTTGCCCTGGGGCAGAAGAAGCCACCAGGCTCCGTGCTGCCTGCAGCACTGTCCGGCTGCTGCACGACCCACCAAGAGCAAGGGGAGCTTGTGCAGCTCCTCCGGGGTCTGCACCGGTGCGGGACCACGCACGCCGCTGCTGCGGCATCCTCGCGGCCGTGCCCCCCGCGCGCTCGGGACGGTTTTGTGTCCGGGTGTGTTTATGTCTCCGCATGTCGGCCTGCATCTGTGTTTATGTGCGTGTTTATGTATGTGTGCGTGTGGCTCCGTGTGTGTGGCGGTGTTTCTGGGCGTGTACGGGTGTCTGTTCGCATCGGGCTCTCGGCTAACCTCTTAGGAAAGGAAAACAAGGCTGGAAGCCTGGCAGCTGTTCCCCGAGCCCAGCTCCAGCGCCGCTTCCAGACAGACAGCAACCGCAGGGCTGATGACCGAGCACACACGCTTCCCTTCAGGCCTTCTTAATTGCTCCGTCAGATATTCTGAAACAAAGGAAATTAAAGAATATACCGATAGCAATAAATATGTCACAGGAGCAACAAAAGGCAGCCGGCTCCCCGGGCGCCTGGGAAACATCCCTTTTGGAGAAGGGGCTCGCGGAGCCGCCGGCGCAGCGGGCACGGGACCAGGCTTGGCTGGGAGGCAGCGCAGAGCTGGGTGGGCATTGGCAGCGCCGCTGACCCCGGGAGAGGGCTGGGAGGGTTCCAGCACAGACGCGGGCCGGCGATGGCCACGCTGGATTTCTCATGGAAACTTGCGTAGGAACTTGCCAGCTCCCAGGATTTTTCCCCTGCCTTTGCCCAGATTGTCTCCAACCATCGCTGATTTCCTCCAGCTGCCTGGACTCGAGCGCGGCGCAGGAGCTCGTGGGGAGGAGAGCTGCTGGCGGTGTCCGCAGGGGCACGGGGCCGGTGGCTTCCAGCCGGAGGTGGCCACTGGGCCACCAGCGGTCAGCGGGGCCAGCCGGGCTGGTGACATGGGGGACAGCACGATGCCATGGGTCTGAGCTGGATGGGGGAAAGCAACATGATAAGGGGTTTGGAGAGGGGCTGAGCGTGAGCTGGCGGTGGACAGGGCTGTGGCTGGCAGGGCACGGGGACGACCTGAACTTGTCACCAAAGCCCTGACCCAGACAGGGAGAGAGAGCACGGCCGGCTCAAGCAAACACAACCTGCCAGAAGGGATGGAAGAGGCCAGCGTTTGCTTAGCCTGGAAAAGGTTGGGCTGGGAGTGCACGGCTGCACAGGCAGCAATCCGCCAGCAGCAGGTGGGACAAGAAAACCCCGGGCTTCTGCAGCAGGAGAGGTTCAGGGGAGGTTTTCCAGGCTGGGGATGTGCCAGGACTGCTGCGTGCGAAAGGAAGAGGCAGGATTGGGATGTAGAGCGGGCTCCATGCTGCTCTCCCCGGCATCTCCGGGCAATGGTCCCTAATGGCCCTGACTTTCTTCCACCTCCCGGCTGGGATTTGCAGCCCTGTTCGCAGGGAGGTGACACGTCCAGCGCGAGGGGTTGAGCTCAGGCAGCAGAACGGGTTTGCTGGGCTAAATCCCTTCTGGAGCCGGAAGGCTTTTTTGGCTTCCTTACAGTGGTGTCCAAGCTATTGTGGGAAAGTACTGAGCACCGCTCACCACTGCCTCCGCTACAGGCGGTGTCACAAGGCTCACACAGAGGGGCTGGGGAACCAAGTCACTTTGGGCTGAAAAACATCTTTTCATCACCACAGGGGAGGAAGGAGCCAGCTGGGCAGAAAACGCAGGCAGGGCAGTTCCCTAGATCAACATTTTTCCAAAACGTAACCTGAGGTACTCCCTCTCCCCGCCCAGCCCCGCTCGGTGCACAGCCCCCCGGCTCACTGTGCTCGCCCCCATTTCACCTCTCCGAGCACAACCCCTGCGCTGAGCCCTGCTGGGGGCCGCCGACCGGTGGTGTCCCTGTGGCACCCCACGGCGCACCGGAGGGCAAAGGAGCTGCAGCTTCCCTTCCTGGGAGCTGGAGGGGAAGGAAATGTGGTCGCCCGCAGCACTGCCAGCAGCGGCTCAAGGCTGCCAGCAGCCGCTTCCGCTGCACCGAAGCCGCTGGGGCAGCGTGCGGGTGCCACGTCCCGGCCCGAAATACCAGCCGGTGCCAAGGGTAGGGAGCAGCCCCAGCACACGGGGACATGTGGGTGCCAGATGCCAGCGCACCCGTGGGGTCAGCACGCAGCCCTCACTGCGCTGTGCTGAGCTGGGAGGCGTCCAGAGCCGCTCACGAGCTCGTGCTGGCACATTTAGCTTCCCCGTCTGGAGCCCAGGGTTTGGGGCTGAGCACGAAGCTCAGGGCTGAGCCACAGGCGGGGAAGGTTGAGGAGCAGGGTGGCAGGGAGGTGCAGAGTGAAATCCTGCCATTCCCTCTCAACCCTCACCTGCGTTTGCTTTCCCCCCCCCTTGGCAAAATGTGAGGAGGCTGCTCAGCACTGCCCGTCCTCGCTGCAGGGACATCGCACGGTGCCCAGCACATGCAGCCCCGTCCTGGCACCGTGCCGAACCAGGAGGAGGAAGGGGAGAGCAGGGCAGCTCCTCCTCTTTGATCCTGGATCAGAGCACACCGGGAAGCAGCTTGGGCATGCGGGCAAGGGGAAATCCTGCACCCTCCTCCCTTGTTGCAAAGCCGTGTGCGTGTTTATGTGCAAACATCCAGCCGGGAAGCCCAAGGGCACGGAGCTCCCGCTGTGCCCGGGAAAGCGCTACTACCTGACGCAGGGCTGGACCTGCTCTGCCCATCCCTGAGCGGGTTCCCCGCAGCCTGGTGGTTCCCAAATTCCCCTTCTCTTCCCCAGGTGGATCCCAGAGAAGGAACTTCCCACCTGAGCAGGCTTGCCTTGCCCCCAGCCACGGGGAAGCTGCGCCCTCACTTTGCTCAAGAATTTGCCTCGGAAGGCACCCAGGCTCCCTCACAGCTCCCGCCTGGCAGAGGGGCAGCTGCCGTGGCTGGCCTCCCCCTTCCCCCGGGTCAGACCCTTGCAAGGAGCTGCCAGGCTCCCAAAGCACCTTGATTCATTCTGCATCGTATTTTTTGAGCAGAAAACTGAGTTTCTGAGGAACAGGCGATGATCACCAAAAGCACTGGCAGAGACCCCAGTGCTCGGCTGGGTTGCACCAGATGGTCCCTGCCGCCCCTTCCCGCTGGGATTTGCAGGGGCTCCCCGTCCCCAGGAGGGTTCCCAAGCGCCGCTGCTCGCTCTCTGCTCCGCTGCCCCCAGGCTCAGCCCCCTGGGGAGTCCCGGTGCGGGCAGGACGCGCTGCGCGGGGCCGGCCGGGCGCAGGGTGGCCCCTACACACGTCTTGGGGAATGCCGTACGCGCTGCAGGATTTATAGGGATCAGCTCTAATCTCCAGGATCACCAAACACAAAGAAAGCGGCTCTTTGTTTCCCCAGGAGGCTGCAGAAGCACTGAAGCCAGCACAATTTCATCCCTGTTGCACCAGCAAGTGGTGGCTAAACCTTTTTTTTTTCTTTCTTTTTTTTTTTTTTTTTTAAGATCAAAGGACCGCTGGAATTGCCAGATCAGACCTAGACCCCGCAGCCAGGCTCTGCCTCGGGCAGTAACCAAGGCCAGATGCTCCAGCGGAAGGTGCGAAGCCTCCTCAGTGCAGAGATGGAAAATATCTGCCCGTGCACAGCTCCTCGGCACCCGGTACAAGGGCACGGGGGCTTCGCGGGTCCAAAAGCCCGGTGTGACCTGGATGGGGATTCACACGAGCTCATTCACAGACTGGTGTTAGCGGGGAAAGGTCCCCTACAGTTAATATAGAAAGAGAGACGAAAGGTTTCCTTTAGAGCAGCTGAGAAGAGTCATCTCTCTGCTCTGAATCATCCCAGCAAAGAGCTGAGCTCTCTGCACTGGCCAGATACGGGGCTTTAGGGGCGCTGGCCCTCAGCCAGAGCCCTCCAGCACCTCACACCGGGGTGCAATTTCCAGCAGAAAGGGCTCTGGCACAGCGGCAGCGAGGCATCCTTCTACAGGAGCCTCTCGCAGCCTCCCTCAGATGCCAAAATCCTCCTACAGGGGCCTCTCGCAGACGCCAAATGCCACCGCGACACACGAGTGAGGTGCAGGTGAAACTGAGAGGCGAGGCTCTCCTGGAGTATCCCTGACCAGCAGGGGAAATTCGTAGCAGAGCTACGGGCAATGCCAGAAACTCCAGATAAGCACCCGGTGACGGCACCTTGAAGAGCCCAGACCTCTGCCACATCACAGCAGCGTGACCTCGAGAGGGTCACTTCCAGTGTAAGTGTCTCCCTCTTCGCAGGGGGGATAAAGGTGCTCAAACGTCCCGAGGGATCAACGAAATTACTGTCAGAAAGCAGACGAAATGCCGGTTGCAAGTGAAAATCCCGAAGCCTGCCCGCAGGCGGCGTGTGCTGGGGCAGAGCCCGGTGCCACCGGCACCTCTCGGCACGAGGCCGTGCCACCGCGGCGCACCCAGCACCGCCGGGGACACCCCGGGTCCCGCAGCGGCCCCGAAGGGCCCCCGGCCCCGCCGGCCCCGGGTTCCACTTTCAGGCCCGGCGCTCCCGCGGCGATGATCGCAGCACTTGAGTCATGAGCGGCCTCATTGAGCCTCGCTGAGTGCTTCCTTTGTCCGCCGTGGAAGGGTGCCCAGGCTGAAATATCTGACTCGCACATCGAACTCTCTTTCCTAACAGCTTCCTACACAGCAGGCTCTGTTGCTGGGCTAGAGGGAATTTTTGTCCCGGGCTTCTTGACGCGGAGGCTTTTCAGACAGAAAACCCTGACTCATGGAGCCGTGACGTTGACTATACTGCTGTGTAAGGCCTGATACTAGACGTTTGGCAACGGCCGGCTCCAAATCCGGCCAAGGAGAATGTATGCGTTTTTGAGAACTGAATATGTATTTCTTTTCTGCTTTTAAGCGAAGGGCAGAGGAGGGAAGCCTTCGCAATGCCTTAGTAGTGAGGGTCACCCAAACACAGACAATGTCTCCCACTGGATAGCTTAAAAACCAAAATGAATAAAATAATGGTTTTTCCCTTTCCCTTTGCAGTCAGTAGCCAAATACGCTGATTCTCTTCCGGAGTGAGCAGCTGCCAATTCCAGAGCAGAAAACCTCCCGTAGCCAAGTACCTCAGCGCTCGCGATGCTCTCACACAGCCTGGGAAAAAAGGGAGCGGGCCAGCCAACCAGCGCCGCGATTTCTGCAAGTAAATGTGTGACGGCCCTCCAAAACGCCACCAGCACCGCGTGTCCGCTCGCGGGCTGACGTCTCTTTGAAGGCAGGACGCGCACACGGCCATGTCGGGCCCTCGCTCACGCTCAAACCCTCCCCGCAGAAGCACCGGGCTGACGGCGGGTCAGGTCCCCGAGTCACCCAAAGCGTCCCCAGACTTGACGCAAGCAGTGAGCATCCTCGGACGATCCCTTCTGGCCTTACCCAACGCGTACACAGATGATCAGGCTTTGAGTTTGGTTGGTTGGTTTTATTTTTGTAGTTGTTGTTTTTTGTCTATTCCTGCCCCAAAGCCCCAGGTTAAGCTTCTCTGTGCAATAGTTTGAAAACAGAAAGTACATGCTGTCGGGCGGCTGGCCCGATTCTTTCCTTTTTCACCTCAGCATAATTCCACTGCCTCCGCAGGGGAACCAGGTAACAGCCAAACAACCACAAGCCAAAGGAAATACTTGCCACGCTTTGTCTAGCGGCCGTGCTTACCAGTATCTTCCACGCGTCTGAGGTCTGCACTGATTCAGAAGCCCTTCACCATGGAACAACCCCCCGACAATGGAATAACCCCCCGATAGCTTCGGGAAGGGTTTCCCTTGCACCAGCTGCCTCCTGCCCCACCGGTCTCCGAGCAGGTCAGTGCCCAAGCCAAGGGTCTCTGCCCTGTCCCACAGGCTCTGCCTCTGCTTAGGGCACGCTGCTAGGAACCACCAAAGCCTTGCCAAGCCCATTTGGTGGCCCAGCAGCAGTGATTAACAGCAGCTAATTGCTGAGCAACATCCAGCCTCATATAAACAGGGGCAGCTGTGGCAGAGGCCAGCTGGAGATGTGTGAGCAGAGCTCAGCAAAGGTCTCGGGTGCCTTGACTGGAACAGCAGAGAGAAAACAAAACAAAACAAAACAAAAAACAGCCTTTTTATTGCATGTACACAGAGCTCCTTCACTGGTCCTTACTGAAACTGCTGCTTTATTAGTGCTGGGGAAGCATCTGGAAACATCCAAGATTAAAGATCTGTAAGGGCAGCTTCTGCAAGGGCTCGCGGACGTGGCTCCTGCCCCCATGGCCAGCACTGCTCAGGAGGGGAAGAGGGGAAGGGGTTTGTATAACAGAGCTCTGAACACCCTTCTAGGCAGTCCATGAGCTGTGCCTTGTCCACAGGGACACACAGCTTCACTATCCTGGTTAGCCTGAACCTGTAAGAAAACCTACTCATGGACAAAAAGCAACTGTCCCCCTTGCCCTCCTGGCGGCTCCCCGAGCCGTGTGCCACCTGCTCGGGATGACATTCACGGTTCTGAGGCTGGCAGAGGCTTGAGTAGGCTCTAGCCAACTCCAAATGCCACTCTGTTTTCTAGAGACATCACTTTCCTGTGTTTTAGACAGTCTTACCCTCTGTTGCTGAAAAAAAAAAGCCGTGTGTGTGATTCAAGGTCAATTTACTGCACAAAGGACTTGGTTTCCTGTTATCAAGCCTAGACTCTCATCAGAATAAACATCCCCTCACTGCACGTCCTGTAAAGAAATGCAAGCAATAAGAACAGAATATATCATGGCATGCCTACGAAAGAAAACCTCGTTTCCCACATGCCCACCCCAGCTCCCTGCTCCCACTGCGGGGGTTTCCTTGTAAATAGCAGCAGCAGCCCCCAAACCTCCCCAAAGGATGTTTGATCCCCTCCTTAAACACAGGTTAAACACAGAGCTGCATCCGTCTGCTGAGGGATGGGGCAATGTCCAGGAATGGGGCATGGGGAGCCACAAGCAAAGGGGGCAGCGGTGCTGTGGCTGTGACCGCCGGGCCAGGCAGCCACCGAGACTGCGTCGAACCAGAGGGTGTTGGAAGGCTGGAGTGTCTTAATTGCTACTTTTTCTAGCCCAGAACTGACAAATTTCACTGCAAGATATTTAGGACTTGCCACGGGAAGGCCGATCGATTCCACGCTAGAACAGTAGGTCATTGATGCTCGGGGAAATGCCGTACGAGCACGTCTGGCACACAGATACCCAGGGCGGCGTTTCCTATGGAAAACTCCTGCGAGGCTTCGGAATTTCAGCCTCCGTGTAAAGGAAGGATAGCCGTGCCAATCTGCCTGAAATTATCCTTGGAAACTGGCAAGAGAAAATGTGCCAGCTCAGATGCAAATCCCTCTTATTTACCTCGTGATGACAAAAGCCAGATGAAATTTTACTCATCCATTAACAAAGGAGACTTTGCCCAGCAACACACGTGGGTGGGATTCCACTGGGGTGACATTACGCTGCTGGCACGGAGGTCTTGGCCCCCGAGAATGGCAGTCCTGTGGCATGACAAACACAGGCACTCAGCTGCAGCAGCCACGACTACGTACTTTACCTGCTGACTAAAGAGGAAAAATGCAGAATGTCCTAAAATTAAAGTTCCAGCTGAGATCCTGAGAGGGTAAACTCAAGGAACGGTTCTTTGGGTAAAGGTTTATTATTAGACTTGTCAAAAATACCAGCTCATTTCTAATCGCATTTATAGCAAGGTACAGCCAAGATGTTTCACTGGTATCAATTCAGAAATTCACTGGAGGAAAAAATGATAGCCTAGCTCATGTGGACAGTGTTACAACATGATTTTTGTATTACTGTCGTGGGTAGAGGCCACTCCATGCTCCACTGAAATCAATGTCAAACTCTAACCCTCCTGATTAAAGTGTGAAAGTATCTTCATTTCTCCTACCCGTGCGTTACGTTTCATTTCTTCTTTCTGCTCTCCTTCCAGAACCGAAAGTCAGATTAGATAATTTCCTAGAGCACACGCTGCAGTGGAAATCCCAGAAGAATCCTCAGCTGTCAGGTAAAAACCGAATGTTGACACCTGTCCGTAAGATTAGTGTGCAGTACCAGAGGCTGGGGTTATTTTCTTGTTAAGGACAGTATATTTAAGGATGTGGTTGAGACAATGCTAAACATTTTCCGTTTGACTTCAGTTTGACTTTCAGTTTGAAAGAGAGATATCACTCTTCTTGTTAAACGCTATCCCAGAAACAGGGAACGGTTTTCAGAAGCACCACCAACCTGTTTGCGGCTTGGCAGGTGTAAGGATATCCATATCACGTCTATTAAAAAGCCTGTGGTCACGAGAGACAAGAAAGGGTTCCCCTTCTTCACTGATTTTCTGAAAGCCCTGAGAAACATTCACTTTCCCCTTACAGAACGTTCCCAATATTCTGGTTTTTAAAACGGCCTGTCATCTTAATTGCTGTTTGTATCTTTGGCAGATCAAAGGGAGGATGTCTGTGATTCTTTGTATTACTCATTGTTATATTAACACAAAGATCACATATTCATTTATTTTGCTTTAAGAGGTAACAGTCTCCTTTCACTGCAGGCACGTAATTACTGTAAGTATTCAGGGGACTTGCCAAATGATGCACGGGGGGGAGGAGGAGAATCTTTGAAGAAAATTGTTCAAACGTAATTTAGTTCACTAATTGGCAAGGGACCGTTACTAACGAATTGCTTCTGTTTTATGTCAGTAGTGAATCAGGTTGATGATGTGTAACATACATGAAGTCAGTTAACGAGTGTTAACTAGAAATGTGACTGAAACACAAGAAAAAGGTTTTTTTACCTTTAGCTAGCCAAGCAGAATTGCTAATAAATAAAAGGATATGTGTAAGTGGCTTAGATGATTCCAATCTGCAGTGGAAAGACTTTTCTTAGAATCTGATGGTAACCACAAGCTTGTGGGAAAGAAAAATCAGACGCTTACTGTGGCACTTCATCACAAGTTACTTCTAACCAAGCCTGAAATGAAAATGACTAAAAGTCATTACCGTAAAATAGCTGATTAGAAGCCAATGTGAACTGAGACAGTGAGTCTCTGGCCATGGCTACAAGACCAGGACACCGTCCGGTCAGCTAAGCCATGGATTTACTCGGCAGCGTCTGGGTGCTCCCTCTTGCTGTGCGGTAACCCCAGACAGCCTACCTCACTCTTGCTGCGGGCCAGGACACCTTGCATTTTCCAGTGTGCATGAAGCAAGCTGACAGACTAACTTGCTTGAGTTACCATAAACACGGACACGTTTGTATTTCTCCTCTATGCATAATACAACAATATAATGAGGCTCCGGGGGCAGGCAGGAGTCAGTGGGCTGAAGAAATACAGAACTGCAACCTCCAGCAGCATGAGGGCAAAGCTGTCAGGTCAAGGCAGGTCCCGAGCTGTAGCTGTGCCGTGAAGAACGCAGGCCTCCCGTGGATGTGCAGGCATGAGAGCAAATACCATTACAAAATCTGGGCAGAAGGAAGCTTTCTCGTTTGCTCTGGCATGTGAACAAACTGGCTTATTAGGCCACAGGTGCAAAAGTGAGAACACAGGACTGAAAGTGAGGATAAAATGGAGAACTCTCATGTTCTGCAAGTTTTGTGAAATAGGAATCAAGCCACAAAACCTGCCAGACACTGCTGCAGGCTCACGGACAGACAGTGGTCTGTCTGCCTTGGGCCGAGTAAGGACAGCTGTGGTATTAGCATTAGGATTGCAATGCGTAACTCAGCTACCTGGAAGAGGAGGTGAACTGAACCTTTAGGGGTGTTCAGCTTCAGTGTGATCTCTACCCAGACAGTTCTGGTCTGGCCTGCAACTCCTGCAGGTGGCCAGCCAAGCACAAGCACAAGAGAGGTGCATCAATCCCCACCTCCTGGTGGGCTTCTACTCAGCCACAGAGAGGTGATGGTTTCAGCAGGCAGGAAGATCCACGATGTCTGGAGCCAATCTCCAATGCTGCCGCAGCACAAACCATCCCCACGTTAATAGCAGTGGGGAACCCAGTGTGCCAAGCGATGGCACCAGTGGCCAACATCCTTCTGTCACATGCCCTGCATGCTATGGGTCAGACAGCTGTCAAGTGCTCCTCACTCCTCCTTCCTGTGGGGCTGACATAAACCACAGAAGAAATACCTTACATCCAAAACCACCGCTGCTCTTCAGGCCCTGTCCTGAAATCTCTTTGTTGCATATCTGAAATGTCAGGGATAATGCTACACTACGAGGTGCCTTACTGTGTTGTATTCTAGTGTTTTTATTTCCCCATCCCTGTAAGATTTAAACTCTTCAATCAACACTGGGTTGGGAAGTGGGTGCACTAAATTCCCTTCGGTGTTTCGTATTTCAGTATCTCTTTTGTTATGTGCCTAAAGGAATGTAGAGGCTGTTCCATGAACACCTTTTAAAAAACGTTTAAGACCAATTAGACCATTTTGCTCCACTCCAGTAATAACTTGACAGAGTGTCTGCCAGGCAATCTGCATGCCAGAATACACAGCACCTTTGCTCCAAAGGACACAGAAATTCTTTTATTGCTGTTGCTCTCCTTACCTCTATTTGCCATCACGATGTACCTCTATAAAAGTTAGGTTTTATATGTGGTGTATTTCAACACGATTTCTATCACTTAACTAAGCCCCTTGGTACGTGGTAGTTGCTGCATTAGAAATAAGCTGATAATATAGTCATAGCAACACTACTTGCAGAGTCAGAAAAAAAAACATTCAGCGGCAGCAGAAAATGCATATAGATTACTTTATCTTTGTATTCAATACAGATTAAAAAAAAAAAACTTAAAAAAAAAATCAGCGCTCCGGAAACAGTAGATAGGAGGAAGCACAATCTAATGAATCATGAGACTTGCTGTTTGCTGGCATTGATACCTCAGAGAGCTCATCCTGAAATAGTGCCATTAATATTGATGACATATTGGCAAAGGACAGCCCAGCCACCGAGGAGCAAATTTAGCCAGTGGTGTGTGTGTGGTGTAAGGGAGAACTCGGACAGAAAGAAGCACACGGACACATTCACATGGAATAATCAATCCTCAACTTTAGAACATGGAACAAGTGTTGTTGGCCCACACTGTCAGGACAGTAATGGCGCTTGCAGTCTCTTTGCAAACCGGTTTGCACTAGACAAACAAATATGCAGAAGTACATGCGGTATGTGGAGAGTTAAATATGAGGAGAGAGTAAATGTCTTTACTTGTCAGATGACAACGCAAACTCACACCTTCTAAATGCACTGTGTGTCAGAACGAACATCATTTCCTGCCTTCCAGAAGCAGCTTCTCTGGTTCACTGACCTTCCTTTTCTTCTTGGGTCCTATTACCTCTTCCTGGCTAAATGCAAGGTTCAGGCAGCTTATCTGTAAGAAACATCAGAAGCAGTGATCATTCTCACGGTACAGGCTCTTGCTAGACAAGACAAGAAACACAACTTCCAAACCTACAGTGTGTTTTCCTGGATCCTCTTGGGTTTATTTACTGTGATCCTGTTCTCCAGAAAAGCCATTAGGAAAGGAATCAAAATTGGAATTCTCACTGGAATTGAGACCATAAGGCTTGTGAAAGCAACAGGTTCAGCTTCAGGAAGAGAGAATGTTTCGGCCCCACAGCCAAAAGAAAATACAAGGAACAAGGAGATCTTTGAGAAACACAATAGCTTGTAGGGCAGAAGCCTCTTTTACCATCAGATAATCGTAAATGCATGTAACAGAAGAGAGGCACTTATGTCAAATTTGCAGTCACTTGAAACAGCCTTTCAGGACGAGACATACAGTACCTCTATTTGTACACCATGGAATTTCAACGTGAGTTGGTTGCCCTCTGAGTTCAAAGACTACTTGTGAGATTGTGAAAAATAACTAAGTGAAGCAAGCTTTGCTTCAAAAGGCTTAACTTTCCTCTAGGAAGACACAAGCCTCCCTCAAAAATTGTCCAGAGACCTACCAATAACAAGGTTAAAAACCACCACTAAATATGTGTTACAGAATAAATGGGTCAATGGTCACAGGCAATTCAGACAGATCACTGAGAGATGAACAGCCAGAACGACAGTTGAAGTGTTGGCTGTGCTGTTTAAGTGACAAATTCACTTGTTATCGCAGGACATATTTCCATTTTTGTAATTATAACACAGAGCTGCAGAGAACAGCCCACCCAGAGAGACAAGGCACACAGTCAGGCAATGTCTTGCTCTCGCTGGAACTGAGGCTGAAGGGACACACCACAGCACACTGCTTCAACTTTGCCCCCACAAGAAAACTCATTTGGATGAAAGTAAGGTGAATGAAGAAGGAAAAAACAGCTAACCACGTTGTTGCTGCAAAGTAAGTCTAGTTTACTCTGGTTTCACTAAAAAACAAGAGGAATCCTGTAAATGAAGCAGGAAAAACACAAGGAGTTAATAAAGAGCTATTCCAGAACATATCCTGGAGACAAGCACAAGGTCTCCAGATTACAAAATGTGGTCATTATAGAATTCCCCACCCACGTCATCAAGGCTTTCTTTCCATCTGACCTTGGTATGAGGCTTTGGTAATCTCTACATTGCAATGGTCTTTCTAATGTGTGAAATAACTCTGACTACGGATTAGCAGCAAAACAGTTTGAAACAACCTCGTTTTGCCTCTCTATTCATGTTTCAACTTCCCTTCTTCCCTCCTCTTCATTATGAGCAACATGATATTGGCTAATGCAGAGAGTACAACATCCTTTCCATGAAAACAGAAAAGTAGAATCTGCCAAAGTGGGACAGGCAGGTTTTCCCTCATGTCTGACAAAACTTCCAGTGCTGTCCAAGGCATATTTGCTTGAGAAAATGCTGATGAGTGGATCCCTGTGTTACAGCTCTGACCTGATATCCAGCTGCTCAAACTGGCATTTTAGGCAGTTATTTACTTTCCTCTCCCTGGCATCGTTTTAACCTGTCTGCTTCCTTTTTTGATGTAAAGGGCCCTGAGGGTGGAAACACTGCATCCAGACACTCTCCAGTGCTAACACAGCTGCAAGTTTTGTACCATGTCCTGCTGGCCAGACAATAAAGCAAAGCAATGATCCCCAGTCTCCAGCCCCCTCATCACCTGAATAAGGCAGCTCTCCTTCTATTTTAGCCTAAACCGCATAACGAGAATGTCAGCCTTAGCTGGCGCTTTTATTTCCTCTATCGAGGAATGGATGTTCTGCAGCACAAGCAGCTACTTAGTCAAGTTTTACCCCTTTTTTATTTCTCCTAAAATTTCTGCACGGATGGGATACTTTCAAGGTGGGAGATGCAGCCACGACGAGCAGCTGCAGCTCTCTC
Source organism: Stictonetta naevosa (assembly GCA_011074415.1). NCBI lineage: Eukaryota > Metazoa > Chordata > Aves > Anseriformes > Anatidae > Stictonetta > Stictonetta naevosa. The sequence continues at coordinate 5,287,375 of CM021711.1, forward strand.
TCTGAATGTTTTCCTTCCCTTCACCACAGGCAGAATTGCCACCTAACAGGAACCTGAGATTAGAAAAGTAAAAACATCCAGGCAAGTCATCAAGTGCTCTAGACAAGCACTATTCATCTACTGAATGAATAAGATGTCAAAAGTGTGAGGTATTTCACTGAAGTCAACATGTCCTGTCCTGCTCATGCACGGCTACAAGTTCACGTCGGAGCTCAGAGCCACGAACAGACCCCAGGTCCAACTTCCAGGTTTCAACCTTAACCAAACACTCAGGCTTCTTCCCCAGAAACGCAACACTAAATGGGATTAAGTCAAATCCTACGTATGTTTATTTGACTTTAACCAAGAAGTAAACCTCTTAAATGGTGTGGTGAAAAGCAGGAAATCCCTCCCATTGACTAAACATACAATCAAAGGCTCCAGAAGTTGATCAATTGTCATTTTTTTCCCATGTACTGGGATGCATGACTTAAAGAGCTCAGCCTGTATGAATGTTGTTGTCTTACACAACCACTACAAGCCCCAGCTCCTCTGCGGCGTCGAGCCAGGTGCTTGCAGGCCTCCTCTGCAAAGGGACAACACTGAGTACAGGACGGGGGGACAAGTCCAGATCGGGCAGCAAAGACAGGAAGAGACCTGTGACCTCCTGACTCTCAGTCCACGACGTAGCTCTGGGTCATACCATGAGCACACAGTGAGTGTGAATCTCCTGTGTTTTACAGTAGTGCACTGTGTGTAAAAATGTAGTATTTTGCCACAGATTTCTTTTCTGCGAAATTACAGCTAACTTGTGAATCATGCAAGCGTTACTAATTTCTGGCATAAAACTAGCAGGACAGCTGCACTTTGTCTGGAGAAGATATCAGGCTAAAAATAGATTAGACTTAGATTAAAGTCTTCCCAAGGCAGACTGGTGGATGGAGCAGAATGAGCAGACTATGGCTACACTGCTATTCTTAGACAAAATCAGGACCTAGTTTTGTGCTCTGCAATTTTCAATCCCCAGTGTCCGTGCGTATTCCGGCCAAAAATTCCCAACATAAATTGATGCAAATTTGCAGCTCTTCTGGCATGTATTTTGCTTCCCAAGGCATCCTATGTAGAAAAGCTAGAATAGCCTAAGTGTTCAACTGTGTCCCCTCTTTGTCCCCAGCCTACCCCATGCTGAGGTTTGGCACTTGGTGCATTCTGTGCCCTCAGAAGACTTCCCTTTGTCAGGACACGGAGTGTTTAATGTGGTACCTTGTAACTACCCTAACAAATACAGAAGCGCATGAATATCAAAGGAAGCCCAGTTCCATCAAGCAAGCCAGAGTAAGGACTGAGATACAAGACTTAACTGGTGAAATAAGGCAAAGCAACCCTCCACTGCCAGGGCAGCAAATATCTGCAGGGTACATCTATCACCATCAGGAAACTTTAATCAGAGAGGCCCAATGCCTGATGTATCTGTGATTTCAGCTGCAGCTAATTCAGTAGCACAGCAAACACTTGCCACTTGCAAAAAGCAAGACCATGGCTCTTTACATGCAGCCCCTAAAACGTGAGGCATCCCCAGTAAACGGACATCTCTGGTTGAAGGCAATAATTCTCGTTACTCACTGACAGCTGGCTGCTCCATGCCCTCCAAGCACAGCGAAGTAAGGGTTCACAAGGCACTTCATGGTGCCCAGTGAAAAAACAAGGAAAAGACACAAACAGAATTGCAGCAAATTCCATTTAAACCTATGGAAAAGCTTTCCTTTACGATGAGAGTGATCAACTGGCATAGGTTGTCCAGAGATGTCGTGGAGCCTCCATCCTTGGAGATGCTCGGATGTGACTGGACAAGGTCGTGGGCAGCCTGCTTTGAGCACGCACGCTGGTCTAGACACTCTCCAGTGGTCCCCTCTGACCTCTGCCATTCTGTGAAGGCGGCACAGAGGTTAAACAGTCAAGGCAGGGCTTGGCACTAATCTCGTATCAGTTTCCAGTAAAGCTAACGCACTGACATCAGTAGAATTAATCCTGATCTTCATCTTTACAAAGTGGAGGAGAATCACACTGGTTAGCGTGCAAGCCAATTTACGCAGGTGGAAGAATGAAAGACGCTCACTGTGGTGCCCCGGTGGAAACTTGCCACGTTTCTGTCCCCAGGAAGCCATGCCAAGACATCACTGACTACCACTAGTCCTCTTCATTTTCCATAGCTCACTGTTAAAATCTCTGTCATTCAACGCAATTTCCTTTTTGGAAACGGGATGTCTCACGGGTCTACTCTATCTCATATATCTTATTGCGTTTAAAGGACTAATGAACAGATTTTTGCAGAGTAGGGAAAAAAAGAAAAAACACTTAAAAAACACCCACTGGAAAATAGTGCACCAGTCTCTCTCCTCGTAGCCTCCATCAGGGCCCTCAGTCGCGCTGTAAGTGGCTGTGCTGGTCACTCTGACCGCAAGATCACAATCCGACGTGCTTCCCAAAACTGAAAGGCTTCCCCTTGTGAGATTTACAGCACTGTAACCCAGGAGGTGAAAAGCAATGGATGCTCCTTCTGCCTCTGAGGCTACTACCCAGCTTAGTCCTCACGGGTTATTAGATCTGTCCAGCCTTCCCCTGTGCAGATTTCTCTAGAGGGCCTAGCTGTTGGCATGTGCATTATGAACCTATCCAAAGGCGGCCAGTGCAGATGCTCCATGGCTTCCCATGTCCCTGGAGTAGCTGTCAGGGAATCTGAGGGCACATGGGTTGACTCTCCCCCATCTGCAGGGCGATGAGCCTCACCTCTGAATGAAGAGATCACAAGGAAACTGTTTCCTAAGCAGCTAGGGATAACAGGAATAATTCATGCAAGGGATAAATGGCCCCAGATATGTCTAAGGATCTGACATGAATTCGGAGAAGCTAGGAATTTCCTGACCTCCCTGTCTCCCTCCTCACAGAGCTAACAGGAAGGAGAAAGGCTAGCTCATCTCTGAATCTTGCTCTCTTCATTGTTTGGGTCTGTGTAGCCTCAGCTGCTTTGGAGGAGAAAATGTTCTGGGAACTTCTCATCAGATACAGTTTGCTTGATAGACAGTTAGAGATAAACCTTTCTTTTTTTCTTTTCTGCAAAAGTTCAAGATAATGACATTGCCACAGAAAAATGCTTTCCTATTGCTCTGCAAATGGCAGACTTCACCCTTCAACTGCTTTCTGTCATGGCAGTTGTAAAAGTGGTTTGCCTGGGAAAAATCAGACAACAAAGGTCTTGATCTTCAAGCTGTTTTTCTGCAACTGGACCCACTTGTGCTGACCTTCACTTTCAGACAGAAGCCACATATAACACCAGAGCTCAGCAAAGGCACGAGAATCTCCATCAGGATGACCTGGCACTGGCAAACAGCACAGACACTTCTCACAATGTGTTGGGCATGAAGGACCACTCACACTGCCTCCCCTTGCTGCCACAGTCCCTGACAGAAAGAGGGACGTAGCCCTGAGACTTCTGCATGGGGAGCAGCAGCTGGACAGCCAGGCTACCCCGATGACTAAAATGGCACTGTTTTACAACAGTTAGGCAAATGAATCTCTGCCTAGACATCTTTCAGACAGCTCCAGAGCTGATTCACACAGCAGCAGCATGCCTCCGCCAGGCGCTGACTCGCAGCGCAGAGCCCCCTGGGCTATCAGTTATCCAAACCAGTGTGTCCACGCACTTGTGTCCCACAGCAGTCCAGCAGCATGAGCGTGGCCAGTCCAGCAGCATAAGCAGTGTCTGGCCCTAGCTAACGAAGCCAAAAACTCAGGAGGCAGAACTGACTTGGGCTGTGCTGCGCTGATGCAGCCACACCATTTCCAGCTCTGGCACAGGCTTGGTCTGGGGCGATTCAGGGCTCTGCACGGCTGCTGCACTGTGCAAAGAGACTGCACTCGAAGGACCACCCCAGAACTTCAGCCCACAGCTTGCTGATGGGAGATAAAAGCCTGCAGAGGCGTCCACATGCTCAGCTTTTACTCATCTTCTAGAACTATTTCATTCCAAATTCATTCCACTTAACATTTTTGCTTATATGAAAACAAAAATCAATTTGCAGGACAAGATGATTAAAGGATTCAAGAAGATAAAGCAGGATGCTGAAGTTTTTCAGAAGGTTATCTTACACTCAATGCAGGAACCCATTCCCACCAGCAGATTTCTATACACTAAATCAATGGGCAGCAACTCTCTACTTTATACAACTCTTCAGATCACAGCTCCTAGAATGCCAGTGGAAACTAGCAAGACACATAAAGATAGCACACTGGGACAAATCCTTGGCTGATGCAATCTGAAAAGCTCTCCTAAAGTCAGCAGAGGTAGGCTAATTTACATGCTGGTGTCTAACTCTGGATGATTAAGTACAGAGATGCTTTGCTGGGAAAGGGCAATCTCTCATTTGATCCTAAGTATCATCAATCATTAGATTGCAGATAACAAGCAAGTTGAGTACATGTAAATTTTTCTCCAATCTGAAAACCCCTCTGTCAGAGACTCTCCATGGCCATTATTAAACACCAGTTATAGTTCTAACTGGACAGGAATACTTCTTCTCTTTTGGCAGATCTGCATCCTTTGCTTCTCCCATGTCATACAGATAAAAATAAGCCTTTAATACTTTAATTCCTGGTTTTCCTGAAAAGCTATAGGTCAGGAAGATAATGAACAATAAGGTCTGTCCCAACAGCACAGATCTTATTTTTGATAATCAAGAATCCAGAAGGAATAAAGCAGTTCACCCAGACGAAAAGCAGTAATGTGCTGGTCTTAACTTCCGAAAGCAACTTCTGGCTGTGAGTACCAGATTTTTGAATTCAGCACTTTCTGATTATCAAATCCTTGTACAGACGCCCAATTCTGGGACTCTCCAAACTAGTTTAGTTAGATTTGAAAATCTTGGCCTCAACATTTAACTTTAGAGAGTCGAGCACTGAAACCCAAATCCCTGAGGTGCTGCTCCATGAAGAGCTGAACAAGCTGACACTGCGCGGCCACCAGAAGGGCGAGGTCTCCTCCCAGGCCCTCTTTTCCCCATTCCTTACTTCCCAGTCTTGCCCACTCCCTCACGGTAGCGCTGGTATGTGAGCAATCGTTAAGTGAGCAGTTCAAGAGGCTCTTTTGGTGGAAACCTAACACTCGTCACGCACTAGCAGTGCGAGTCTAATGGCGTATGTCTGCCCAAAACAGGGGAACCTCAACGGCCCAGGCCAAGTTGTTCCTTGAGCACCCTCACGCACCAAGCCGACTGAACTCTGGAACCCAGGAGAAAGCAATTCCTTGAGGAGACCTCACGCCTCCTCAAATCAGAGAGCTTCTCTGAACACACCTGACAGCTGGAAAATGCTATTAACTGGCTGTACTGCAGTCTGGATAGCAACAAGATGTTTGCAGTCACACCCCAACAAGACTCCTTCTACCATCTTACCTGTATCTGACCCTGTTAGATAACACCTAACTCTAATTTCCCTAGCTTGTCCTCATTTTTTAAGACAAACCACTCAATAGTTTGGCTTCCTGATACAAGTGGAATACACAATGGTCATTTGTTTTACCCACTTCCCTCAGAAAAGGAGGGAAAGTCCCTCCCATGTGGAAAATAGTGTCAAATTTGTGTTAGCGCTGGCTTTACTGTGACGATTTGCATGTTTTAAATAGCGACTTGATTTTATTTTTCCCTAACCTAACTGAAATATTAGCCAACTTCTAAGCTGTAAAGGTTTAAAAAATAGTATCAAAGAATAAATAAACTGTCTGCCATGAAGAATTTACCAGGCAGAGGGCTTGGGATTTTTTAAAAATTATTTTTATTTTTTTAAGTCTTTGGAAGCATTCAATGGATAAAGTGACTCTTCCACTTTTCAGTAACTGTTTCCACCACCTTCAGAAACTCTCACTATTGCTACCGTGTTCTAATGAAATTCACAGAGAGAGGTGTCTGGTGCTCTGATTATAATCATGACAGACCCGAAAGAATGTAAAAGCGTGAATCAGTGGGACAACCATGGGTTACAAACAAAAAAGGCTCCTGTTTTCACAGAGACGACAGAATAAACAATGATCAGAAGGAAACTGGAGGATGTGACAAAAAAAAATGTGGTTAAAGTTTGAAAAATACCAGCCTAGGCACAGAAGTTCATTTCTAAGATCCAGAGTCTAGGCAAATACTTCTGAGATGCCTTTTGAGTGACACATTAAGTAGTCGTCTCCAGTTGCTGTCTGGGTTAGACACCCCAGGATTCTTTTCAACAGAAGCAGGGAAATTTTTAGTAGCAATTTCCTACTCTCATTAACTTACCCTGTAAAGATTCATTTTCAGAACATACAAGCTCACAACATTTTCAACTGATTTGAATGGGAGAAGGATCAAGTGGCAAGTCTGGTGGTATTCAGAGATTTGCTGTGTCACTGAAAAAACTTATGCACAAGCCCAGGAATTTTAGCTCTGACTCTGATTCAGGGTTTGATCTGGACAGTCTCAGGACGGAATTAATTTCACATAACTTTACATATTTAAAATTACATGTCTGGTCCACCCTACTTCTTTGGATTGCCCCAGTAACAAACAAAAAAGAGATCAGCACCTCCAGGGGATAAATGAGTCTTCTTATCCTAGAAAGGTAGCCAAAAAGGGATAGGATCCAACAGTACTTGTGACTCACACATAAAGATAGTCTGCATGCAAGAAAGCAGAGGTGAAGACTCTTAGGCAACAGACAAGCACAGTCTTCAAACCTAACACAGGGAGGTGATTTCAGAACCCTAATCCAAAAACACACACAGGTAAAACAGCCTGGTTGTGATGTTTAGTCTGTATGTGTAATTCACAAGTGTCAACTCCAGGAACAGTACAAAAATTCTTGCAGTGGATTAATGAAATAAGCTGACCATGGAAAATTTGTTCCTAGATGCTTCCAGTTCATGCTTATACCCCTATGCCATAACACTTTGTAGCTGTACATTTGATACTGTACAATAAATCCACAGAAGTGATTTGAATGTTGTGCCATCCTAGATGACGTAATATTCCATGGCAATGAATTCCATATTGCCTGGCATATCATAGAACCACTACAATTTGCTCACCTGCTGAGAGGCCCTTGAGGAAGGCATTCTGCCCTTTTCTTTTATTTCTGTCTTCTCCTTTCCACCTACAATCCAAACATCAAAATTAGCTCTCAAGTTGAAAACCCTATACTTGACTGGAAAAAAAAAGCAAAAGCACGAACGAACTACTGTACCAAAACTGGTCTGAAATCGTGTAACCTTTGTTCTCAGGCAGTGCCAGCAGTGGCAGTTTATTACTGGAACAGAGATTTCAGACTACTGCCATCTGAATGTGCAACACATTAACTTTCTGCAGCTCTAATCCGTGAGGCTGACACTTCAACTCCATTTGTAACCTGGCTTCTTAAGTAAACAAGGCTAGGCTTGTGCCAGTATATTCTCTGTGCAAGTGGTTGTGTTGGATAGGAGCCTGTCCCTTGATTACTAACTATTGACCTTATTAGACAGTTTTCATAAAATTTGATGGGAATGTCCCAAAGTGCCTCAGAGCTTCCTGAATACAGGCAATTAACTAAAGGAGGAAGATCTTGTAAATATGTCCTTAGTGGAAAAGGTGTCAGAACGAGTTCACTCCTGTTAGTCATCAGAGAATCTGCAGGAGAAAGACCTGAAAAGGTAACTTCATAGGCAGCCTAGCTTCTTTATTGCACTGCTTGGGGATCTCAGGAATGCTATTTAACATTTTGTCACTAGATGGTATTGTTCCACAGGCTATATTTGAGAGTCTCAAAGGTCAAATGCAGCATGGTATATCAGAAGCTAGGCTTACTGATTTGACACTATTGTTTCACAGGCTGTATTTGAGAGCCTCAAAGGTCAAATACAGCAAGGGATATCGAAGCTAGGCTTACTGAAGTAACAGAGAAGGCTTTTTTTATATATATGTTCACTTATGTTTTCATATGTGAAAGTTATTAGCAAAATCAAACTGTAACAGCTAAAGGAAAAGAGCCTTGGTAAAATGTAGATAACATAACTCAGTATTAATGAACTTTGCATTTCCTCCATATCTGAAAAAAACTGCTGAGATAAAGAAGTGGAAAGATATTGATAAAAAAATGAATGCTTCTGTTAACAAACCAAGCATACAAAACTGGCCTTTTGTTATAGTTCAATCTGATCTGATACAAAATTGATTTAGTCTGGCAAACTGTTCATCCCTTTCAAAGTAGGTGAGAAAATCTACACATTATGCTAGGATGCAGTTCTGTGCACAAGCTCCTTCAGTTTTGAAGCTGAACCTCTACCTGTATCTTGAAGGCAAAAAGAAGATGCTTCAGTTCTCCAGCCTGGATGGGTATCATTTTTGTCCTTTTCAGGCTCACCTGAATCTGCTCTGACAGGGAGAGGGTTGTCCTGCAATGCAAATTATGCTTTGTCTTAATAGCGTAACTGAAAAAAATATACCCAGGTGGTACATCTACAAACTCAGCACTAAAAGAGAGGGATTTTCAAAACTCCTTAGCACCCTGGCATCCCTACTCCCAAGCTTACAGGTCTTTCAGAAAAGAAATTTGCTGAGAAAAGACAGAAAATTCTGACCTAAATAGCTTCCTGTTGTCAGGTGCTGGTTATGTTTTGTTGCCTAGCACTGACCACCTACATGAAATTGTCAAGTCTGAGCTACAGCTGCAGGCTGCCCCTTCTGTTATTCTGGAGCGAGGCACCACCAGAGGACCATTCATTCAACCCTAACTTGTTGTCTAAGGAAATTATCTGAACTGCCTGGTAAAGATGCCTTGTCTCCACTAAGCCCAGAGGAGGCCCCAGAGAAATTAGACACAGTGCCCAACTTCTAGATGGCTAGGTGTAGTGGAAGGAATCTCACCTAACGACATAGCGGAAAATGCCTTAGGCCTGAGAAACACCAAGTGGAAATGCCAAAGTCTGCAGTTTTCCCCAGTTTGTGCATGTCTTGTGTGTAAGCGTGTGTGTGTGTGTGTTGTGTCTCTCTCTGTATAATCACTGCCCTCTTCTGGGAGAACATACTACACTCAGTAAGCCAATGGATATGCTAGAAAGAAGATCGCATTATGCCTATGGATTTTCCAGTCCAGCTCAGTCCTCTGTAGTGCTGCTGCCCTACACGAGCTTATTAAACTAGGATTCTGAGCAAATGTTTCTTTTAAGCAGAGTTTTGCTAGATAAACTCCATTCCTCCAGTGACAACTGAATAGAGTTATTTCTATACCTTGGTGCTCCCCTCCTCTTCCTCTTCATCATAGTCTAACCCTTGATAGGAGATCTCAGTAGGGCCATTCTTCTGGATCAGGTTGCTTTCAATTCTCCCCATTCTTTTGTTTTCAGTCGTCACTTTCACTTTCATGGTGTGGAACCCAGTGGAGACTGACCCTACTTTCAGGTTGACGGGATCACCATCAAACAACAGGTCCGCAGGGCTGACTTCTTCCTTAAAGCCAGGAGGCTGGTAATCGTTGGGAGTTACTACAGAGGGAGGAAGAACCCACTGTTGACAGAGAAACCAAGTTCCATTTCTCTTTAATCTGCTCTATAAAAGACAAATATCTACCACCCTCAAGAAACAATACCAGCTACTAAAAATATTCTGTGGTTTGTTTTTTGTTTTGTTTTGTTTTGTTGAGGGAAGAAGGGAGAGAATTCAAAGGAAAAAAAATGGATTGAGGAAATGTTATCCAGGGGCTCAAAGAAATAGTAGCTTTAGACTGCTGAGATACCATTAATGAGCTCAGCTTTCTGGAGTAGAACCCAGCAAACATAGGATGCCTGTTCCTTAAAAAAAAGCAGTGAAGGAGAGGGTTCTCTCCATTTCACACCGCATGGCTTACTTCCTACATGGATGTTCAACCCCTTCTTACAAAGCATCTGCCATTGCAGTGTGTCACAAGGCTTTACTACCTTTTACACCATTTCTCACTGGTGCAAACTCTCCATCAGCTAATGGATTCTTCTAGCTTACTACCATTTCACCTTTCTAAGCTTTATTAATTTTATGGGACTCATGATTATCATAGAAACTGATGGAAAGGGAAGTTCTCCCTACAGCATGTGTTGTTCTCTACCTACCTTCATTGTAATAGAAGAGTTTCATGGTCAGGGTGATGTCATTGGGAAGTGGGCCAAGGTTCTGCATTAACAGGTACAGCTTACGGATCAGCAGACTGCTGGCTTGTTTAATGTCCTCGCTGCACACCCCATTCACAAAGTTCATTTTGTTGCTACAATGGAAAGAAGAATAACAGAGCTGTTTTCCTCAGTCATGAATATTCAAGATCTAATTACAAGTACAGTGCACCCACTGACTTGTCTCAAACCACCAGCAACAAAGCTACAATGCCTTTATGTAATTTCCAGATAAACAGGGAAGTGAAACAGACTCCAGGGATGGGGTGGCATCAGCAAAACAACAGTTCTAAATGAAGAGGCATGGCATTTACATTTGAAAAGACTTTGTAGCTGGGGCAATGGACCCCATTATACAAATGTCATGACTCACTTGTTTGAACATGATTAAATTGGATCAAAGGACCATAAAACAAGTGCCTTTCACCTAAGCAATTTCAGGAATGAGAGGAATGAGGTGAGAATCCCATATAGAGCCGATTCATCACAGTGGCTATTTTCAAGTCCGTTTTGCATTTTGAAGAGAAGTGAATTGCATGTTCTCACTTCAATTCCATGTAAGAAAAACCAGCTCGGAAGCACATTTTTCAGAGGTGACTAAGGGGCATTCCTCTTACCTCCTTCACCCACCCAAATGTCAGCTGGCTAGTCTAAGCAAGCAGTCTAGACTGAGATAAACGTATAACAGAAGTGGGATGAATTTCCCTCTGGAGGAGTTTGTTTCTCTTGACTACAGAGGTAGATGAGATGAACAGCTTAGATCAGACAGTTGAAGGTGGACTGGATGAATCACTAAGTGACTAAGGAACCTAAGCATCCTTAACTTTCACTGAGAAGAGGCTCTAAAAATAGGAGCCCCTACATTACAAAATTATGTCCTTGTTAGACCACTGGCAGGTGGACGATACTATAGACTGGATGAAATCTAACAAAATCATCACAAGTTGCTTCAAAAGCAGTACATAACCTAAGGCAGCAGGGAGAATCCCAGGGCTGAATATGACTGATTAAATCACTGGAAGGCATAGCTTCATTAAGACTGACTTCCCCTTCTAGTTGAAATTTTTAGGCTCGTCATGAAAACTGAGTGGCTGTTGAACAGCTTGTATTCCCAAGGGTATGTCTGTTTGGTAGGCTCCAAGCTGCTAACAACAAAACTGATGCTGAGCACGCATCAAATGAAATCTTTTATGTTCTGAAATGTACCAGTGAGAGGGCAAATGCTGGCAACACCTAGGGTGGAATAACAAGAAGCCACAATTTTCCTTCCGCATCATCTTTACAAGTCTTGGGATTAGCAGAGCAGAAATGGCAGGGGGAAGTATGTATGCAAAAAAAAAGACACATCTTCCATAGGAATTAACAGGTCCAGTACTTGTTCAATATGGGAATAACATTGTGGATTTGATGCAGGAACGTGCCAACAGGTAGAAGCAGAGGAACTGAACCTCTCCGAAGGATGGGATCCATGGTGAGGAACTCGGTGAGGAACTCCTCCAAAAATCAATACAAATAAGTCGGAGATCATCTAGGAGCAAGTTTATCCTTACCACTCAGATACAAGGACACAGACACAAAGCATCCCTCGTGGAATGATTAACTCCAAGTTTGCACGTGACAATAAACCTTGCAGGTGTACAGAAGCAGATTTATCAATTGAAGGAGCTGACAGCAAAGATGACAATACTCTGATCAATGCCAGCATGCCAGTGTACTAACAACTGCAGGTACATGCATGATCCCACGGCAGCAGTGTCAGTTACTGACGGAACAGATCACAGCTAAAGAATCTGGTGCCACGAGCGTTCAAACAGTGTGGTAAAGGGATTTCAAAGAAGCTGATATAAACAGAACAGCAAGATTACTTAGCCACTTCTTGGCCAGTACTATGGACACCAAGGGATGCTGAGTTCTATTTGGCGACTGCTGTTATTTCTAGGAACAAATGACTGATCTGAGTAAGGTTGACAAAAAACATCAAATACTCAAGAGCCATCTAGTATTTTTCATATCCCAAAGCTCTCCTTTCTTCACTGTAGTAAGGACAATCAACAGCAGCTTTGAGGCAGTATCAGAGGATACAGTCAGCATGGCACTCCAGATTCAGATGTGGTTCAGATTTGCCAAACAGAAAATCATTTTGCCATGTATCACAAATGATTTGGATGTGTTTAGAGAAAGACTGGTAAACGGCACACTTCGGGACTATTATGGAGGAGTCTCCTGAGGAGCATAAAAGACAGCAGAGCTCTCTCGCTACAAAGGCAGGTTCCAAGGCCCAAAAGTCCATCTTGTACCAATGGTAATTAGAGAGGAAAATCTAAAAAGTGGCTAATTATTTTTCTTTGCTCTGGTTGTAGCCAATTCCCTTTGATAGTATTTAGTTGGAGCTGAACAGGACTATGCCCTACTAAACAGAGCTCTGAAAAGACGCAAAAAGCTGCTGCTTCCTGCTCCAAGGTTTGCAGCATCAACACAGGCATGATCAGCGAAAGACCTCCCAGGTCACCCTCACAAGGCTGCTCAAGCAGAATATATGCATGGAAATGCCCAAGGAAAAAAATATTGGGTGTGGGATCTTCATAAAGGGATCAAACCTGGAAAAGCTTCACTGGAACGCACAATGCTCTCCTGTGAAACTGAAAGAACACTTTTTATTAGTTGAGATGGTAGCGAGCTCAACAACTATGCTGATTTCTGCATCGCTACGCTGACAAGGTGCAATTTCTATCAATTGCCTTTAATTCAGTTCTGGTGCACTTTAAGTGCTCTGTGCTTTGTAACAGCTTTTCTGCTCATCAGCTTGGAAGTTCATATCCTGGAGATGAGTATCCTCAACTCTGACGGTATTTACAGCTGCTTAGCGACTCAGACATGCTATAGTCATAAAGGGCAGTTTCTTCTCATGGCTTCAGGAACACAGTTTTCATAATGTAATTCTGAGAAATAAAACCAAACCATTACCTGATGATGTCCATCTGGGGCACCTCCTTTTTGTACTTGAATTTGAATTGATACAGTTCAGTCACTGTCTAGAGATTTACCAAGAGCATGAAAAGAAGAAACAGGTCTCTTTCAATAACAAGTGTAAAAATGTGTACTGAACTTAACAACTTTATGTCAGAACACAGCACTAATGTAATGACATGATTACAGGTTTAACTCCATTATTGCTTGCATTGGCAAGTTTTCTTAACGACCATAGCTTACCTAGCACTGAAAGAATCACAAAAAGCTGCAAACTTCCTGCCTCCTCCTTCCACTTCCTCTGTGGGCCTGACTCCCCAGCCTAAACCTCTAATGAGGCACCAAGGCCAGCCAACTGCTGCAGTGTGCTGATGTCCTCCCTTACTAAAAGGAAAAGATGTGAGGCTCCCCCAGTGATGCAGTGCCACAAGCAAACCTGGCCCAGAGTTCCTTACAGAGGCAAGGACCTGAAGGGCTGTTCCTACTACTAAATAGAAACAGTATCACATAGACAAAATTCAGAAATTGCTGAACTTCAGTGGTCTCAGAATTTTGTGAGAGAGAGAAAAAAAATCTAGATGATTTTCCATTTAAGAAGATTTGCTACAGTTTTAGATGAGAATATTAGGAAGAACAGACTACTTCAACACAAGAAAAAGGATCTACTGTCATCCAATCCCATGCCTGTGGTTCACTTTTTTTCAAAGGCAGTAAGGTTGATTGGGAGGAGCTGAGCTGAGCTCTTAACTCTGAGCCTTGCTTACAAATCCTAGCCTTTAGTCTCGGTTAGGGCTAATCCTTGCTTCCTTCCCAGATGCTGGGGGGCAACGCAGCAGAACTGTAATTAAGTAAGAGTGTTCTGCAGCCATTCCCTGTGACTATTCTGTGGAGACAGAATGGATGCAGAACCTCACATATATATTGCACTCCCGAGCCTGTGACTGCGGGCAAGATGTAGACAAAATAGCAGAGATGGCACCAGAGAACACAGAAAGGATAAACACACACAGTATGTAACACATACACCCCAGGTCTCGAGCAATTCATAACTTCTATCCTAAACCTCTCTGCATGAAAAACCAGCTCCCTTTTCAGCACTGCTGTTAAAAAGATGATAATAGAATAAAAGAATGATTTTGAACTTCCCATTTCTTCCCTCTGGGAAGAAAAACAAAATCAGGAACATGCCCATTAGCTGCCTGTTAACATCCCCGCCTGAGGCCCTAGATGGGCCCACAGCCTAGTGCCCGGTAGGAGTGTTTGATCACAATCCAGCTCACTGAGCTGTCATTCTTGAGTGAAAGCAGAAGAAGAGAAACCAGGTCACCAGGCAGCTATGTCAGGGTAGAACATAAGCCAAAAGTCCATTCTGAATAAAAATCTACTCACCCATGCCTTCAGTTGCCTCAAAGATTAATTAAGATTCCTTCTTACCTCCGGTTCCTTGGGATTGGTATAAATCTGTTGTAAAAAAGCACAGTGAGCGCATTCTCCCCTTGGATAAGATGAACCAGTGAAAAGTGACTATAAACAATGATATTTTCAAATTACAGCAGAGATTGTACTATCTGTAACATGGCATCAGAGAAAGGAATGGGTGAGAAACAGCCTTCCTCTATCAGCCAATACTTACCACTTCAAAGACAGGTAGAAGACACTCATCTGTGTAACTGGAGAGGAATGAGGCTAATTCCCATTCCAACCCTCACAGGCAACTGTTGATGCCTGAGATGTAAATGCTCAAATTATGCACAGAATAGGTGCATAAAATAGCTATTGCTGCTTTACAAAGGACCAGGGCAAAAGACTCCCAGCATGTCTGCTAGTGTGTGGGTTCACTGGTATCAGATTAATAAAGAGGACTCCTATGTAGAGGGAAATGGAGGAGACACAGCAGCTTCCTTCTTCCAAGGATGGAGGCAAGAGTTTGCAGGAAGCAACGATACGAAGCTCACAAAAGTGCTTCTTGGACTTTAAGGATTCATGTCAGGCCTCAGCCTCAGAATTCTGACATAATGAGAAAATGTTCCCACGCAGCCTAGGAAGTTCATATTTACCATATTTAAGAAAGGTCGTCGCTCTATTAAAAACCACACATATTTTGACTTCCCCTTAAAAAAAATGGTTTGACACAACCTTTACTCCAAATCTCTGTCAAGCATGGCAGGGGAAGAAAAATGCCTTGCATCCATTTACTTACTGCTAGGACAGCGATATGCAACTAAGGAGAGAGAGAAAAAAGAGAAAACAGATCACAAAGTCAAAATCTAACCTTAAGGGGCAAGGAAAAAAAAAACACATTTCAAAATTGAACTGCCTACATAGAGCAAATATGTACATTCAATAAACTGAGTCAAAAATCGTTATACGGATTCTTCATAGCACTGCATCAGCAACACCTAGTGGCCAGTTTACTTGGTCTCACATGCAGTTTCCCAAAGAAAACATTTGCATGCTGACTTCCCTTTTAGGAGTATTTCTAAACAAATCTTCAGAGGCTATGCCAACTTAAAACTCTTTCACAATAGCACCTATCCCTAATTGAAGAGTAGTATTTACTCTCAGGTAAGAAACTGACCAAAGGTATTTGATTTACGCTATAGCAAGAAACTGTAAATGGGACTACTCTTGAAAACAATCTTAGAGCATCTGTTAAATATCTCTGTTTTTCCCTAAATCTTTGCCCAATAACAATTAAATTATGTCTCTTACAAATAGCAGAGGACTAAATTCCTCCTAGAACTGTTAGCAAGCAATAAACTGAGTTCACAACATTTTGAACTACCATGCACACAATGAGACTGATTTTTAAGAGCCCATCCGATCAGCAGTGCTGAAACTAACACCACTTCATCTGATCTAGATGAGAGTCAGTTTGACGAACAGTGCTGACAGAGATGATGACAACTGGTGCTTTTTCCTGTACAGAGCATTTTTTTGTGTGTGAGAATCAGCAAGGAATATGATTACTTACTAGGTGATTTTGTGCTGAAACCAGTTAAACACAGTACTTGATGAATTACTGTACAAAAAAAGGAATCAAGTCTGAACCCAAGACAGAAAGATAAGATAGTTAGAGAAGATGTGAAGAAGGGCAAAGACTTGAGGAAAGAGACAAAGGAAAGCAGAAGCGTGAAAAAACCTTCCTCAAGAAAACAGGCATGGAGATCGAGACCTGCAAGTTCTGACTGGGAGTGTCGCCATCCAGACACTGGAGAATGCAAACGTAGAACACAGAACTAAGAGGAATCCCTTTCAGGCTGCAAATTATTTCACACACCGTGTACAGGCAAGTCCAGGGAGAAGCAGCAGTCAGTATCCGGGCTCCAGGAATAAACTCCCAAATCTCAGGGAGATATATTCTCATATATGCTCATATATTCTCAGGGCAGGGTCTTCTCCCTACCCCACAGCTGTGAATGTGTGTTGTGTGCACATAAAATCACTACAAAAATTAAGAGCAGGAATAGGGAGTTTTGTCCATACTTTATGAAAAAAATAGAAAAGTCCATTAAAAAACACAAAGGAACTTACATACTGCCTCTCCAAAGCATCAAAACAACCTTGAATCCTGCCAGGGAAAAATATTTTAATACTAACCAGCAATGTTTATCACATAATCTGTAAACATACACTCATCAGATACACTTTAAAGTGCGTATATTCTGGAATTAAGACAACACTGCTAGTAACGTTTTGGTCTCGTAAACTCCTTTCCAGGTCAGTCATCAGAAAGGCCACATCTTCCCCTCTGCATTTGTTCATTGTTTATATAATCTAGGGCCAGTCACCCTAGAGCCCACTTCAGTCCTGACAGTGACAAGGACCTGAAGCCTGGCTCTAAGTGGCTCTCAGCTCAGTGCTGTTTTGGCTCCCCCAGACTGCGCTCCAGCAGCTCTTTTCCCAATGGCTGTGAACAGTTTGGCTGAAACTTTGCTCTGAACACAGCCCGACATGTCTGGTCTTGTAGATTTTTGCTATCTGATGCATAGTTTACAGCTAAGGACTTTCTCAAAGCAGTAAATATTACTTGAGGTAGCAATGGTCCTTGAGTCTTTGCAGCTGCCTATCTCCTTAGCAAATCAAAGTCAGAGTCTTTGCTTGCTGAGAACATGCTAATTCTGAAAGGCATCCTAAATAACACACAAGACAGCCATAAGGTTCTTAGACACACAATATCCAGGGAGATAAAATGTAGTACATACTGAAAAGAATCTACAAAAATCACTATAAAAGTGAAACTGGAAAATATTAAAACAAACAAAAACAGAATCAATCTTGTGATTTTCTTTACTCTCTCTGCCTACCTATGCTGCCTGTGTGCTCTGGGGCCTGACCATGACCTCACTGAAGTTAACACTTCAAGAGACCTTGAACTCACATGATCTGCTAGCTAATTCTGTCTTGTTTACGTACAGGGCCAAGCACACACTGCAGCAGTGGGAGTTGCACTGGTATATCCAATAGCACTACTGGGCACAGTATTTTCAAACACAGGAAGAAGAAGAATGTGAGGGGTAGATGTCTTGCTATTCAGCACAATCTTGTCTTAGTTTCGCTGTTACTCACTTACCACTTGACTATCTGAAATGATCCCAGACAGCTTTTATCTTCTCGGAGAATTTTTAGACAGAGGTCTGCAAAACCAGATTTAGCACATAGTTACCATCCTTATCACAGCTATTGGGCAAACACTGAAACCAAACCAGTCATCCTCCCTTTTTTGGATAAAATACTATCTGGAGGTCCTTCCTGAGCGGAAATGTTGGTTTTCCACTGAGTCCCAGGTGGGCTGACACAAGCTTATTGCTGCATTTTCAAATGTCAAAGGCTTTCCTCAGATGATCTGGACTCTGCCAGAAAAAAGTGCTAGTTATGGCTTAATTTCAAAAAACCTACAGCTTCCGTTGCTCCCTCCCTCCCTTCTTCATTCCCATTTATTCTGGCATTTCCAAACAACACCTTCACATCTGCATTCAGGCTGCACCAACATCTGAACAAGATAAATGACTATACATAGAATAAACTGCTTCTGTTCAGTTTTTCCACGCAGTTCCTTCTGCCACTGTTTTCAGGCATTACAAATGGCAAAAGGAAACCCATCCTGTAAATGAGGAGGTGAATTAATAACACCTAAGGAGTCAGCCAAAGAGCACTTATGCCTATAAGCAGGCCAGATGTTAACATTTTTGATCAAAAAGGCACTTGAAAGACCTGACATTTGGTTAGAAAGACTAGTGGCTTTTCAGGGCTTGGTGATCAAAAGATAATCTGGGATTTCCTGTGCCCTCAACCAAGTCCACATGTGACCATGTTTCAGGGTAACTACCTGCCTAAGTAAAAACTTGGAGATGGATTGGAATGCAAAGAAACATTTTAGACCTGCTAACACATCTTGAATGAACAAAAAGAGGATGATGAATCAAAGCATCATTAATTCTTGTGATCCTATGACAAGTCTTACAGTAACGTCCTTCTTCCTTAAAGGTCTGACTGTGGTTAGTTTCCCAGTTCTGACCAAATGCATGTGGTTATGGGAGCTAGTCAATTTTTACAGAAAAAAAAAAATCCACAATATAACAAAACCAATTCTACTTTCTATCTCACATAGAAAGCTGAAAATTTGAAACCCAAGGGCTCAAAAATCCACAGGAAAATAATACACACCAATCAGAGCTAATTTTTAAATACTTTCTGATTCTTAACTCAAGCTCCTGACTCTGGGGACTGACTCACAGGGCTGGCAACACCAAGGAAAAATTACAAACCAAAAGAGACATGAACAGGAAAGCCGTGTGTTGCTAATAGCTCTACGTCGTCTTCTATACTCTGATGCAGAAGAATTGTCTGCATCAAGACCTGAGAAAGCATGCTAGCTCTATTCCTAATGAACTAAACTCATACATATATGAGCAGCTAATCTGCAGAGTAGATTATTGCTAAAATATAGCAAGTATGAATAAGAATGCAGCATAAACTGAAAGTGTTACCATCTAAATAGCGAGTTCCGTAAGAACTCTCTGGGAACAGCCCTCTCAGGTATGTTATACAGGAGACAGAGATGGCCAGAAGTCTTTTCACCAGCACCACAGACTGCTGCTCAGTATCAATTTTGTTGGGGAACAACACTGATTCCTGAAAAAGAAGGGTAAAGTTAAAAGTAGAGCTACTTTATATTTAGAAATTACTCTCAACAGGTAGAAAGAAACGTTAGATTAAAAAGGTAATTTTTACAATTCTCTGGTCTTCATATTACACAGAGAGGGCTTCATGCCAAACGTAAGTGCAATTAAATATTTCAAGGAATGTTATCAATCAATCTGATGAGATTTACCCAGATGTAGACTGCATTGGTCATTGCCCTCCTCTATCACAGCTGAACATTCCCACCCTCTCTACTGTACCAATGCAGACACAGCAGACAACCACCCCTTAAAAACAAAAGTGTTTATAGTTTTCTGCCAGCTCTGCTCTACAGAGTTAATAGTGGAGTCAAGCAAGTGCCTGTGCTGGTGCATTGTTTACTGCTGTACCAAAGTTCAGTGCCTGCCACAGCTTTTTTTGAGATGTGACAGCAGACCAAGCTTGTCAACACTGTAGGCAGACCTAGTTTTCAGAGTGATTTTAACACAGAGATGTAAACACGTCTAAGACTGGAGCTAATGTAGATAAATACTAAGCACTGCATGACTTAAACATGAAAAATCCCAGTGGAAAGTATACTAAATTTAGTTCCTCTATTAGGTCATTGCTTTACTTCCTGCTAATAAAGTCCTGTGCACACCTAATGAGCCTTTATTTATTTAGTCAAATATGTCAAAAACCCATGCTGTATCTTCCTGGACTCATTAAATTGGAAATACCTGCTTTTTACTTAAACTGTGAACAACATAGCCAGCAGAAAGTGTTCCCAGCTCACAGGGTACAGATATGTCAGGCCCCAAAACTGAGAGGTAAAATTGCCGGCAGCATTGCATTTCAACGTTTTTACCTTAGAAGACCTCTTTTGTCTCGTGTGTAAAAGCTGACAAGTGGCCATCATGTATTTCAAAGACCTGTCTTCCACTTGCAATCAAAAACCTGAAAAAAAAGCAGACACCTGGAAAATACGCCATCATTACAACTCCTCATCTTCCTTAAAGTAGGAACCAGATTCTTCATCCAGATTCGAGTATAAAAACTAATTGCCAGCTAAAGCAAAGCAAACCATAGATACACTATGGCACTGTCTGGAAGTCTGCAGAATGGAAAAACTCTATTCACTGGTAAATGATCAATAGTATTTGAAATTCAGGGCCATAAGTGTACTTGATGTCAGCTACTGCCCTTTTAAATTGCATATTTCTTATTCCAAGCCACGATGTTAATTCCTACAACCATTAAAAAGTGTGAAGGGGGAATGTGAAAGAACTGGAATTCTGCCAGTGGTAGCCAGTATTTTAGCAAGGGTAAGCAGGAAACACACTAACATCAATCTTGGCCAGAATAAAGGAATGACTCTTCTGGGACACCTTGAAAAAAAAGAGAGAGAGAAGTCCACATTGTTTTAATGAAAGCACGTTTTGTTAAACAAACCTGGATTAAAGAGGAAAATCCTTTTCTTAAATTATTTTTTATTTAACAAGAATGGAAAGCTGGTTGATAAAGGCAGTAACGTGGACGTTACATGTTTGGCACTTCAGTGAGGTGCTTGATTTAGCACCGACTGACATCTTGATTAAAAGCTTCCATTAGATGGAATTAGCAAGGCACACATTAACCGGTTTGAAAAATGGCTCGCTGCGAGATCTCAACGTGTAGTCGTTAGTGGGGAGATGCTAATGAAGAACACCACGAAGAGGTCCCCAGCAGATCGCTTCCTTGTCCACAGCCAGTCAGTATTTCTATTAACAATTATAACATAAACGTAGTGGATCGATTTAAATCGTGAACTAACGCAGTGAGCAGAGGACTTTTACTGCAGCTAACTGAATCTTGTTCTGTGTTTTACCTTTTCAGTTCTTTTCCGTGGAAGCCTAATTTCCATTTGCTGGCAGTCATTAGGATGTTGATTGGAACCTGTCACAGCTTTTGTGCTAAATTTAGCACTTCATTTAGTAATGAGGGCAGATTACAGCTTTAAAAGTATATTTCAACAAATACACACCTGCGAAATTTTTAGTATTTACATGTTAAATATTTTAGGATTTTTTTAAATCATGTTTGACTAAGCACTCTTCAAACAAGACTGGAATGCAATTAAAACAGACAAAGGCATTACTCCAACGTCAGGTTATTAGCTAAATAAAGCTGATTTAAGTGAGCCAGAGAGATAAGGAAATATGTTTTCGACAACACGGTACATTCATAATCGATTTATACACAAAGGAAATGTCATCTTGACTGCGTGTACCTGATCTGATTGCTTTGGTACGTGGTGCCCCTGAGGGCACCACAATTACGATCGCAACCCGGTCAAACCTTACTTTTTTTCTCTCGGATTATGAGAGAGGAAAAAAGCCCCTCGGCTTCCAGAGCCCCACTGCGCTGTGGGCCGGGCAGCTGAGGAGAGGGAACAAACCAGGACCAGGACCAGGATCAGGACCCGGCCCCTCAGCGCCCCTCAGCTCCCCCGGCCCCGCCATGTGGCCGCACCCTAGGGCCGCGGTATGGCTGCGGGCGGCCGCTTGCTCCCCATCATTAATTTCGGCTGGTTTCAGACTGCAGCGGCCCCCATAAGGCTGCCACTGCAGTTTTAAAAACTATATATATATATTTTTTTTTCTGACCAGCACCGGGGAGCCCCCAGCGCCACCCGCAGCCGGGGCTGCCGCCGGCCGCCCCTCGGCAGCCCGCGGGTTCCCGCTCGCTGAGGCGCCGGGCCAGGGCCGCCACATCGCGGAGCCATCTTGAGGCACGGCGGACCCCTCGCTGCGCCGGGCCGGGCCGGGCCAGTACCTGCGCGGCTGAGCCCCGCTCCTTCAGCCTTGGGGGCCGCGGGCTCCGCCTGCCGGCTCGGCTCGGCTCGGCTCGGCTCGGCTCGGCTCCGGGCGGTGCCGCGGGGCCCCCGGGCCTGCGCGGCGCTGGGGGCGGGCGGAGGGCGGGGGCTCGGCGGCGCACGCGGAGGGCCCGGCTGAGGGAAAAGCGGCCCTGGGCACAAAGCCTGCACATGGAGGGTCCGGGCGGGGCAGGGGGCGCTTGGCCCCGGTGTGGGGGCTTGGGAGCGCGGAGGAGGCTTCCAGGGCAGCAGGGCTCCCGCCAGGCTGATGGCAAATTGCCTGCTCGCAGCCTGTGGGCAGCTTTCCTCTTCATAGAATCCTAAAATCATTAAGGTTAGAAAAGTGCTCCGAGATAATCTGGTCCAACCATCCCCCTGCCACCAATGTCACCCACTAAACCATGTTCCTAAGCACCAGGTCCAACCTTTCCTTAAGCACCCTAAGGGATGGTGATGGCACCACCTCCCTGGGTAACCCATCCCAATGTCTAACTTCCTTCCCCCAGGGCCCGCTGAGTGATTTAATGCCGCATCCCGTGAGTGCAGCAGCAAGGTGCCCTTTGGTAGCGTGACTGAGGGAAGAAATAGCAGCACTGTCATTGCAGGGCGTTGGGTTTGGCCCAAACATGCCTGGAGAATGGCACCGGGTGCTCTTGGTGCTGTCCAAGCAGGTGTCGCCAGCAGCCGTGCCTTCCCCACTGAAGCAAAAGGAGCATTTCTTTACCTCCCAGTTGCACAAACCATTTTCTACATAGTGGGACTGTTAAATATCTGCAAACCCCTGCTGAAGTGAGGGGCAGGGTGTGCTGCAGTATGAACAGGAGCCACATCACAGGTGGCTTTGAGAACCTGGCACAGTCGCAGTGCCAGCATCAAGAAAGCAACGAGGTCCCACAAAGAAGTAACACCTGAATTTTTGAACCAAGACATCCGTTTGGCTTTGTGGGTCTGGATAAACGTGAAAGGTGACTGGTTTTGCTTCACTAACACACTCTCCAGCTGGTCTAAGTTCATGCTAGGGCTGGGACATGTCCCTGGGTTTCACCCCCTGCTCAAGTCTCCAACATTTATGCTTGGAACAGCACTTTGCTATCATGCAGGTTTAACATCATGGTACTGCTTTTAATATCAGCATATCAGTCAAAATTAGGTGCATGTTTTATATTACTCAAAGACAAAAGACATTCTTAGAACACTCAGGTACTTCCCCAGGGAAAGGCAAACATTTAATATCATCCTGACTCAAATTTATGACATCAGAGACTTCATAAGAAGCAGATTCTTTTTGGAGCTAGTGTCACAACCCAGGACTCCAGACAAGGAAGATGAATTTCCCTTTTTAACCAACGCCTCATTTACAGAATAACCTGCCTAAACCTTTTCTTCCTGTTTCCAGGCATTCTGTCACTCTCAAGAAAAGGAAATGTAATTTTTCATTCTGATCACTACCAGATTACAATTTCCAAATTCATTATCCCAAGCAATTCAGTGGCAATGCTGGTGGGAGCAGCCCCACTTAGGTCCCCTGACTCTTGAAACATCAAAAACTGGGGCTGGTGATGATGATTTGCCCGGCTGGTAGGGGAGGCTGCAGTGTTTTCTGAGTACCTGTATTTTTCCAGGCTGTTTTCTGATCTCTTTCCAAAGACCTTTTCCCTAGTTCAGTCAACAACAGCTGCTAAACAGCTCCTCCCCAAGGGAGGAGAAAAGACATAACTGATTTACAAGAATAACTTAACAATGTTAAAACAAAACAGGACTGGTGCTAGTGTCAGCCTAGGAAGGGTCTGAAGGTGACAGCTGTCGGAGTGACACGCTGAAGGCTTTGCACAATCATGTTTGCCCGTTGCTTGCCTTTGTGGAGATCCAGTGCTACCTGCAAACCGTGGCAGTTGGGTCTCTCTCTGCGTCACGCCTGGGAGAGGTGCCAAGCCTGGAGCTGTAGAGGATTCGACACAACAGCAGAGCAGGGGCAACAGGTCAACATGCAGCAGAACCAAGTATTAGAAGATCTGGAAATGCCTGTTGCAAGAAGAGAAACCGAGAACCTCTTCCAAGAGCGGCCCGAGACAGGGAACCAATATCTGGAAGATGCTTTGCTTCGGAGTTACCTGAAGGCACACCTTCCTCCCAAGGTCTGACGTGCATGTTTGTGTTTCTGTGTGTGTACACACTACAGTTCTGGTTAGGTGACTGCTTAAGACTACGAACTGAACATTTCTCGGAGCCCTTTTGTGCCTTCATTGTGTTTAACTGAGAGGAATTTACCAGCATTCTATAAAAATTGTTTTATGTGAATCAGTGCAGGGGTGAAAAATACTCCCAGGACATAAACAGAAATAGAAAGGGCCTAGTGGACTCCTGTGACTGGCCTGGGTGTTGCAAGGAGTGTTGTTAGATTGTCGGTGTGTGCATTTATACCTGGTCACACAGCATTAAAAAAAAAAAAAAAAATCAGAGAAAGGGAAAAACTGAGCTGCTTCCAAATTCTGCTGTGCTCTTCCACTTCTCTCTCACTAGGAAGAGTTTTTTTTTTGAGGAACTTCCTTGCCAAAAGAAGGAGGCTGTTGTCAGCTGAATGCAGAAGGGGATGGAAAGGCCCTTGGGGGTTTGCTTATTCTCAGCAACAGTCATTGGCTTTTCTGAGTTGATTTTCAGAGTGATGGCTCTGTGCAGAGCTGCAGGGGTGCAGAGAGGTAGAGCAAGACCCCAAGCTGTGGGTTTCTGTTCTGTGAGCTTTGGGCCTGCAGGAGGCCTGGGGGCTCAGTGCATCGGCTCTTCTCTGCCCTTACCCCCAGGACTGCAACTGCTTCTCACTCGTCAAGGACCAGATCTCGTGGAGCTGTGTGGCCTCTTGCTGTGAAGCAGTACCTGTAAAGCCACTGTGTGAGTAACGGAGGCAGATCCTGGCTGTCAGCGATGCTCTTGGTCTGCAGGTCTGTGAGGCCTTGCAGTCTTGGGGTGGTAAGAGTGTGATGGCAGTGCTGGGAGCTTGCTTTTATCACGGCCATCATGGGAGACAGGAACGAGGCCTCCCTACGCACCACTGTGGCCTTCTTGCTAAAAGAGAAGGTGAGGGAAAGGATGATACCTTTGGGCAACCACAAAGATCTTGCTCTTAATCTGCACCTTTGCGAGAAGCACGATTCAGATCTTCTGAAGAATTAAAAAGGTCAGAGCTGCTCTCCACTCTTTCCCCAAAGAGACACAGTGGCTGCAAAATCTACCAGAAAATTATCAGAATCTCCCTTACGTTTCTGCGCATGGTCCCAGCGGGGCAGTGTTGCCTCACTGCTAAAAGGGAGAGCTGAGTCTCTGCGCTCTGCCTGAAGCAGCACCAGCTTGTGCTCCATACGAGCTCTCCATACGAACACCCTCCTGTCCAGGGGAGCAGCAGCAGCTGCAGCTCTGTGTGTCGTGCTGAAGCAGACACCACAGTGGAGGTTGATTCCCGTTGTACTATTCACCTGTGTTCAGCAGTGAACACAAAAATATCCCTGGAACGCAGCAAAGGGTTTCTTTGTTTGAAGGTGATTTCTGGAGAACACAGAAGAAAGCATCCACTTTTTTTTTTTTTTTTTTTTTTTTTTTTTCTGAGCACAGTGGTGGAGCTATCTATAGATCTTTGATCCCTCTGTAAATAAGTCCTGTAATATAGAGGCTCGTATGTTTGCACTCTTAGTGTGTTTTCACTATATTCATCCCTGGAACATCAAAGCAGTGGTTAGGGTGAGTGAGACCACCAGCAGATGCTGCAAATTAGTGGTGTCAGCCTTGAACCTCCCGGTTTACAGCTGCCTCCCCAGTATCCTGTTGTGTGGTTTTGGAGTGCCCCAGCTGCGGTGTGTTACATGCAGCAGTCACCAGTGCAGGAACTCTGATTTTGTTCTCTTACCTTGGAAATAAACACATTCGCTTGGGCAACACAGTGGTTTATAAGTGTGGTCAGGGCAAGAGCTCGCAACTAGGCACTTTTTTTTTTTTTTTTTTTTTTTTAGAAAATGTGGATGTGAAGGTAAAGAGACTGTTGTAGTGAGCTCACTGTAGCATGCTGAGTAAGAGACCTGTTTGGAAAACTACTACTCTTCTGCCCACAAAAAAAATACCAGCTAAAGAGTTCAAAGGTTCCTGTGCTTCAGGGATTAGTGAAATCTGTGTACCTTGGATGCTTAGGTTATGCTTGCAAAACAGCCTTCAAGTTGTTGTTAAGATATGATAAGCCTTGGAGGCATATACCCATCCCAGCTGAACCTAGAACAGGAGTGCCGCATAAGCTCTACCAGTTTGACAGGGCTCATGCAGGCTTTTGGCTGGTGTTGTGGTTTCCAAGGCTGAGTATTTCAGCATTCACCTGAAAGAATACTGCCTGGTCTGAGGACGGAGACTTCCAGAGCACCGACTGGACAGCATGTGCTGGATCCTCATTACATGCATTGAAAGGCAGAGCGATGAAAGAATCAATCATATGGGATGGAGTTTAATGAAAAGTCAATGCAGAGGGGAAGCAGGGTTTGTATTTCATCAGCAGTACATTAATGTGTTTTATAATTGCACCATTTGGGCAGAGCAGCTATGGCATTCACCTCTGCAACTGCTATATTGAGGAGGAAAGGAGCATCTCTCGTGGTTTCAGAGAACAGCAAAGAATATTCCTCTGTTCAAAGTTAATCTTGATCAGGTGCTCCTGTGACACCCCGTAACAGTCTTGGACGTATTTTTGCTAACCAGAGTCCAACAGTGCTAGGGGCTGGGTCTCCTTGGCCTAGTTTTAACCAGCTGTAAGTCAGCTATTTACATCTAGGCAAGTTCATTGAGTTTCGGCCACAGACAGTGAAGAGGAGCAAGCACCTGCAGGAGATCCTTGTCACCTTAAAATAAGGATCTAAGGCTTGGAATGAATCACTTCTCTGCAGGTGCTGGTTTCTCTCCATTAACTACGGACAGACTACTCTGTCCAAGTCAGCCAAGCCTGGCTGAAATGAGGGCAGATGAATCCTCACCTAGGGATGTGCAAGAAGCTGCCTGCAGAGTGACAATTTGAATCTAGACACACCCTGTGCGTGAGGCTGAAGCTCAAAGGATTGAGCTATCCCTCCTTTTCCAACCTGGTAAGGAGTTAACTACTGAGCCCAGCAGAAGTTTTCCTGTACAGATGAAGGCTTCCTGTTTTTGGCACCTTTTCCCCTAGCAATCTCATCCAGCAGTAAATCACAAAGTGATTTACTGAGGTCGGAAGGGACCTCTGGAGATCAGCTCATCCAGTCCCCTTGTTCATATGCATCTGTGTGATTCTCAGCCCTGATACAAAAGCTCTTCTGTCTTGTGTAAAATCCGGAGATGTTGCCAGAAGTAACTTGAAAAAATGATTTTGAAAAAAAATGTGACAGCTGAGCACAGCTGTGCCAGCAGAAGCTAAGAGACAAGCTGTCCTGCTGCATTACAGAGTACAATGAGCCAAGTGGCAAGAGATCATTAGCACCCAGAAAAATATGGCCAGTCCTTTGCCTTTCTGATTAGGACCGAGGCTCCTTTCCTTCCAGGCAAGTGCCTAAAGGCTCTTGTTGCTTCACAGGTACTGGAGGAGGTGAGTCAGGACCTGGAGAGGTTCGGAAACCGTCTGCTAACCGAGGTCAAACCTCTGGGATGGGAATGCGAGTTGAATCCCCCTGTGTTTCGGCAGTACGATGCCTGGGGGCAGCGGGTGGATCACATCATCACCTGCTCGGCCTGGAAGAGGATGAAAGAGATTTCAGCAGAAGAGGGGCTGATTGCTGAGGCCTATGAGAGAAGATATTCCAACTGGAGGTAACTGGGGGAGAATGGGAGCAACTTGGTGCCTTGCTGGTTATTCTTTGCAGAGTGTATTCAGCATCTGGTGGGACTGAACTTCCTGTTGTATAATGGGTAACAGATGATGCACGGACAAAAGCACACCTACTGCTGTACTGAACAGCAGTGTCTGTCCACTGTAATGTTCCACATCAGCAATGATAAGCTGTAACTAATGGCCTACAGTTGATCATAATATTCTTTGATGCCACTTTCCTGATTCTGGGCCCTGGCACTTCCCTGCGCTGCTCCAGCTTTACATGCAGTAGTTGTAACACAGCCAAGGGTCTGGAATTGTACTTGCAATTTAATTGTATTCTGGTCTCTGGAGATAGACCCGGATTTCTTATTTTTAAAAAAGTACCCTTAATGTGCACCAGATGGCAAGCGATGCCTTCCATCCAGCCCCACACTGGCAGTCCCTCCGGGACTGAGAAACTTCTGCTCCACTTCTGTCTTCCTCTCTGAAACAGTTTCTGCCCTCTTAGAAATGAGCAGGCTGATTCTAACCCATCTGGGCTGTATTTTTCCCCTCCTTTCCTAGTCAAGATGTTTTATCCTCCTGCTGCCACACTGCCACAAAACCTGTCTGTTTTCGCTCTTTCTTTCCTAGCCGTGTGCACCAGGCTGTCAAACTGTACTTGTTTTCAACCACCTCTGGAGGTTTCAACTGCCCGCTGGCCATGACTGATGGAGCAGCCAAAGTCATTGAGGTACGAGCTCAGCCGGTCTCTGAGGACACACACAGCCCACATCCTGGCAGCGCTGGCTAGAGCCAGGAGCACTGACCGAGGATCTAGGAGAGCTGATCTGCCATCTGGCTCTGGACATGGCCCTTCCTTGCTCTGTGACTCAGCTCTGTCTCCCATTACCTGGCTTTCTCCTTTCTCTGCAAAGTCTGTGCACCCAGACTGACTTTTATATTTACGTACAACACTGTGCACAGTGAGCCCTTTACTGCACATGAAACCTGTAGCGCTGCAGGCAATTGGAAAGGTGTCTTAATGTTCCATAACTTTTTTTTTTTTTTAATTAACTACAAGGAACAAAGGCCTTGCTTTCCTGTCCCCTCTGTGAAGCAGCTGTTAAACATATTGGGCCAGATCCATACCTGGTGTAAATTAACCAACCTTGCAAGGCTTCCCCATCTGAAGATTTGGCTCTGCATTTTACTGACCCTTTGCACTATGTAACTGGCTATCTAGGGTGCAGAGAAAAGCTAGGCCTTGTGTAGCTAGCTCTGGGCATTCTAATTCAATGAAAAGAAAAAAACACAAAGCAGTTACCTTTTCCTGCAGCTCTTTGGGTGTTGGTGACATCCAGTGTACACGACTGTATGCCTGTACCTTGGCACTGTGCTGTTTTGAAAGCTGTGGGTCCAGCTGCAGAAGCTCAGGGGCAGTAGGGCTGCTCAGCGTTGCCCTTTGTAACACAAGCCTGCACCTTCTGCCCGCACAGCATTCCAGCAGCCTCGTACGAGCCAGGAGGTTTCACAGACTGTTGGCAGTACCCGCAGATGCACTGCAGCACAGTGCAGGACATTCGGTGTCCCGCTCTCCTGCTTGTGTACCATCCATTCTGAGCCTTGCGGGGATACTTGTAGGACACACCAGTGTTAGTTAAGGCAACTGTCTAATTCCATCTGCTTTGGTATGACCTTCTTCATTTCTTTTCCCTCTCCCAAAACAGTCACTAGGTATTCCTGCATCCCTGAAAAATGCTTTTGACCATCTGACATCCCGTGACCCCAAGAAGTTCTGGACATCTGGCCAGTGGATGACCGAGCGCAGGGGAGGCTCTGACGTTGGTACGTGTACTGAGGTGGGAAGCAACTGCAGCAGCAGCTGGCATGTTAGTGAGAACTGAGAAAGTGAAGGGTGTAGGGAGCTTTCAAAGCCAGGTGGCTGGTTTACGAATCTTCAGCAGAAGTCATCTAAATCATCTGCACAGCTCTGTCCTTTACCGACAAAAGGTCCAGCTTCTGTCCACTGATGTACACAGCACATGGCATGCAGGTACAGAGATTTGATCCTTGCTCAGATAACACACTGACATCCAGCTGTATAATCTAAACCTTGGGCAAGGCAATCAGGCCCATCCCAGCTGGGACTGAGGAAGCATTCTTGATCTTCAGCTTTGGTCCTTGGCAAATGATAGGAATAGCATGATGGGCTAGGAAACCTCAGAACTCCATTGCAGACAGAAATGTGGAAAGGGAGTCACCTGCATGGGATGAAACTGCAGTTGGTTTCCTGATGGGAGAAGTAACAGAGTCAACTGTGGAGGGAAAGCTACAGAGATGAGCATCATTGTAGGATCCATGATTCCTTGGCACCCTTTGTTGTTCTTGGCTATGGTAGCTCCTAAAGAAATTGAGGCATTGGATTGTAAACCACAGTGCATTCTGCTTACAAAACGCTGGCCTTACCATTGTTAGCCTGGAGCAATTGCTGGAAAGGCTTGCAGCTAAACAGGACATATTTCATTTCTAGTATTTAACTCTAGCTGCATTTCTTATCCACTGTCAGTGAAAGAGATTAGCAGCTAATCCATATTTCATCTGGATAGCAAGAGGTGACTTAAAAAGAACTGCTGCTTAAACCGAAAATCAGCTTCAATTGATACAGAAGTTCCTATAAAGCCAAGATCTTCTGTTCCTTTCTTGCAGCTAATGGCACGGAAACAGTGGCCAGAAAGCAGCCAGATGGCACATATCGTCTGTATGGTTTTAAATGGTTTACATCAGCTGCTGATTCTGATGTGACATTAACCCTGGCCAGGATAGCAGATGCTGAAGGACATGTAAAACAGGTCTGTTCTGTGGTGGAATGCGCTGAAGGAGCAGTGGAACTTTTTACTTTCCTTTTTAAATTGTGACATAGTCCTCCTTGTGTGCCTTTTTAATGGCCCCAGGGTTCCAGTGGCCTGTCGCTGTTCTTCCTGAAGGTTCGAAATGAAGACAAGAAGCTGAACAATATCCGAGTGCAAAGGCTGAAAGACAAGTTGGGCACACGGCAGATGGCAACAGCAGAGCTATGGCTGGATGGAGCTGAAGCAGAGCTGGTGTGTAAGGCAACATTTCCCCCTCCTCTTGGGGCTGGGCAGGCTTGGCATGGCAGACTCCTCATGGGGGTGTACAGCTGACGAATTTCCTTTCATCTATGTCTGTAACTGGCTGCTCGTTCCACAGAACCCTTCCCGAACAGGGCCCAGTATGGAACAGAGCTCAGGAAAAATCCTGGGGGAGAAGGAGAAAAAGTAATTCTAAGCTGGTCATTTCCCTAATCCAGTTGCATTGGCCCAGCTGAGGGGCAGTTCTGTGTGGCATGCAGGTGGGAACAAGCAGCCAGTGACCAGAACTGATAGTGCTGATGCAGTCTCCAAAGGCACCTCTACAATCATGCCACAGACTTGGCTAAAATAAGACAGCTGTATTTTAATGCAAGCAGATCTTTCTGGTGCTGGAGAACAGAGAGAGGTGAAGTGGACGTCCTATACCTGTCTGCCTGCTGACACAAGTGTCACTAAAATAGACATGCTTCAGCTTCCCAGGCTGTGCCACAGGCTTACATCAACCTTTGTTCCTCCATGGTTTCAGATCTCTGCAGAAGGTCGTGGAGTGGCCTCCATCTCCAACATGCTGAACATATCTCGGATCCACAACGTCATTGGTGCGGTAGCTTCCATGAGAAGGTGAAGGCAGCCTGGACCCGGCTCCCAGAGCTGGAGGAGCAGCGTGTCAGGATAAGAGGAGATTGCAGTGCTTAGAATTGCAGTCACTTGTCACGTCGTGCCTTTGTGGGCACAGGGCAGGGAGCCAGCAGTGCTAGGTCACCTGTGGGTGACCTAGGCTGGTGTGCTGCAGCCGAGCAGGGTTCACCCAGTGAGGATGGCTGTAAGGGGAGGCTTAGAAGGAAGGCTGCTGGTCTAACTCCTTTCCCTGGCTGCGTTCTCTCTAGGATGATCAGTCTGAGCAGGGAGTATGCCCTTAAGCGGGTTGTCTTCGGGAAGCTCCTCAAAGACCATCCCCTCCACATGCAGACAATAGCCCGGATGGAGGTAAGGCTTCCAGGAGCTGAGCTGATTCTGCTGGTCAGGAGAGAGGGCAGGGATCCTCAGCCACTTATGGGCACAGCCAGCCTGCCTCTGTGTGCAAGTCAAATGTAGCAGGCTCTTCCAGCAAGGGAATTGTCGTAGTCTAGTGGGTTTGGACCTGATTATGGACCTGAGTTCTCTGCTGAACTCCAGGTTATCCTAAATTACGATTATCTGGGAGCTGTTCTGACAGGAGTGCTAAAGTTCATGCATGCATCCACTATGTCATGGCCTCTAAATTTAGTCATTTGCATCAGACCATAAGCATGACACCACAATCTCCTGAACTGCAGTTAGACTGTTCTCCAAGACTGGTGCACGCTCATCCAACTCTCCTGGTAGCTCTTGCAGCAGGAGATAGGCTATTCTCAGTGGGCTTGATGAATTCCTGGGGGGGTCCATGAACTTTCAGTTCTGGGACAAATTTGTCTCCATGGTATACTGCACAGTGCTCACCACAAGACACTGAGCTTGAATACAGCATCTAGACATAAATACCATCTAAAGAATTAATGGTTAGACAATGGAAGAGTGAGCAGTATGAATTGGCATTCTGGCTCTGGGCTTTGAGAGGAATTTCACGGCCTTAGCTCTCTGCAGAATGTCTCAGCTTTGCCTCAACGCTGAGCTGTAGCAGCCCACTAAACCCACAGGACATGGGTGGCTTCCTCCCACTACCAGAACTTCAAAAAGAAGGCACACAGTTCTCCTCCTCTCATCCATCCAGGCACTATTTATTCTTTTAACTGGTGTAACATGGATTCTTATCCTTGGGCTACAATAGGTTCATGCAAATATTTAAACCAGCATTTAAAACTCCTCTTGCAGGGTGGGGGAATAGGGAAAGTGGTGTCACCCCAACAAGTGTCAAGCATAACTTAAAGCTCCAGCATCTCATAGCCTGCGGCAGTCCATGGCCAGAACTCTACCTCAGAAAGAAAGGCAAGATCCAATGTAGTCCAACAGCACATCATTATACACAGAGGCTATAAAGTTCATAGCTCAGTGCTGTCCAAAACACAACTTGTCAGGGAATTAAGAGGCTCAGCAAGAAATCTGTCAAAGACCTTGCAGATCTGGTGCTCAGAGGCTGACCATCAGATGTGCAGTCTCACATCCTTTATCCTTGAAAATAATGGATTTATGATCTGGATACCTGAGAGGAGCTTTGATAAGGCTCCCGTTAGGCTTAATGAAACGGCATTGTCTCTTTTCTCATAGTGGATTGCAGTGTACAAGAGAGGCAGCTCCAGATTTCTAATATTTCATGCCTTGTGCCTTGCTGATCTGTGGTCTTTGTCTCTGAAGCCGTGGTTTTGTACGGGGGGGTTGCATTTTGCTCAGGTCCAAGCACTGTGCATCCCTTCCAGATAGTCTCATGGCACCTCAGCAAATCAGGCTGGAATCACAGTTCAAGACCCATGCCAATTAAGCTCCCCACTTCTCCACATGCAGGTGCAGACACGAGGGGCTTTTCTTCTGCTCATGGAGATCGCTCGGCTGCTTGGACTTGCAGAAACCAACATGGCGAGTGAGCAAGACCAGCTTCTCTTGAGACTGCTTGTACCCGTCGCCAAACTATACACTGGGAAGCAGGTATGGAGCAATCAGTTTGATTAGCCCAGAGTGGGACTGCTGGCACGTTAGCAGCCATGGAGCTGGAAAGAGGCAGAATTAGCACAGCCAACGAGAAGGGCAGCGATAGCATGGGGTACAGGCAGCGACCTCTATCTGCAGGGCCTGCAGCATGATAGCTACCCTGCAATTACTGCTCTGTGCTGAGGCTGGACTTTGTAAGTGGGGGACTCATCCCTCAGCTCTCAGGAAGGACTCAGCATGCCAGCTGCCTGGCAAGCAAGGCACAGATCAGCCATCTGGTGACAGCAGATAGAGCAAGCACTCCGTGAAGTACGCCACGCCACAGAGGAATGCTGCTGAGGCTTTAGGAGGAACTCCCTGTGCTCCAAGACACTGTGGGACACTGAGCCACAGGAAACATCTTTCTCCTAGTTAAGGATAAATACAAGAGAGGTAGCAGTGCTAACAGCATCAGCCTTAACTTCAGGGGTCTGTCCCCCTCCTAACACCCTCAGCTTAAATACAAATAAACTTACACACAATTGGCAAGGAGATAGTAAGACTCTCCTGAAACAGAGACGCTTTCTTCTATGTACCAAGAAAACCACAGGTTTATCCTTACCTAGGGAGGACTGCAGTGAGACAGATTCTCCCTGGATCTTCTCCCTGGGTCTGACTGCTCCTGCAAGTCCTCACTCAGTGCTGATCACTCTTTACTCCCCAGGCTGTGCCTCCCATCATGTAATGAGCAACCTGGTCTAATGAGAGGTGTTCCTGCCCACGGCAGGGGGATGGAATTGGGTAATCTTTAAGGCCTCTTCCAACCCAAACCATTCTGTGATTCTGTGATGAGCAACCTGCTTCAGCAAGGCAGTGGGATCCAGTCAGTCCCCTCCCAGCAGGAACTGCTGTGTGATGCGGGAGGTTTCCAGCCACTCCTTCCCTTTGTGCAATGTGTATTATATCAACTCTGCATTTTGCAGGCTTCTGCCACTGTTATTGAGGCAATGGAGTGTTTTGGAGGACAAGGTTACATGGAGGATACAGGCTTGCCCGTCATAGTTCGTGATACTCTGGTAAGAAAGCAGCAGAAAAAGCTCATTGTATATCACCTAGTGCCCTGCATAGTCCTTCATGGTTGCCTCCTAAAGACACGCTCAAAGGAAAACACATTCCTGCCCAGCCTCACTGCAGGTGTTGCAGTACTTTCTAGCTGCCTTCCTACTGAGCCCCGTCATCACCAGGGAGGGGACATGATCTGTTCCTGGTGCTGGGGATTGTTTCCTAGTTCAGTGATGTAGCCGGGGCCCCTGCTCTCATCAGTGCTTCTTCCCACTTGTGGTGAAGCAAGAAATCTTTGGAGATTTCCTTGATAATCCCTTAACTCTGCCCCAGATCTTCATTGGCTCATGTTCCCCCTTATTTTCTGCTGTTGCTCCAAAAGGCTCCTTCTTGCTCTTACACGGTCTCTCCTACCACCAGGTGCTGTCTATATGGGAGGGAACAACAAATATCCTGTCACTTGATGTCCTGAGATCCCTCACCAAGAGTCAAGGACGGGTGATAGCTGTGTTCTTCTCTACAGTGCAGGTGAGCCCTTGTCAAAGCACAAGTAAGCCTGATTTGTCTGAATCTTATTTGGTGTTAGTGCTCCTGGCTGAGACTGGTGGAGAATATGACCAAATTCAAAGCTTTAGACAGAAGGTGTTTTGCAATTCTGCTCTTTAAATAGCACTTACAAAAGCAGAATGCAGGCAGTGTTTGTTTTGGGATCCTTGAAAAACCACCACAAGACTACTGAATATTAAACTTTCACTAGGGCTACCTACTGCAGCGTGACTTTCTATTCTTATTCCCACTGAAAAGATGAAAAGAGCCAAAGCAATTCCTTTGCTGCCTCTTCAGGTTTGCAGTTCTCTGCCTTTACCTACAGGCTGCTCTTTTAAAGGTACCCAGATAACAGGCAGTCATGGAGCGTTCAAAGAAGCTCAGAATTTCCTGAAGGTAAATGAGCATCATCTGGCTTGTTACATCCCACAAGGGGACACAGGAATGAGGCTGGAAGGCATGATCACCATAGCAGAGGGTGTTCCCTCAGGAATTAGATTTTTAATGGAGATAGAGCAATTCAGAACTGTATGAGCGCAGATACAGTGAGGGAATCAAGAGCTGCTGGATTTCACTACATGTAGCCTTCACTTTCTCATATTCTCCCCGTGAGAAGTCAGAGGTCTGGGCCACTTCACTTCCTTCAGCATTGACAATTTGCTCTTTGGAGATGATAGCACAAGCGGAGAGATAGCAGAGATGATACCTACAAGGTGGCCTTGCCACTGCTCAAACACAATTGTGCTGAAAGCCCAGACTTCCTAGGGAAAGAAAGGAGACTGTGAAGTGAACATAGGAACAGGTACACAAAGCAAAACATAATATAATATATATAATGGATATTTTCATTATATGTATATATAGAGAGAAGTGTGTTTTTTTCCCTTAATAAGTAGATTTTATAAAACAAAACAAATGTAAAACTCCTATTGTGGTCTCTGGTGTATCCAGCAGATTATCCTAGCCTATCCATCCATCAGGTCCTTCAAAAACACACTAACAAGAGCCTGACGCCTTCTCTCCAGTGGCTGCAGTTGGCAACTTGCGTTACATTTCACACCCACAGCTTAGCTGTATTCTGCACAGACCACCTCTCTGACCTCCAGAGATGTCCTCTCACCATCCTCTCATGCAACTTTTGTTACAGGAAAAGTACCTCAAGCAATTTGACTACCAAACATGAAAGCCAAATCTGCTCATAAGCAGGACTAATAAGCGTACCCACTAATTAAAAAGCCAACTGGTCCAGCTGTTGGTAAAAAGCAGTTTAATCTGACACTGAAGGTAATGGAGTAGAGAAGGAAAGGAGGGGGTGGTAGGCTCTAAAAATAACTTGGAAAGAAGACGGCCTTCTCAGGCTTATGCTTACACTAATTTAAACCAATTCCCCACAAAGGTGCCATACTGCAGTCCTAGTGCACCGGCTAAGAGGGTCCTTAACTGGATAAGCAGAGAAGCACTAAAGAACTCAGCAACATGATTCAGAGCAAGTAACTGCACAGCAGTAACACCAAGTATTGAGATTGATTAATTAGCAAGCTCATCATTGCTCTGGTGCTCCAACAAATCACACTGTATATGAGACCACAGGGTGGAGAAGTGAGCACTGACTAAAGTTCCTCAAATGCCATTAATGCCACTTTATTTTCTGTTCATGTCACCCTTGGGCTGCCTCCATTTCCACGGAGCGTGGCAACAGAGTGACCTGAAGTGGCTGGGGCTCAGAGAGCCGTGTGATGCCCTGGTTCTGGATGTAGTAGATCATATGTGGCAAACGTAACCTGGACACATCAGAAACCTTCCCCCTCGCCTTCAGCAGCCAGGCACTGGAGGCACCAGCTGGGAGGTATTTCTGCATGGTGCCTCTGTAGCATCAGGCAGGACCATGCTGAGCCACACCAGAATCAAGATGTCATTCTCAGGTGATAAACAACCTCATTTTGAGCTCCAGGTGTCCAAATTCTTATGGTCTCTGGGAGTCTGGCTCGTTTTGAAACATCCTTCCCATACCCATCTAGTGAGGAAATAATTTAGCCCTTCATAAAGGGATTTTTACTGTTCCAATCCATTTTCTTTTTATTGATGCACACAAAACTCAGTACAATTCCTTTTATGTTTGTCCCTCAAGGTTCTCAGTTTGCAGAATTTGTGCCCAGTGACAGAGGCTTCTTTGGAGAAAGTGGCATTAGTACTTAGTACAGCATAGCTGTTTGTTCTCTGAAGGAATCCAGTGTTGTAATTACCTATAGGAAAAGGGAAGAACAGAGACCTTTTTCATTTTTGCACAGCGTAATTATGAGAATCTGAATTGTTAGGGTAAGCTTGTTACAAACCACCCTGCCCAGAGGTAATTGGTCTGCAAGGTCTCAGGGAGTTTCAGGTGGATACTGCACGGGGGGAGTTATTTTATGTTATACTAAGGTTTTATTAGCTGGAATTTGAGCCAGAGCATTGACTGTACTCTAGAATTCTATTACAGTCTGAAAAGTGATGCTAAAATAGCACTGGGGAATTCTTTGATTATTGCATTTTAATAAATTTAGATTAAATTTGGTCACATCACAGTTCTTTCTTAATTGCCAGTCCTGCAGTCATCTTGCAGAGCTCAGAATTAACTGCCTGATGCATTAGTAATGACTGCGTGGGGCTGAAACTCTATCTGTAAATCGGACATGCAATCTGAGTCACGTGGTAGTGTTTTAAGTCATTTTCAGACCATAACCACAATTTTAGCACAGCAGGAAATAAATGTAGGTTATTAAAGTGAGACTACATATTTGCTCAAAACAATGATATGAGACTTGTGCTTCTAGCCCCGTTTTGGATGTTCTCCCTGTTGCTGTGTTTTTAAGTATTGGTGATTATTCTTCAAGTAAAACCTGTTCTGACGATCTTGCTTGGTAGTGAGAGCAAAGAAACGAGTGGCAGCTTAAACATTCCTCAGCGATAACCTGAAGAAACTAGACATATTGGCACTCTGAAGTTCTTTCTCTCTGCTGACTGCAGTAAGGAAAGAACCGTACAAGCACACGGGGGCTGCGTGCCCGTGCCTCCCTCAGCTACACCCTACAGGCGCTGGAGCAGATCAACACACAGGAGGGCAAACCAGAATTTGCTTCTGCCTTAGATATCAGCCCTGAAGCAGCTCTCTAGTCTCTCACTCACAAAGGCAGCGGAGGATGTGCAAAAACCCAGCTCAATCTTTCAGAAGATTCAGTGCTTTTGGTTAGGAGAAAAAAGAGTGATCTGGAAAAAAAAAAAAAGTGTAAATTATTGGAGAGCAAAGAGAATGCGATGTTTGTTGTTGTTGTTTGGTCGTGTTTTTTTGTTTTTTTTTTTTTTCTTCTAAGGTTAAAATGATGCTTTATATTCCTGGTCCACGCTGCCAGGTCTTTAAACCTTACAAACCAAGCAGTGTAGGATGTAGCTGTTTGTACACCCTGGCCGCTAGCGCACGGCTGCTGGTGGAAGCACGTTATGTGGTTGCTGTGCTTTGCCTGTGTGACGTTGGCTTCCACCCAAGCTGCTGGGAATATGTTTATGCCTTTGGGGTCTTTGATCCTTGCTGGCAACAAGCTCCGACCTGCTTTTAAAACATCTTATTAGCATTCTGTGGGTTTGGAGGGTTCTTTGGACTTTATCTTGGCACCAGACCCAACCGCTTTACTGATGATGTTTTTGTATTCGTGCAGCATATGCTGTGAGTATTTGTGTGCTGCTTCGCCTGGAGCACAGAATAGCAACCCTTGAGGACTGTGTTTTTCTTGTATTAATAGTCAGAAAATACAGGGCAATGGTTGGGCAGAAGGTGTCACACACAGCCATGTTACAGAAAGCAAAGCTGGGTGCAGCTTGTGTGGGCAGAGTCCTACGGTGCAAATAAGCTGTACCTTCACATAATAGCAAGGGGAGCTGCACATTCACTTCAGTACTAAAAAATCAGAAATCAGTTCTGTGCTGCAGCTCCTTACAGGCTCATGAACAGCCTACAAATGAGACTAACTAACAAAAAGCACCCCCTTACCACCTGCTCCTTAAATACGCATGCAGTGCTGCTTGCAGTCCTGCTCCAGGTGAACCTTCAGCCTTCCTGCAGCAAGAGACCTGGATGTTGTGGAGGTGCCAGTGCAGCACAGCCGGCTGCGGGGCTGAGCTCACCGGGAAGCCAGTGCTGCCCGCAGGCGGGTGCCTGCCCCACCAAACACTCGTGGCCCTGAGAGGTGCAGGGGCCGGAGGTTTGTGGCCGCTGCGTGGGCGTGAGCTGGCTGCTTTTCAGCCTGCGTGGCTTCAGCGAGACCGAGCTTTCACCCAAGGCCGGCAGCCCCAAGCACAAGGCACGCTCTTTTTTGGGTTCACGAGGGCTCAGCACTGCTACACGGGAAACACAGGTTTAGGGCTAGCCTCTGCTGGACACATCCAGGCAGCCGTGGGCATGCCGTGTTGTGAAAGAACGACTGTTTTAGATTCTCTCAGCAGACACTCGTGCTTTCACAAGGTACATGGCATGCTGGGGAAACAGCAGCTTAGCCCAGCCACAGGAGGGTGGTGCTGGGTCCGCCAGAAGGGTGCCAGACTGGTTCACAGACAGGACTTGCAGGGAAAAGCTCACTTTAATCTGAATTTTCCTGTCTGGACACAGCTCTAGCATCTTAGTGGGAGTGAAAATATAAAAATAGGAGAGGTCACACATAATTTACCTGGTAATACCCACCTGATAATAGCCCACACATTAACAACCTGATACAGGTGTGCAATTAGAAGTGGGGATGTCAGCTGGTCCCCACGTGCAGCTGGAAGGCCAGCACGGCTGGGCCTGGCTCGGAGGAACTCTCCGTTCTCACGGTAAGGCTCTGAGCTTCCTTTTGGCAGCATCCCCTTTCCTGCCGAGCAGGGCTCTGGCCACTCTACCTACGGCAGCGTGAGCTGCAGCCACCTCAATTTAAGCCTTTCATTATTATCCCACTGGGTGTGCTTGGGGTTTCACCAGCCTCGTTTCCTTGCAGAAGGGAAATATGCTGTAATTTTTCCTGTGATTGTTTTCTTTGCAGAAAAAAATTGAGCTGGCTTCAAGCACTGCAAAACTGGAACCCGCTGTGAAGCAAATGCAGGATGCCATCAGCCGTCTCACCCAGTTCATTCAAGGAGCTGGTTCAAAGGAGGCAGTGACCATGGAGTTGGCTGCAAGAGACTTCTCTTACTCCCTAGCAAGGATCTATGCAGGTAGTGGGAAAGACAGAAATGATGAATTTCAGACCGGGAAAGGGCTGGGAATCAGTCCTAGAGTGTTGTGGCTTCACACACTCAGAGGTAAAGAGAGGAGTTTTAAAGAAAGCTTGGTCCCCACCTTTCGAATGGAGGCAGCTCAGCCTGACAAGTGCTGCTGAGCAGTAACCACCACCCTCTTTCCATGAGCCTTTGCCGCTTCAGCTGGAGCCCAGGATTACTTACGTCTCACATTGTTCCACAGGAGCTCTTTTAATTGAACACGCATCTCGGCCTGACGCTTCCGCTGCAGATGTCTCTGCTGCTCGAAGGTAAGCAAAAACCTCCCCTTTCCCAAACCATTCCAGACCATTTCTTGTGCGTTGCTCTGCCTCTCTGAGCGACCTGAACGTCTGCCGTGGTGAGATCCAAACTCCATCTCCTGGATGGAGACAAACAGCATGCTGGCTGGTTACCAGCAACGTTGCTGCTTTTCCCTGCCATGGGCAATCTCCATTCTACAGTGATGGGAAGCGTTGTGGTTTAACCCGGCTGGCAGCTAAACACCAAACACCCTACCAGCTACTGGGAGGAAAATTAACTCTCTCCTAACTAAAACCAGGACAGGAAGGATCCAAACTGGGAAGACCTCAAGTTGAGACCAGCATTGTCTGTTTAACGGGGCTCAGATAACTGTTCGCATTCTCTGTTCAGGTGGTGCAACCAGGAACTGTGCCCTGTGGCCACAGAGTTCAAGAACAGCAGCTACGACGCCGAGGAGTCGCTCATGGACAGCTCTCTGGTGTACGGCAGCCCCCCCAGCACCAGCAGGCTGTGACTCAGCACAGGTAACTGGAAACCATGCCAGCCTTGCCACTGCAAAGTGCAGGATGGCGGTGCCATTCGGGGCAGGCTGAACTGGCCGTGGTGAACTGATGGATACAGACATTTCCATCTTCAGGGTGGCAGCGGCTGGGTCTACACCTGTTTGGTCCAGGGGTGCAGCTTTGAAATAAACTCCTGTAGCGCCCCCGCTTGCCGCACTCTGGCTGGGTTTGCCAAGTTGTTTTACCGCACACAAACTG
Organism: Stictonetta naevosa; assembly: GCA_011074415.1. NCBI lineage: Eukaryota > Metazoa > Chordata > Aves > Anseriformes > Anatidae > Stictonetta > Stictonetta naevosa. Next base: position 5,328,884 of record CM021711.1, read on the forward strand.
TATTCCTTCGGGAAGGAAGGAAGTTGAAAGCTCTGCTCTGGCACTGAGCACACTCCAACCCCCAGCTGAAACAGCAGGTTGGCTGCGATCCCAAAGCAGACACCTCAGCCAGCCACAAATTACAGGTATGGTGAGGATATTCCACCCAGGGGCCAGACCAAATCCTTCTGAACTAAACCCACAACCGCACCCTCTGCTCCAGGCTGAAATCCACTGCTTTTGCACTGAATTACTTGCTAATGCAGACACAACCAGTGAAATTCAGTCGGAGATGCTGAAATGTTCTTACCATGTTTTAGACAAATACTCTGTGATCAAATCAAATCATTATCCAATAGAGATAATGCCTTGAAGCAGCAGCTCTTCAAGTACTAACTGGTATTCTTTTTAAAGACAAGCAACCAAAATCAAAATGAAAAATACTTGAAGCTGATTAAATACAGAAAGCCACCATTTTTTTCTTGTTCACTATCTTGCTTTCCAATACTGCATGTGCTCTTCCACCCCGGCACCTGCCAGGGATGGTGTTTCTGCCAGGGCAGCCCCTGCTGCCCACCTTGGTGGCGCAGAAGTGGCTCCATGTGCAGCAGATGGTATCTCCCATCATACAAACAACTTCAATGGGAAGTCATTTCCATTTTCCTAATCTCACCTCGCTAAGGCTATTGTTAAGCGAGCTGGTCATTGACTAGTCTCTAGCTTGTGCTTTGATTTTTCCTTTTACATTGTACTTTGTCCCAGGCAAGCTTTGCTTTACTTTAAAATAACCTGTTGTAGCGGCTTTACCTCCATGGGTAATGTTGGGCACCTCATCCCTGCTAACTCAGCTCCACTGCCCCACGATGGGCAAGAAAGACGTTCTTGCTCTGTTGCATTTCAAACGCACAATACGGTAATTTGGTGTTTGCAGCTTCATAAGCAGTCAGCATCAACACCAACGCTGCTGTGCAAAACTGCTCTACAAACATCCTGGGGAGGAGATCATTTCAATTACATCATTTAAATTATATCAACAGTGCACAAGCTGGTACCAAAATTAAAGAAAAAAAACACTTTTGACCTCTAGAAAGCTTATTCATTTCCTATGTGTATGTCATACTGGTGCTGCAATTTACTGACATAAATTCTGACGTAAGTTTTAGACTGCAATCCAGTAATGCTCCACCAAAGCAAACATCTGGATGTATTGATTGCATGCTTCTCTTCACACTCAGCACGTCAGTCTGCCTGTGGGGGGTATTACCCTGATGACTAAAAGTTTAATCAGAAAGTTGATAATAACAGAAGAGGAACAATAGAGCGAAGACAATGGGAATACGGAGCTGCAAAGTGCCACCAGCAGCCAGGGTACTGAGTGGGAAGAGAGCAGAAGGGAGCTGATTGCTGAGCACAAGTTACCAATGTTTTGCAGAAGCCAAAGCCCGGAGATGCAGAGGACCCAAGGCCACCTCCGGGGAGCACAGGCAGAGAGGTCCTGGGGAGCAGTCATGGGGCAGAGGTCTGTGGGGGACGGGGAAGGAGCGCCCGGGGGCTCTGTCTGTCCCCGCGTGGGGCCAAGCGCAGCGCTGAGCCACGGGAGCTTCCCTCGAGTCACACAGGTGACAGCCAGACCAGCACCAAAGGGATTCTCACTGTGTCGCTCCTCCGCCTCTGCTTTGTGTGCACCTAGGTGAATAAATAATACTCGGGCTGGGAAAATCTCCTCCATTACCGCAGTTGTTTGGTGTCCAAGAAGGAAGCCTTGCTTGTGCTGTGGAAGAACTAGAACGGGAAGGTGAGAGAACACGTGGCTCTAAGCTGCATGAAGGCCTCAGATGCATGTAGGGAGGGCAGAAAGGTCTGAGAACGTGGTGAGTTAGCACCAAATAATACAACAGACAAAAGCCATCATGTTTAACCATCAATAGAATCACTCATGGAGCTGCTGGAAAATCATCGGGATCCTCCCTTCTCCTTAAGGGCCGTCCCCACAGTACTGGGCCTTGGCAGGCAGTGACATCTTCCGCGCTTGCTGCCAGTCAGGGATTTCACATCCACCTCTTCCTATGGGTGTCAGGTATTTATTTGAACACTGGAAATTACTTTTTCCTAATACGTGAGCTATAATTTGCCTAAAAATAAGCCCCACAAAGTGGGAGCCCTGCAAGTGCACCAATACAGAAAACACAAGGGACTGTAAAATTGCCACCGTGTAGGAAATGACAAATTTATTAAGATCTAAATATTCACTCTGAGGCTACAGCAGAATAAATGCTGTTACAAACAAATAAGCGCTAGGGTCTAACACTTTATGCTGCTGCTAAACAGCTCTCTGCTCTCATAGGCTTGCCTGTTTTAAAACATTTAATGTTCTTGAAGTTATTAATCAAGACTTCAGATGTCATTTCAATACAAATTCCACCAAAAAAAAAAAAAAGTACAATCAAATGCATCACCTATTGCCACTGCAAGGTAAAAATCATTTCATAACAACTATGGGAAATCAGTTTAAAAAACGTTTGTTAAATATTAAGATAAAACTTTAGCAGCATTTAAAAAAATTTGAGTTGAAGAGTACGGCAATCTTCGATCCCGAAATGCACCAATCTGAGCTCCAATGCCTGTGGTATGAGTGTAAAATGAAGAGATGGGAATCTGTTATCCCTCTGCCCGAGAAACGGCATTTCCTTATGGTGTGGGGTCAGCAAGAGAGATAAAGGTTTGTACAGAGGTGGCTCTGTTTAAAGGCTCCATTTCTGGTTCTGCATCCTGCCCTAGTGCTGGTGGGTTCCCTGTTTAACAAAGAACGGAGTTGAATTGTAATAATAATAAAAATAATTAAAAATATTGCAAACCAGAAACTTCACACGCCCTGGCTGCAGCAGTCCGTCTGGCTGTAAGGGCACGGGACGGCCCGCGGGAGCATTGCCCGCGTCTCCTGTAGAGAAAAACCCACCAGGAGCAACCGCGGCTCCTCGCAGCGATCGCACCCGTCTGTGGGCGCCGCACGAGCGGGAGCTGCGTTTGCTCACGTTCCTTGTTCGACTCGGAGCCCACATCGCTGGTTTTGCTTTCTAAGCACAAAAGGTAGCTCCGTGTAATTCTCTAGCAATTCCCAAGCGATGCCAAGCCACGGAACCTGGCTGAGGGCAGCTCTGAAGCTGCTGTAAAACCTATCGGGCCCCTGCATGTGAGCGAGCCCAGAGCACCGGCCTCCGCTCGGCAGCGTCTGCGCCACGTCTCTGCGTCTCCTTCCAGCACAGCCCAGCTTGATGCTGTCTCGTAACCGCCTCTGGACCCCATTTCCTTGTGCTGAGTAATTCAGGACCTACTAGAGGGACAATTATAGAACCGCCACAAATATCCGGACACCCCGTATCTGTTACACCACCTCGGCATCAGCTCAGCGTTCCTGCACGTGGCTGTTCCCTTCGCAGCCTCAGTTCCAAGCCTCTCCCGGCCTGGATCGCATGCCTCCCCGGCAGCCCCTCATGCACAGCGCGTGCCTCTCCACAGCCTCTTCCCCTTCCCCCCCGGAGGAAGGGTCTTTGGCTTTTCACCCCCTTACTTCTGGCTTTTCACCCCCCTGCTGCTACCTCGCCCTCCCATACAACGAAGCTGCGCCCAGCCTGCAGCATCGCTGCTGCCCACCGGGACGAGAGGCTGGGCTCGCTGCTGTCCTGCCTGGGGCCGGGGGGGCGTTCAAAGAGATCGGCTCTTCCCTCACCCCGATCAGACAAGCTGCTCACAGGGCCTGTGCACGAGGAGGTTGTTTTAAGAACATGACAGCACGGCAGCCAGCACCGAAGCTGCGCGCTGTGACAGCAGCTCTGCTCTCCCTTTCGGCTTTTGGGCTGTTTAAGAGCTGTAACAAAGGGAAAGAGGAGAGGATGTTCGTTAGCAAGAATCGATCGCTGGAAACGCCGCTTGGGTGCTCCCCTAGCAGAGCTGCCAGGCCTTCTGGCTTCATGACGTGGAAGGTAAAAGTCCTCCGGCTCCCTCCGACTCCCGCGCAGGGCTCACGGGGTTTGCTCCGCGTTTCCCTAACGGGGAACATCCGAGAAGCGCCGTGTCCAGGGCTGAGTAGTGGCATGCACGCAGCCTGCAGCCGCTGTGCGAGAGGAATGAGTTACTGAAAAAGCACTCAGAAGGAACTCAAGTAGGAAAGGAGCTACATGAAATCAAATTCTGGTGTGTAATTGAAAGGCTGCTGTTCCTTTGCATGTTCTTAATAGTGCGAAACATTCCAGATACCTTTTTTTCTTTTAATTCTTGAAGTTGAAAATACTACCACCAGCTGGGATCACAGCTCTGCCCAGAATCTGCAGTTTTATTTGATTAAATAAATACCTTCAGATTATAAAGCAATTGTGCACATCTTGTGACTGGAACAGGCCTGCCCCAAAATAGCTCACAGTTGCTCAAGAAGCGTTTCAGTCTCCCTGAGAATTCAGGACAAATCCTCTCCCTCGACTTAAAATATGTAAGAAGCGACGAGGATGAGCTCACGTGATGAAGTGCCTGCAGCCACGCTGCTGCAACAGCCAAACAGCCCTAGGAAAACAAGAACCTTTGTGCAAGAGACTTTTGCAGGACACACAGCGGTTGGGTTTTTTACCTTCTGGGAAGAGATTAAAAGATGTTAAACCTGAGTGAGTTTGGCTTGTTCCCCAAGAGCTACAGCTCCACCAGCCAGCATCGCAAATAAGGCAGAAAGTGTGCAAACGAGAACGAAGCTCCGCTCCCCCCCGCGCTGCCACTGCAGCGAGTGCTGCTGCTTGCTCACCGCAGAAGGGAAAGGGAAGGGAAAGGGAAAGGGAAAAGGAAAGGGAAAGCTTCCTCTGCCAAATGCCACTGAAAGCAGGGTGGGCTCCCTGGCGACCTGGGCCACTCCTACATTTGGGCTGGCACCACTGGATCACTCAGAAACGTGATGGTCTGTGAAGGGGAAGAAGAAAAACGAGGTACCAAGGGGCAGAACTCTTACACAGTTCTCCAGCCTCTGAGAAAACCGTGCTGGTTGTACAGAGAGCACCTGACGGTACGTCTGGTTGGTGGCCTCTCCCCCCTCCCTGGGACTCCTGGTGCACCAGGAAAACCAAGCTGGGTAATTTTTCTTCCAAGCTGAGGAGCAACAGTTTGTTGTTCCTTGCGAAGACACAATGGAAACGAAAGCAAGGGGAGGCTGCTGCAGCCTCCTTTTTCAAAGGCCTTGGTGTTTCTGCTGAACCTCAAACGTATCTCCTACGAAGGACAGGAAAGAAAAATAAAAAACTAGAAAGTGTGTTAGCAAATGCTCCCATGCAAAATTCTAAACTTTATTCACTTTTATTTATATATTTAACAATTCTAAAGTATTTACTTCTCGCTTTGACAAAAATGAAAAATATAGGAGCACTTTACTCTCTTTAGGAGAGAAGGGTTATATATACAGCTATGGAGAGATACTGGTTCCTCCTTTACATACAAAGAAAAATAATATTAATAAAAAAGTGCTTCATCGATCAAAAAAAGACTAAGAGCTGCAAGCATTTATTCACACTGTACATCACAGACCCCAGAAACCCGTATCATAACCTCTTGGCACCTGTCATTAGGAACTGCAGAATCTTAGACTTATTTTTGACTGTCTATTTGCACCACAAAACCACACAATGTTAGTGTGCAGAACTACACCATGTCCCCTAAGTCACACCTCTAATCGCCCACCTCCGAGGAAAAGCCAGAGACGGGAGCTGCGTGTTACCTCGTTCCCGCTCCAGCTCCCTCTGCTTTACACGCCTGGAGTCCTCTTCCACATTTACTGCGCTGCTTCAGGAGCAAGTTCTTAGAGACACAACTCGACCGGAGAGCCCAGCTTTTTCTTTGCTTTTCCCACCCGATGGTTTGCAAACCATTTCAAAGCGCGTACCGGGGAGACGCTCTGTTACCAGACCCCCTTCCCCTAAGGACACGGGCGGCTGTGCTAAGCCTCCGAGACATTCATTATCTTGTGAGTCTTCAGCTCAACTGCAGCAGCGTAACAATCCTCGCAAAGGGTGTGGGAAGTTCAATCGCCAAACACTACATACCTTGTCATTTCTTCCCCATCAGATCTAATAAATATTCCCAGATGATTTTCTCCGTGTGATCCTCACTTTGGACTACGTGATTGTGACACTGCAGGGAAGGGATGCACTCCTCTCCCAGGACTTGATAGATTTTTTTGACCTTTTATATTTCAAGCTCTCAAATACTCCAGCAGGATTTTTGTGTTCTTGCGAATATCACAAGAGAAGTCCTAACTTAGTCTAGGCAATGCACTGTGAAGCAGGATATTACCATACGCGTTTCTTCCTTGCCAAACTGCACTAAGCAGGCTCTATCGAAAGGGAAAAGGGGCTGAGTACCTAACGCTCATTTAAAAACATATATTCAAGAGATTCACACTTTAATGGGGTGACTTTAAAAGCGACTCAGATTGGGACAGAAGGAAGAAGGGGAATCCATGATGTGTTTTAGGTCTTGATATAATCCTCAGGCAGGTTTTTTCCTATCTGGAGTATGTTGGATACAGACTGAAAAAGGAGGAGACATCCCAGGAATATGACAAGCACCAGTGCACTCACGGACTGAGCTCAGCGAAAATACCAGCGCATCACAGTTGTTCTTTCGTTGTTGTGGATAGTCTCGTTAAAGTGCGGGTCTAAACAACAGCATGACAGACTGCTTGTACGAACCATGACAAGTGCACTGCTCCAGAAGTAGCTTTGCGTTGAGTAAACCAACCTACAGATGGGACAAGGATAGAAGTCGAAGGTCTTCTACTTTCCCACTGGGTTTAAATAACGAATTGCATTTACAGACCTTCAGATAGAGGCGCCAGTGTAAAACCAATCTCGGCTCGGCAGCCTGGTCAATCCCCTTCTCACCTCTCACAAACTCGCGCGCACTTTCCATAGCCAACGTCGTCCAGGTGTTTTCACTCAGAGCCACAGCCAGAGGGCTGATGGCGATAAAACAAGTTGATTGTGTGTGTGAGCACAGAGCCGCTGAGCGTGGAAACCTGTGACTGATCCCCCCTTCACGCAGTGAGGATAACTAAGCCCACTCTAAGAACAGAGAGGGAGAGTGCTCTCTTGGGAAAGAGATTCCCATTTCTTCTAGCAGCAACGAGTTCCCAAACAGCAGTTTCTTGTTTGGAAGTAACAGGAGTGATTGAAAGCACTAGCACTGACGCTATAGGTATTCACTTTGCACACTGGCTGGGCTGGTTCCCCTCTTCTCCTTTCCTCCATAAAATCGTCTGTCTGCAACACAGTTCAGCAGTGGGGCAGTTAAATACACAAGGGAAATCGGGTTCCGGTGCCAGCCCCCTTCCCACTTCCACAATCTTCCAGCAAACAAGCAAACATATATATATTATTATATATATATACACACACACAGGCGCGTACACGCACACACACACAAATAGGACAGAAAGGAAAGGGGGAATAGCTGGAAAAGGAGATTCCCACAATCCAGCGGTACGTCCTCGAGGTCTGTCCCGCCGAGCAGTGTTCCACGCCCCAGCCTCCAAAGTGCACGGCTCCCTCCTCCTCCCAGCCTCAGCCCACCGAGAATGTGCGTGTCTGTTCAGGGAAGAGTCGACACGGCTGCTTCCCGCTGCTTCTAGGCTGGAACTTTAATTAGACGTGGCAGTGATGGGTTTGTCCAGTTCAAGATCAAGGCTGGAACTGCTTGGGTGCAAGCTGCTGTAGCATGATTTGCAGACTCTGCTGGGTTCAAAGAGCTGTTGACTTGGAACTGGCACCTTCTGGTTACAGCAACTGGAGCAGAACACATTTCCACAATTCCTTGCGTCAGGAACAGAGGAGAAACAGAAAAGAAAAAATTAGAAGCAGTTTAACGAAGTTACCCCAGTTCTAAAATTACACCGTTCATGGGTGTGATGGGGTCAGCCCTGGAGGCTGCAGTCAGTACTCCCTAAGTACCGGAATGCAAAGACTTCCCTCCCTCCAGAGCTTTAAGGTAGGGACAGCACAAAGGAACACAAGGCAAGCTGCAGTAGAGAATTCCAGCTCATTTACCATCTCTACAGTGACTGCTCTTTTGCACAGTATCGTCCTGCATCAAACTGGAGCGAACTCCAGGAAACGGGGCTAAGCTATCTCCCATGGCCTGCAGGAGAACTCGGAGCTGCTCAGTGCTGTCACCGCTACCTTGTGGGCACAGGGGTAAAAGAGAGGGACAGCAAACAAAGAGCCTTCCTCCGTAAGGATGTGGGGGGTGTGGTGTTCTGGCCCCTGCTCACATCACTGACCCAGCGTGGCGTTAAAGACATACTGGACACTGCAGTCCTGGCAGGAGGGAAGTCTCTGCTCCTTTACTCTGCTAAAAGCGCGTGCTGGTCAGTACCAGCACAGACACATTTTCTTCCGTTTCTTTCAAGTGCACTGCTGGAAGGTTTAAGCATGGAACAGATGAAAAAAATAAAACCAGGTTTGGTTGGTGCAATCGTCCCGCCGCCCCGACTGCGTAGTTCCTTTTGAGGTGCTCCCAGCAGTCCCCCACCTCTGCGTAAAGGAAACGGAGTCAACAAGGATCATGCAAAGCCACGGGGCGGGCAGCCAGGCACGCCATGCTCGGGGACAGGCACGCCGCGGGAGGGTGAGCAGTCTCATTCTTGTCAGGTGTCAGCTGGTGGAGGCACGCGAGCGCATGCACCTCACAGGAGGTGGGGAGAAGACTGAAGTCTCGAAAATAATTACGTTCTTCTTGCAACCCCCTCCAAACCTGCTGCTGATCAATCTAGCCCGAGGAGCACTGCGGCGCCCTATCCTCCAACCTCATCAGTTCTTGTAAGGGGCTCGGAACAGCACCCCAGGGACCTAAGTGTGCAAGTTTACCTCCAAGCCTGATGCCCTTGTCATTAACTCTTTGGCATCAGGATTTTCTGCCATTCTCTGTTTGTGCTGAAAAGATTTGTTGCTGCCAAGAGACTGACACAAAATTCTGCCCACACCCAGCAGCTTTGATTAATCCTTCATTGCCAAGAGACAAGATGCCCGGGTGCTGGTCAATGGCAGGGAAGGAGGCAGCAGAGAAATCCCATTTCTCACTTCAATGGGCTGATTTTCTCAGCTCCGCACAGCAGCTCCTGGTCTCAAAGCTATAACCCCAGCAGTAGGACACTCACAATGGCCAGCCTTTCTGCACTGGTTTTGAAGTCTTCTTAAGGACCCGGTTAGAAATGACTAGCAGAAAAAACTGCAGGAGTGAAAACAACTCCATGAGGTGTTACACCCTGCGGAAAAGCATCTCTGCTGCTCAAAGAACAATTCCCCTGCAGAAACTTACTGCAGGTGGACGAGGTCAGAAAACAACCAGAGGGATTAAACCAAATATCTGGTTGTTGTAGCTCACCAGCTTCCTAACACATGCTTGGTTTTGTTGCTGTTGTTGTTTTGTCTCGCTGTGTAGAGGACAGTGTTGTATTACTGTTCTCCCCTGAGCTTCGGAAAGCCCTGAACCACTCTCTCTTTTTGTCCCAGTGGTCTGCTGCCTTGCTTGAGAGATGAAGAGAGATGTTAACAACACTGGAGAAGTGAACTTTCCCCTTTGAGGATGGCTGACTGTTAAAATCACAGCACCAATACCTCTTCTTACTAACTCATGGGTGTTCATCCAGCTTTTTAGCTCTCTACCAGCCTTGCATTACCTGTTACTGCTACAGTACTTTCAGTCCTTCTAAAATCAGTGGCAATTTTTTCTGTCGACACACTGCACAGCTACGCTAGAACTGCTTGTAACATGTTGACCTCTCCCAAAATTACGGCAAAAAGGGAAAGAATCAAAACTAAATGCACGATGGCTAAACTTGAAGGACAGCCTCTTCCCAGTTAGAACCGCAGCATTCTCTGTTACTCAAACACACGACCTACTGGTGGTGTTAGTGTAATCCACATCACAGTTCAAGCTACCAAAAGCCAAGCCCTAAATGCCTTTCTGTGGAAAGAGAAGCCTGTTTATATGAATCTAAACATCCAGTAGGTTGTGCTAGCCGCCCACATTATTTCTAGTGATCTCTAGGCGAGTGAAAAATGGCGAATAGACTGAGTTAGTTTGGAGAAGTTACCAAGAAAATGCAGACAGACAACAGACAGAGGCTGTTGTAAATGCTCACCAGATTTGATCAACACGTTCAATGTCCCTGCAAGGAGGGGAGAAAGAGCTCAGAGGGGAACTAGCAAAAGAAGTAAATAGAGGCAATGAAAGAAGCTGGATAGTTTTATCGTGCTCAAGTTGAAAATGTGGTTTTCAACTCACTTTCAGTCTCAAATAAGATGGAGAGCAGACTTATCCTGGGTTTTATGAAAGCGCACACTAAGAAAATACTTGGTTTTGTTGTTGGCTAGGACACCACTCCTCACTGGCCTCTACCACAAGCAATCAGAGCTTACAACGACAGCCTGTTCAACCCAGGTCAGGCATTTCAGAGATGAAGGAGCAAAGACACCAAAGAGAAATTTGCAACAAAACTTGAAACCCTGAATTTTAACTCCTCATGGTGTTGGGGGTGTTCAGTGTGTATACACTCAGGGCACACACATCCTCTAGGACTTCACCAGAGCCCAGGCCTGGGAAACTGAAATGGAGATGCTAAATGTCAGCGGGCCTAGGGAAGCAAGGAGGCAGGGGGACAATGACGAATGGGTACACCGCACAGAAAAAGGACAAAGGAAAATGCCATTTTGACTCTTATAAAACCCTTCAGACGTGTATCACTGTATGCTTAGCAATTGTGCTTTTCATCTGAAGCCGTAAGGCACACTTAAATAGATTTGCACACACACAGTGAACATGAAACTTGGAAAAAAAAATCAAACCCGTTCAACTTCCAATTCATTCTTCCCTGGTTTATCTCTACAAGACTAAATGAAGCACAATATAAAATGGACACAAGGTGCGTACAATCATTTACTACTTCAAAAAGCAGCAAAGCATCAAAATGAGATAACTGCCACTCATTTAAATGACAGTTCTTGTAATTGTTTTCTCATGTCCAGGAATGGGGATTTATTTGAAATAGAACTAAGACAGAATCTCAGATTTCTAAATTTAGAGTATGACCTAATCAAAAGGCCCCTACCCCCTGTTCTTCATTAAGCTCCTGCTGCCTGCATTATCTGTCGTAGCCTGTTACCAAGATGTCTGGCAGAGAATAACAGAGAGAACTTTTATTTCACATATTTTCAGATTCTCTCACTAAAGTAATTTAATGAAAAGGAAAGAATGGTTGGAGAAGGAAAGGAGCAGGTTTTCAGCCAGTAATGGAAAACAAGATGCTATTTGTGTATCTGCAGTACTGACTGCAATGGCAAGCCAGTATTTTTTATTATTTACATCCACTTAAGAAACTAAACAGCTAGCTGCCACCAAACCCAGTTTGAGGAAAAAAAGGCAGGATCTGTTTAGGCCAGGGTGTAGTCGATGCTGCATCTGCCTTTTTAAACATCTACTCTGAATGGACTGGAGCTAACAGGAGAAACTGTCCTGTTCCCCCAAAGCTCTCGGCTCCTGTGTACGCAGTCCTCCTGCTCAACCTACCCTGACGTCCATCCTCAGCAAAGGAACTTCATGCCAAAATAAAGCCCTGTCCTGGTGTAAAAGGAGCGGGGACAATCCAAGCCACGACCTCGCCCCCTCCCTTCCATCCTCTGCTGACGCACAGGTTACCTGCAGTGGTGCTTCCTGCTGGCCAGCCAGAAGGTGCTGTCGCAGCCGTAGCAGTGCGCGGCGAGGTGGTCGGGAAGCCATCGTGTCACCTGGGAGAAAGGAGACAAATCTATCAGGGAGTGCACAGGTGATTAGAAACAAACCCATCTCATCTGAGCTCACAAAGTCAAAGCAAAGCATGATGAGAAAGTGCTTGTTCTATTTTAAGAGTACAAATTCAGTGTTCTTAGTAGTGAAAGAAAGGCAGAAACCTTCCCCTTGAGAACTGATAAACCGAATTCCCCTCAGACAAACAGAAATGAGGTCAGGAAGTCCAGTTCCCTGGTTTCTCTGTGCTTTAGACGTATCGAGGCCAAGAACATTCACCACGCATGTGTCAGCGTAGGGCTCTGTTGGCCAGCCATCCCTTCCACAGCTTACCAAAGAGCTCAAACCCTGACAGCAGAGGGCTCATAGGCACAGGTACTGGTATTTAGAGTACGAGACGAGTGAAGTGTGAGGAGGATGGCTCACAAGAAGTGGCATATGACCAAAGGCTGTAGGACAATTTGAATTACGAACATCCCATCCTACCAGAAGAATGAGCAATTTACAGGGATTTAGTCTGTACCTCTGTGTCCTGTTTATCCACCTGTTCCCAGCTGGCTTCAGAGAAAATCTCTGTGCTGCAGCGAGACAAGCAGTTCTGATCCAGATTGCTTTCCGAGTCGGGTATAGAAGTCTGTTGGCAAACAAACACAGCTGAACAGAGCCTTCCCGTATTCCTACTTCCACACAAATAAAAACTGGACAGTCGTGGGGAGGAGTGGAAAGGGCACCTCCTGCTGAGGAGGAGCAGGCTACATCCACATTGGTAGGGTGAACGCCAGAACCAGTCACCTGCCCGCGCGGGGCAGCGAAGGCGGGCACACCGCTCTGACCAGGCCTGAACGCCACACGTTGAAGCAGTTTGTGCAGTGAATCCCAAAAAAAAAAAAAAAAAGAAAAAAGAAAACCCAACAGGTCAGCTTCTGACCCTCTGATGACAGGATGATGTGAGGCAGAATGGATTTAAAATCTGTTCTCCCCTCTTCTAGGACAATATTCTGGCAGCACTTTGGGTGAGTAACCAAAAAACCTGTGGCTCCCATTTCACAGTTCCATTTCCTTGCCAAGTCTGTTTCATTTTCAAAACCAACACAAGTAATGCATATACCCCTGCAAAAGTTCTGGAAAATAAAAGCCAAATCGTGCACGGGAAACACAGAATTTGAGCCAGATATATTCCATGTATATTTTGGGGGGGAATAATGCTGCCTTAATACAGTCTGGCCTGGTAGTGCTGTAGTTTATCTGGCTTAAATAAATCTCTATCAGTCCTTAAACTATGAGAAAAAATAATGCAGAAATCTTATGTCTTTTTGTGCCTGACAAGTGGGGACCTCTGGAGCTGCAGAAGAACGCCCTGTTACTCCCACGCTGAGGCAAACATAGAAGGTAGGGATCAGATTCTTCAAAACAGTGAATTTTCCAGGGGACGTCCCAGCCCTACTGTGCAGGTTGTGAATGCCCTTACAAAATGGGAGTGTAGTGAATTAAGCCAAAGCATCAAATTTCTCCAAGGACTCCAAGCTTTTGCCAGACGAAGCCACACCCCATGTAAATGAGACTCGGCTGACGTGGATGCCCCAAAAGAGCCTCAGTGCTGTTATCTCTGTGAATAGCCAAGATGGCCCGGAGGGTTTTTCTCAACAAACGTACCTGGGACTATTCAGCACCTCTGCCACTTCTACACAATATTAAATTAAACAAGCAAAAGTTGGAAATCACTTTATATAATATACATATGCATTTTTTTCAGCTCTGTAGGTATTTAAAGCACATTAAATGTGCACATGGGAACTTTTTGTATGTCAACCTTGGGAGCTAGAGGCCAACACTGCCTACCGTGCAGACACGTGGAGAGATGCACACAAAAATTATCCTGCGTCTCCTCACCTTGCCCTTCATGTCCTTTCCTTCTCCTGTGCCTAGCTGCTTCCTCAGGTAGCTCTCCCCTCTTCTCCTCCTGTAGTTCAGTAATAACACTGGCCCTTTGAAAAAACAAGTTTTGCAGCAATGCACAGAACTGCTCTGTGCTGAAAGGCCTGGAGAGAACGAGAGGCTCTTCTGCTTGTTCTCTGAATCAGTGTTACATCCAGCTGTACGCGGCCAGTGACTCCTTGTCCTTGGAAGTTTTGCTATTTGTTAGTCAGAAGACGAGAAACTAGGTAAAAACTGGTAGGGGAGAAGTACCTAGGGCAACTTAAAAATCCAATCCGACATATACAGTGATGTAAAAAAGTGTGCTAGCTCGAGATCTTGTACTCAAGTTACGCTTATTTCATTGCTGATTTTTAAATTCCCTTTGCAGCTACAACTATGCAGATCATTTAAGCATGCTACAGAGAGCATGTTGGATTTCAGTCATGCCTCAGATTTATTCTCCGTTTTGTTAATTTTAAACACTTCCAAGTAAAATTACAAACATAGTTCAGAGGCTCTCTTAAAATTCTCAGTTTGTTAGGAAAAATCTCTTGCTGACATATGGCTGTCACAAAAGCTCTTAATTTATTCTGGTTTACAAGCCTTGAGCAGGCCATCCATCTGAAAAGGGGATGCCCTGAAATTCATGGTTCGGAGCTAACAATGCAGCCACCGCTGCCTCCTTCCTACCCTAAGCTGCTAAGCACCCAGAGATCAGTCCCGCATTCCTGTCCCTGTAAATGACACATCCTCAGAAAAGCGTCTTTCCCATGTATGAAAATAAAAGGAAAACAAGTAGTGTTTTGGAATAAGGCTAATGCAGGTATCTTAAGTATGTCTGGTTTTGTGCAAGTACGCTGCAAAACACGCTTCTGGAAATAAACCTTTGCTATATCCAGGGTCGAACTGAAATACAGTGAAAATATCAGTCATCAGTAATGCTGCTTGCCAAGTACTCCGACCAGTTGTTTGTCCCTTTCCAGAATGACCTTGACAGGTTTCTAAAACTCTGGACGGCCAAAAAATCACCGCCTGACCAATGAGCCCTGAACTGACAATATGATGAGATCCAGAACTTGACCGACTAGCCCGCTGTTTCCAGCAGTGGCCCAATTACCACCTCACTTACCACTTCATCTCCATAATCACCATTGAGACGCAGGGAGCTGTTCAGGAACTGGCTCTCCAACCGGCTTTTCAACTCTTGCACCTGCTTCTTCAAGGTCTCCACTTCCTGCTGATGCCCGGTTTCTATCTGGCGCAGGCGCTGCTGGATAACATCGGTGTAGACGGGCATCCCATCATCGTCCAGGTGACTTCTGGCGGGTTGGTCTGGGCTGCTGGCTGCCTGCTGCTTCCCCGGATGGCTAAACATCCATTTTTGGTGCAAGTTCCGCAAGTGAAACTGCGCGGAACTACAGCTAGCTGCAGAGACCTGCCGACTCAGAGAGGCCTTGATCCTGCCGTCCTCCCCGTTCACGCAATGCCCGTTTGTCGCGTGGTATTTCTGCATGATGCTAAACCCCACGGGCTTCTCGGTCATCTTGTTCTCGGGCTCCAGCTCTCCATTACAGACAATCTCATCTTTACATTCAGCTAAAGGCAAGGCACAAGGGGAAGGCATCGGGAGGTGTGTGCTGCTGCTACCAGAAGTCCTATGTGCTTTTGGGCCCAGTTTCTGAAGCTCTATCATGCTTTCCCCCTCTGGCCTGTTCTCAATAGTTCGCGAGAGTTCGTCAGCGCTGTTGTCGATCAGGTGAGGTCTGTGGCACGGACCCTTAGCAATCAGCTCCTGCTTGGCTTCACTCTCTGTTAAGGTTTCCGTAGAGCTTTCGATGTTGGATGTTCTTGCCTCGGGTGGGATTGTAAGAGGTAATGGAAGGCTGACCTGCGATGTGCTGTACGGGCTCTCTGCTTCTCCTTCAAGCTTGCTAACACCTTCCTCCGTGTTCTTCTGAGTGTCTCTGTTTACAGAACTCTCCAAAGGAACAGTCGGTAGTCCTTTCACCTGAGGTAACTTCTGGATAGTGTTACTGAGATCAGTCTGTTCATCCTGGTGTCCTCTAGGCTCAGAAGCACCTTGTGAAACTGGATGTGGATTGTTCATGACAATACCTCTACCCACCTCCGTCTTTTCACAGAGGTCACTGACATACCCATGCAGATTTTCAGTCCTCTTCTCCTTCTCCAGGGCAATCTCATCCGCTTTACCTGCTGGCTCTAGGCTGCCCCTTAAGTGCTCCTCCAGACCAACATCATCTTTAGTGGCCTCTTGCAAAATGTTCTCCATCTGTCCCTCTGCCACACCGGCTGCAACAGAAAGCTCTGCTCCAACCAGAGCCCTGCCTTGCTTACTCAGGCTGTCTCCATCAAACGGATCATCCCCGGGGTTCCCGAGGCTGCTCAGCTCCAGAGACCGGCGGTGCTCTTGCCACTTCTCATTTAGGCTGGGGTCGCTACTGCGTCGATTGGTTGTAGGCACGCTGCTATCACAGGCTGTCGTCAGATTGTCAAATGATCTTGTCTTTGGTAACCTATAAAAGTACAAATAATCAGAATCCAAACTCAGGGATTTTTTTGTTTCGTTTTTTAAAATTTTTATGTTCAGCTACTATGCTTTAATTAGGACAGTAACACTATGCTAATTAATGGACTTCTGCGAAGCATTATTTAGGAGCACATTTGGACCATCTGTAGTCCAAAGTTGCTTCAGTACTTTTTTTTTTGTTTGCCATCAGGAAAATATGTTGAATCAGACTTCAAACATTCCCACAACAGTCCCTTTACCACAAAGCACAAATGCTTACAGTCTTGTCACACCTCCTAATTAACATGTGTTCAGAATCATTTCACAAAAAAAAACAAAAAAAAAAACAGACAGAGTTATGCAACACAGAAAAAGAACTGAAATTCAAGATAGCCAAATAAAAGCTCATATCCCACAAGGATATGAGGAATCTCACAAAGCTATGCAATACCCAAGGCTTAATTCTACTTGCTAATCTTTCTGATTCAATGTATTTGTTATGCTATGACCTCTGAAACTTAACAGCTTTCAAAACAAACAAGGAAAGACTGCCTTTGGTCAGTCAAACAGCCCCACAAATAAGCTTGTGAAAAATACTTCCCCCCCACAACAAGTATTCTCCTCTTTATATCCCACAATATTCTCTGTTGATCTTACTTTACAGGATGGGATTTCTGGGCTCTAGGCTCACCTGCCCAGAGGCTGATCTTCGGGGCTAGAGCCTGGAACAGGGTATGGGGCACAGGTGTCATCAGCAGGTGTGGAGGGGGAAGAGCACGGCAGGTAAACAGCACTCCAGAGCATTAAATTACGCACATGGCACACTGGATACAGCACCTGAGAGAGGAAAACACACACAATGTTCAGAAACTGCAACTGTTTGCTCCCAAGGTGCAAAAAGATGTTCACATCTGATCGGGGCACTCCTGGTTTGTTGTTCAGGTTTGCAGCTGGGAGGCTTTGTTAGATCTCTAGATAGCTCTGAAGGCCAATGAGCAGCTATGGCATTTCTATCAGCTGCACTTGGATATATAATTATCTTCTCTTTCAGAGGCGGAGGCTGAGGCATAACAATGCCGGCTTTCAACTTCTCATGAATGAATTACTGCAATGTGCTCTGTGTGAATCTACACCTTAATAACGCTTTTGAGCAATTTAAACTGCTGAAGAATTCAGTGGCCCATTGTTAGCGCGGAGATTTCCTCGTTCTTTGTGTTAGCGTGTGCCATATGAGAGCTGAACTAATAACCTCCTCCTACAGGCTCCAATTCATCAAAGCTAACCCTGTCTTTAACGGAAGCACTCACATGTGAAAAATTAAGTACATGCAGAAATACTTTTGCTGAACAGGCAGCTTGTTCTTAAAAGGGATTCCTTGACTGTGGAAGATGCTTTCTGTTTCAATTTAAGAACACCTTGAATCTCTCTGTCAATTCCACTGCTTTCCCAGGCAACTTTCTTTTGGAAAAGCAGGGAACGGCAAAGAAACAAGGGAATCAGAGGGAG
This sequence comes from Stictonetta naevosa, assembly GCA_011074415.1. Classification (NCBI taxonomy): domain Eukaryota; kingdom Metazoa; phylum Chordata; class Aves; order Anseriformes; family Anatidae; genus Stictonetta; species Stictonetta naevosa. The sequence continues at coordinate 5,346,621 of CM021711.1, forward strand.
GGATGTGGGGTGGCTTGGTTTGGTGGATGCTGCTCTTAAATGACTGTGGATTTAAAACAGCTGTGGCTACATCAGTGAGGCACCTATTAAACACTGAAGAAAAAAAAAACAAAAACAGGAAGAAATGAATACAAGATATGAAATTACCAAAACTTCTATGGACAAATTATCCTAATTAGCTTAGTATACCACTGTACCATTTACCGAGAACACAGGCCAAATCACAAGACTACACCTGTACTGTAGGGTACAGCATGGAAAGGCAGCCCAGGGACAGAACATCTGCCTGGCTGCACTGCCTGTTTTAAGCTCTCTGAGCTCCTCCTGGGTAAACTTGCTGGTATTTTCTGGGAAAACTTGCCCCCATAGCTCCAAACATCCTCACAAGCTGTATGTATCTGCTTTTGGCTATCACATCCACATCCACTCTTGTAATGACAATGTCAGGCTGGAAAGTCTTGAAGGGCTCTCTTTGCTGCTGCCTGTCACAATGACAAATGGGATCTGCGCTGGCTCAGCACTGGCTGCAAGTACGGTGTCTACGGGAGGCAGACAGTGTCGGAGGGCTGATGTGAATATTAAATTCATCTTTTTGTAACAAATGTAGACAAACTCTTTCCTACTAAGCCGAGCCTTAATCTTCTTCTGAGGAACAATTAAAAACCACATCTATCATATGCAAAAACATTGCATAGTCCTTACAGTTAGGTTTATGGTATCTGATACTTTTATAAACAAAAAGCGTTTAAATATTTATAGAAGTCTTTGCCATCTAGTCATGGTGACCTTTGATGATTGACTGTTTGTTTACATGCCATGCCTACCATACTGCATCTCTGTCTAAATCCCTTACAAGCCCTTTCATCAAATACACAAAAAAAGGTAACTGCAGGCCCCCTCCTGGAAGCTTCAGTGAGCTATTAATGGATAAGCCAAACCGAAAATGTGAAAGTATTACGAGAAACACAGATACGCTAAATAATCCTCGTTACTTTTTCTGTTTAGGTTTGGGTTTAATATAGACAAAGTGTCTAGGTCTGTATGTAATTTTATGGCACTCCTCTGACATAGCTTAGCTGTCTAGAAAGGTCTATTTGTCAAACACAGAAATGTTTTCTGTTACCAAAAAAAAAAAAAGGCAAAATATTTAGTTACAGAAAATGTGTCTCCAGCACAGAGAAATTTCTGAGGTTGCATTTGACATTCCTCAAGTATCAGCAGACCTAACACAAGACTTGAAACACAAGACTGAACAGAGCGTCCAATTGTAAATATCGAGGAGGAGAGCTGAGGCATTTCCAGAACTGTGTACCATCTCTACACTGCATTCCTGGTGCCAGTGAACCCACAGGATGTCCCACTGCTACAGCTTGGGTATCTCCTTACGGCACACACTTCTGTAAACATTATACTTGCAAGCCCTTTGAGGGGCTCTCCCACGTGGTAGGGATTAAAGGATACATACAGATTCAGACTGGGAGGAGTAGAGCAGGTTTTTGAAGGCTTTGTTTGCTGCCCGCAGCAAAGACCAGACAGAACAGGTCCGTTCCTGAGTGTGTTTTTCTCCTCTCTCTTTCGCATTGTTGCACAGGAATGTACCAAAGAGGCAAGAGTAGGTGTGCTGCACCAATTTGACCTGCAGAGACCAATACAAATACAGTCATATGGCAGAAGATATCAGGCTTAATGCTTAAGAAGCAAGAAACATTTCCTTCGCAGGGCAATACACCCCTTCCTAAAGACTGACATACAAATACACCTGAAATGTTTTGCATGTCTCCTTACAAATTAATTGCAAAAGGATTCAAGCACAGAGGCATCTTTTAAAGTCATAGCTAAAAAGTCAAGGAAAAAGTATACAAAATAAAGACAAAATACTTGTTCATACTCGAGTTTAAAAGCCTTGCCAATTCAAAACTCACAGACCAGGAGGACAGGCAAGAAATCCCAATACCTCTGTTATAAAACACTAATGCAGCAGGCAAAGAACGGCAGGGAGAAGTGTTAATTTCTGTGTCGGTATAAACACACACAGCACACACATCTGGATCGTTAGTCACTCTATTCTGTGGTCTGACCAAACAGCTTGACATGAACCTAATAGTCCCAGCAGTCCCCATGACTGTGCACTAACAGCTAGGGGTTTTGCTTGAAAGTGGCAAGAACACCACGGGTATGTTCACACGTAGCTCCCGTAGATGAGCAGCGAGCTCTGAAGCCCGTTACAAGCTTACGTATCTTATTTCACAACCGAGCTAAGCTAGAACCGGACATAAACTCTGTTACATGGCTGAGCTGGCAAGTGGTAATGCAAGGCGGCTACAATCACAGGAACGTGCTTTGAATCTCTCAGTGGATCAGACACTCCATAAAAGCTTTCAGTCCTCAGATTACTAGTTCTGCAGTCAGGGACTGCCACTTTCCCACAAACCTGCTTTCTGGCCTTGAAAACTGATTTTGACAGTCCGGGGCCAATTTCTAATAGGAGAGCTGTCCAATTCCAAAGAAAATAAACGCAGGTAAACACATTTTCAGCTCAGAAACACAAAAGCCAAATGGAAAGGTAAAAGAGGGGTGTTCTGAGAGGAGTTGCCTTCAACTGAAAATGGGATCAAGCTAGGGGGAAGTTTATATCACCAGTAAACATTTTTTTTTAAATGTTGTGTGGATGCATTATACTGAACTTATTTCAGCATCTCCTAGGTGAAACTATTAAATTAATATTATTTATTTATTTATTTAAAGTTTAAAAGAAATCCTGAAGGGTCCTACTTCTGTTTTAAGAGTGAACAGGTCTCGAGCTCCAGGAAGCGTATAAGGACTTTTGTCTGTTTTATCAGGGCATTTTCCCATTTCCTTTACCAGGCTGCAGCATATCACAGATAGATGGGAAAATCTGAAACCCCTCAGGGCTCTTTAGTGTGTTAGTACTGGGTACTGGTTTAGAAGCAGTCTATAAAACAGCAATCTCTCAAGCCACAACTCACAAGGAATGCTTCGTTAAACTCGAAAGAGCAAGGGAACTGCCTCTGGAGCTGATGGACGCAGTCCAGCCACTGTAAAAACACTGGGCAGCGCTCATTTAGGTCATCCGAATTCTCACCATGGCCACAGCGATCTGCAAACTTGTGGCCAAAATCCAGCCACTCCGTCTCCACTAGCACCTGGAAACCCTGTAGAAATGAAAGTACAGATGAAAAGTTCCTTTTTTTCTTTGGTTCATTTTTCTAAGACAATCCAAGACCCGTGGGAATCATCTTATTGCTGGGTCCTCACTCCCTCTGACCTCCCCTCAGCATTAGCCCCATCACTTCTTTTCTGCTTTACCTAATGCCTCTGCGCCCTGAAATGCTGCACAATGAAATCACGACAGGAATTAATTCCCAAGCTTACACAAACAGGAAAGGGAATAAGGCAGGTTGTTAAGTCCTCAGTGACTGGCAAGGGAGGAGACCTGGAAATGAGCCCTATCTTGGCCAGGCAGGAGCAGGTAGGAACTTCACCATGATCAAAACCTGGATTAGGGTAACCTCCATTCGGACAGGAGAGGAAATCTTCAAGTTCTCATTTGAAAATAACGGGCAGATCTTTTTGTCAAATAGAAAACAGTTCATCCATGACAGGACATCCACAGCCCCAGAAATTGCTTTGCTTGTGTGTGTACCAGATGTAGCACAGCCACAAGTTTGATAAAGGTCAAGTTGCATGATTTCTCATGCAAATTAAAAGGGCAAAGCACATTTCAAAACTAGCGTTTGGCTGAGCGCCTGGATGTGACACCTAGTCTTACAGGACCTAAACCCTACTACCACGTGTTAGGAAGGTCTTGCTTCTTATTGGAAAGAAAAATTGTGGAGCATGTTTATTGAGTCAATGGTTGTGACTTAAAACAAAGAAAAGCTGATAGCTGTAAAGCCTGAAATGTGAAAACGATGAAGATTCGTTTTTCTAAACATTTCCGATCCTTGTGCAGACACCTACAGTATACGGCTTCCTCTGATGCAGTAGGGACAAGGAAGGCAGGCAAAAGACATGTACAGAGGAACTCTGCACTTCGAACAGGAACGACAACACTTAGTAGGAACTATGAGGAGGTTCTGTGCTGACGACAGAGCAGTATGTTTTGACCTGATGAACACTGACTTCTAAAACCAATGTGAAAAAGGATCTGAGGAAGACTCCACGGTTTCCTCCAAAAGGCATTGCTACAGTTTAAACTGCTGGTACTTATGTGTCTGAGGTTTTGAGCAGCAGTTTTTAGCACGGTGTTCAGACACATGCTTCTGTTCTAGACAACAAAGACATTTTGCATGTGGGCTGGTAGATGGAACCCAGCCATCACATATCCCACAATGCTGAAAAGTGGTAGAAGAAAATCCAGGCTGAAAAATCAACTGAATTATACCTAAGCAACAAAGGACAATGAAAAAATGAAACTGGAAAAATATGCAGCTGAGAAATCTAGAAAAGAGAAAAGCTTTGTATCAATAGTTGACTGAGAAATTGCAATGGTGCCAGAAGCACTCTGTATTCTACATCCCTACACTAAATACAGAGAAACATAGACCACGACTAGGCAATTATTGCAAAAGGGAAAAATTTAATCTGCTCTTGAATTACAGACTTGCAAGTATATGTAACTGCATCTGCACTACTGTTAACTCCTGCTAGCTTTGGTATTTATTCTAGTGGAAAAACCTGTGCTTCTTCTAGTGGAAAAACTTCCTTGGAAAAGAAGCCAAACTCGATAACCCCCTCATGCATTAACCGATGGTTTACAAACCTCTGTGGTCCTGTAATATGGATCTAGCAGCAGTTTGGCCAGCGCCACTATCTGGGGGGTTCGGTCCCAGCCATCGGAGCAGTGCACCAAGACAGGTCGCTGGTCTCGGTCCACAGCATGAACCACGAGTAGCGCAGACTTCAGAAGAACAGATAAGTGCTGCAGCCACTTGGTACTTTCCAGAGCTGATAACCAACTAGAGGAAAAGAAACGAGGACAATTGTTGTTCTTTTAAAATGCTTCCAGGTTTGGATATCTGAATCCATCAAATCAAAGCATAACCATGATTTAATTTGTATTTTAATAAGTTGTGAATGTCATTCTCGAATACTTTTCATTTCTATCTACGCTTTCTTGGATTGGTAAGCAACAAAGCCGTGCAGCCCACCAGAGGAACAGCCAGTCTGTGGCACGTGGCTTGCTGCACACAACTTGCAGGAAGAAACACTTGCCCAGCACAACACATCCCCAGCAAGGGCCAGCACAAGCACTGCTGCTAACCGCTACTTTCAGCAGCCTCTATTGACTCCATTCTTTGGAGCTGAGGATTCAGATTACCCTGCACTTCTGGTATCAGTGGCGTATCTTGGGACTCTGCCATATCTCCAAGACAATTCTGTGCTGCAAGGGAAGCTTGGAACCTGAGGTGCCTTTGATATCACCCACATCTCAACTATTGCCAGGCTGCCAAGGTGTGCAGCAGGTATCTAAAGAAGCAGAGCAGTTTGAAGGTTTTCACATTCAGCTCAGTAAGGGTGGCCATTTGAGTGACAATCAGCAACAAATTCAAAGCAGAGAGACCTGGTAGGAGAAACAGGACTGGTGAAACTACGGTGTCCTAATGAAGACCCAACCTAAGAGGCTCCTGGGGTGGTGGGCCAACTACAGGCTATCCCATAGCACCGGAGGGGACTATAAATGCATGAAATACACGGAACACCACTAGAATTTTTTTGAAGGAGAGCCGGGCTGCAAAGATTAAAGATATGGGAATAACACGCTAGACTAAGTGCTAGCACTCAGAAGCACACGTGAAAGTAGTAACGTTCTGGGATCAAAATTCAGGGCTGAATTATAATCCCAGATCTCATTTTCTAAATTCTCTTCAGTGACAATAATCCAACAACTTCCTTTAGCTCAAATTCCATGGAAATGAAAAATACAGCTTAGCATTTTTACATAGAAAAGTCAATAAGGGAAAAAAAAACACGGCATTTCAGTTTACAAAACAGCAGCAAAAGAATGCGGTTACAGAAAGATGTAAGAAATGCCAAAAACACCGAACATCCACTTACTTTCCTGGATCTGGCATTTGTGTGCAGAGCAAACGCAGGGACTGAAAGCTCTTCCGGATAGAATGAATGTTTGCCATTCCCATGAATACTACTTCACAGTTTGGATAATACTCTGTAGGGAAATATCAAGAAAGAGGGAAGAAACTGAAAACTGCACTCAGCTTAATTTCTAAAAGAAGCTTTTTCATAAAAACAAACCTCTGGTGCTGTGGACAGATGAAATAATCTGTTTACAGATATTCTGTAAGGAAAAACGAGCGTTTGGACTTCAGCAGGTATTCCAGGCATTACAACAAAACAAGCAAAACAGTTAGCAAAGTGTTTCTGGACTTGTTTTCAGTGTTCTGCTTCACACCGCAAAAAGCAGAGTACAAACCTACAGGAAGAGTGATGTTGCTGTGCTAGGGGTTACAGGAGGTTCTTCAAGAGACTGAGAAATATCCTAAGAGACTGAGAAGCATAAAAATGTTTAACTGGTAATTTATGGATGCTCTGTAGCTTGGTAAACTAATTTATATTTTTATAAAAGCTATATTTTCACTTTCTTAACTACTCAAAACAGCTGCTTTATTTAGAGTTTTTCTATTACGAGGAATAAGCAATACATGAGAAATGCTCAAAGGAAAATAGAATAGAAATGGAATTACTGAGTTTTCCTTCAGACATTGCCATGATATGTACTCATGTACTCAAGCAACTTGTGGAAGCAGTTTCAGTACAGACAGCGGCCACTAGTTAGAGGGAGCACCCAAGAAGCTGCAGAAAAATACTAACTAGTCACTCCTAGACCTAACTGCTCTGTATCAGTGCTTCTTTGCACAAAAATGATGACATGATAGCAATAAAATGACCTTTCCTACAACAGAAATAAAGTCAGGATTTAGAACACTGATATTGACTGCTTGTAAAAGAAAATCCAGTACTCTTTTAGAATAGAATATTTGTTTTAAGAAATCATTTGATTTCTTAAAATCATTTAAGAATCATTTCATTTCTTAAATGCCCAACAAATTCTGGCCAAACCAGAAACATCCTGTTAGGGATAAAATAGGTAACTCCAGTCCAAAGTGACTGACAGTATCAGAATATCTAAGTATTTTTTGTCTTTTTTACTGAATTATATTTTATATAAAACACAACACAACTGAGATTTTTTTGTACCGAGAGAAGCAAACTTGGCAATACCTGGAGAAAATGTATCAGCAAAAAGGATGTACTTAATGCAAGTCAAATTTATTGAAGGTGACACTGAAGCTGTTTGGAAATTTTTTACAAAGAATTCAAGAATCAATATACATGAAAAAAAATAAACTTCTTGTATACCTCGCTTTTCTGTTTTGAAATTTTACTTCCTGATGATGATGAGTTATTTAATCATTGTGAGGTGTTAAATGGAAAATTCATCTCTTCCTTCTGGTGGCTATTTATCAAAGTGAAGCAATTGCAGTAAAGAACAAAACAGGAATACGTGGCTGAAATAGTTTTTGTTATCTTATTGACAATTTTTCTGTCTGGTATTCTTTTCAGATTCTCCAGCTATGGAATTTTAACAGGCTGTATTCATATCCAATAGTGACCATAAAATAGTATCTTGTTTATATCATCAACCATTTACATGTGCCAAAGAACAAAGGAAGTGATAAATATGAACATATTACAAATGAAAGATGAATCAGGATTTCAGTTGCTTTGGGTTATAGTATAAATCCTGAAAAATGTTTCAGCTTTACAACAATTGCTGAAAATTTGTCTTCTGCATAACCATTCTAGACTATGACTGTCCTTTACAGCTAAGGGACTTCAAAAAGTTTGTTCAGGTTTTTCAGACATTAGCATATTGGATCTGTTCGTCTCACTCTGGTTTATATATTTGACTCAGCAAGAGAAAGATGATAAATACATTCCATACAGTTCACCAAATACTGAACAATGTTGCCAGCTGGTTTATGCTCTGAGAAACTCAAAGAAACAGATAAACCTGTCCTTTTGAAGGGCTGAGATAGCTGCAATGGTCCAGAACTTTCATATAGATGAGTAGCACTTGCATCTACGCAGTCTGCTGAATACACAGTACTGAAGTATATCAGTGTAATTGTATTTGAGCAAATCTTTTTGATTAACTTAATATAAAAATGAGAAGAAACACTGTTTACCTGGGCACTCACAGCCTCCACCTTTGGCTCTGTTCGCCACAGCTGCTGCGTAGGATCGTGCATCTAAGATCAAAAGCTTCTGAGGCTGTATTGCCAAACTCTCTGCTCCCGAAGCATTAGAGATGGAGGAATCTGGGGAAGAGAATATGCAACTGAAGGGATACTTCTGACATCACTTACAACTACGATACACCCAAGCCCCACAGCGTATATGCAACGTGCACACAGAAATCAGAGAATGCCTCATTAAACAAAAGGGATTTGAATCTGTTACAATACACAGAGGAGATTAAGCGTTTTCCAAAATTACTGCCTTTTACAGAAAAAGAACTGTGACAAACTTACCAAATTCCACATCAGAGAGGTCTCCTCCATTGGAGAAATCTCTGGAACAATTTCCATTCATTAGTTTGTTACTGTTGGACCTCGAATCTGAGGCACAGGCTTTGGCTACCGACTGGACAAGGTGCTCGTCATCTGCATTCCTCCAGCCCCACCAACTGACCTCGGGTTGTCCACAGCGGGAAATAACTGCTCCATTGCTCTGGTGCCTGAACAGGTAAAGAACAAAAAGAACAGCAGTGCATAACTTGAAAGATCAGGATAGAAAACACAGAGGGTGTGAGAAATTAAATGGTTCGCTCCGGTACTTTAATTCTACAGTTCAGCAGCTATCCCCAGCCTGTGACTCAGCAGCAACGCATGCCACGCGCTTCCCTCCAGGACACTGGCTCTCACTGAAAGGTAAAAGCCAAAGCTGAGGTCAGTATGAGAGAACAGAGCATCTCCATGCTTACCAAGGCTGCCTGTCGGCCAGTAAAAGCTGGGGAGCATTTCAGCACAGCAGATGCTGTAAAGGCGTGTTCAACACCTGCTGGCTAGTCAGCTCTGCTGCTGTGGTACAGCAGGCTAAATACGAAAGGACAGTTTAACCCATGCTAATTTTAAAGCCAGAAGAAAGGAGTGAAAACACAGATTCACTTTTTGATGAGTTTGTTTTGAAATCGAACCATACCATTAATTAAATCTGTGAGGAATGTCACCGTGATTTTGGTACGGAATACTGGCAGAATTTGGCAAGCCTTCTGTCCGATGATGCGTAACACTAAGTCAGAACCTTACCCTTGTACACTGAGAACATCCCTTGCCAAGGATCACCTGTGAATCCTGGAAGGTGGTCCTTGAACACTTTGCAGGACCATATCTAGAAGGCACTGTATTTTAGGCATTCCTTCACTAGCTTAAAAGAGCCAGTTTCTCAGGATGCTGAACAACTGCAGTTTAACTCATTCTGAATTTTCCTATTAGTGCCTGTTGGAAAGGAATAGTCTTCTACCACCAGTGGGGAAAAAAGCTGAATAATTTTGAAAAAAATATATTTAAAAAAGATTTTTAAAAGATTTAAAAAACAAAAGAACCCTTGAGATTTCACCCCCCTAAGCTCCTCAGCCCTGCCTTCCACCCTTCAGTTTCTTCTCTCGCGGTTGCTGTCTGTGGTGTTTTCTCCATTCCTCTTCTGGATCTCTGTGGGCAGTGTTTCATCTGCTGCCTCTCTAACACCAACCATACCTAGTAGAAGAGCACCAAGCACCATACTGCTGAAGAGCACCAGTAGCACTCCACTCCTACACATAAGCACGGTGTTGTGCCAGGCTGGTAAATAAAGGCCACAAGCATGTAAACTTTTCTACAGACACCTAAGCAGCTATGAAAAGGGAGAAATTGCTTAACAGAATATTTGTCTTCTTAAATGGGATATAAGTTCTAAGCACTCTATACACTGATAAAACTTCAGAGGACTGTGAAATGGAGAACAGACAGGAGCTTATCAATGTCAATGAGACTTGAACATAGCTATCTTCTTCTGGAGAACAACAACAACAAAGATCAGAACAACAACAAAAATCAGAAGAGTTTGTTTTGTTTTTTTTTTCTTTAATTTGACCTATCTTCTTGTACCACACATAAAGAACAGATCTGAAACAGAATCACAGAATCACCAACCTCCAACATCATCTGGTCCAACTATCCCCCTTCCACCAACATCACCCACAAAACCATGTCCTTAAGTACCACAGCCTTTCCTTAAAATAACAGAAGAGTATCCAACCACTGCAAACATGCTCTGAAAAACAGATTAAGAAACTCGCCCCTATAATCTCTTACTTAAAAGAAGAATACTGAAACCTTGTCACTTAATTCTCACTTACTGCCTCCATGCTGACCCATCGCACTGCTGCAGAACACAATTCCCCGTTCACCAAAGTGCTTACAACATTCTCTCTGACCTTCCCCAGTAACACCTTGAATCTGGAGGACCTCAGGCACGGCAAGAAAGGGAGCCCAGCCATCAGCATGAGGAGCTGTAGGTGGAGAGGCAAAGGAAAAGCAGGGACATGACTTCTCTCAGGCCGCTTGGTGAGGCAGTGGTGCTGAGGAGCGGGACACCTAGAAAGTTCTGTTCCCTGCCTCACATCCCATCTGAACTATTCTACTGCTCATCCCCACACTGTTATTTTCTGTTCCACCAACCTGCAGACAAGCAGCTTTAAACAAAGGTGCCTTTAGGCAGTGCCACCCTTGCTCAGGAACCCCTCAGAAACACAGCCTGCACATTCATAAAAGTACGTGCCAATTACGTGCCTAAACGTTACTCTGTAGGAAATGAAAATATTTTAAAGTTTTATTTCAGAGTGCAGGCAAGATGATTGTTCCAGCCTTGTGTCAACCAGGAGTCGTTTAATTGCATTGATAGTAAGGGTGAGCTGAACCTTTCAGCAAATTTAAACATTGACCTTGACAGTCCTGACCACAAAGAAGGCACACACAAACCTCTAAGTCTTAATTTTTCTCTCACCACCCCAGAAAATGTTTACGGCAGTGTCAGAAATTGGTTTAGCATTTGCTGCCAGAGCCATCAGACCCTGTCTAGTGCTCAGCAGAGCCACCTCTGCAGTGTCACTTCGGTGGCAGCTGCCTCCAGCTGTTCATCCAAAAGCAGCACTAACAGCAGGTTAAGGCTTGCCGCTGCAAAAACTTAGAAATATAAAATATTTCCTGATACTGTATTTTAAGTGTTTTTCATAGCTCTTTTGTAATGGTTTTACATAAAATTCCTTCACTGAGAAGAAGCAGCTGACACACTGCATTAACCGAACCGAAGGCAAAGCCATCTGAATGCCACGGCATTTACAAGAGGTGCCAGCCAACTCCACGCAAAGGAAAATGTGTCTGTTACAATGAATTGCCTCCCAGAGGCAGCTCTATTGATACAAAATTAGTTCAGGAAAATATACGTGTCAATCACTGAAAGGCCACCCAGTTCCCTGCTATGTGGCACAAAGAAAACAAACCATCATTGGACATGCAACACATCTATTCTCAACACCTAGATCAGCTCATTTACTTTCCCTTATGTTCCCCCAGATTTCATTGCTACCTACCTGCAGAATCATTTTCACAGGCTCACACACAGTTATATTTTCATCTCCAGGTTCTTGCCTCCCATTTATACCACGATTAATAACGAATCACTAGACAGAAGTCGAGTTCACTGATAGCTGTGAAGCCTTAATACGCCTAGGCAGACACCAAGCAAATCTATTTACGGTAATGTTGGAGGTCTGAAGAATCACACTCATCCCAACTGAACTGGCCTTGGGAGCAAAAAATAGCAAATAGTTTAAGTGCAATTCTGACGTCCCTAGAGATGGATCTGAGTGTAAGATGGTGTCATTCACATTTCCATAACTATAAAAAAAGAATAAATGGAAAATTAAACCAAACTCTGTACTGCAAACTTCCTAACCCTCTAGAGACAAAGCAACATGAAGCCTCTAGATAGTAAACTAGATAGTAAATCACTCATTGAATAACTGCGAAGCTCATCATTACAAAGCATTGTAAGTGTATGATGTGCAGTACACCGCAGCGTATGCTCAATATCTCTGTTCAAGCAATCCCTCGAGTACAATAAATCCTCTAAGTCCTTAAAACTACAAGACAGGGAGCAGTAATAAAGGTTTGCACAGCTCCCTGCATAGCATTACTTAACTACTAGTACTTGCAACCCAAAAAATTATTACTGCAATTCATTCGAATATAATTCAGCAAGTATGGTACACAGCAAATTTCTGTTTACCCTTGCTCCTTGGGCTGGCAGAAATGCTGCCTGGACGGGTAATAACCTTCGGTGTGAGATAGCAAAAAGCATCCTCAACACTTCATTTTTAAGTAGGTTCTCATGAGTTTAGGATAACCGTTATATAATGCAGATGAAGTTCTCTATACAGACTTTCCTCTGAATTCCAGAAGCCTCCTCCCTAACACTGTTTTTCTGGGACTAAAACAGGTGAGCTACAAAAACTACGTTACAGGCCAGGTTCATCTGCCTCAATATGTGCCTAGGTTTCCAAAAACGGTAAGCACTGAGGAAAGCTACAGAAGCTGGGTGTCAGATTTTTCTGGGAATCTGATCGCAAAACAGGAGCAGCGGTCCTAGGAGGACAGGACAACACTCTGTTGAGTATTTTTGAAGTTTGCCTCTGAATTCAACCTGCTCAGCTTTTCAGCCTGGGGATGCTGCCATAGCTTCTGAATGCTTTGCAAGAACAAAAAGGGTTTTGTAGCTAAGTGTCTCTCTCTCTCTTCTCTCTCTGTCCCAGCATTCAAAGAAATATCCGAGACTAGTTATTGGACGAATTAAAAAAAATATTACTTTTTTCCCTGAGGTAGATTTTTAAAAGTGATCAATAAATAATGAAATCAGTAGTCCCAAATTATCTTCAATGGATAAAAATGCTGAATGAGCTTTTGTCTGTTACTCCTCCAAAAGTAAGAAAAAAAGCTATTTTTATGGTCATATATATATATGTATATATAAAGAGAACTATATATGGATTTCCAATCATATGGATCATCAACCACTAGCTGATTTGGATTTTATTAGATGCAGAATGATGAACTGGATGTCTTGCAAATCCATTCCTAAATGTCAAGATAAAGGAAAAAGAATTCAAAAAAGAGCAAGTTTTCTCCCCCTGTTTTTAAGATACAGATGAAATACTATGTGGTAATTGAACACGTAGTCTCGTCAGAACTGCAGAATATTAAATGCCAGGGATTAAACAATTTAAGTCAATGAGGTCTTTCAAACATTTAAATCACTACCCCATAAATCCCCTTGAATGGAAGCTTTACCCAAAAATGATACAACAATTATGACTTTTTTCTGCACGGGGGGGGGGGATGATGCTTCCTCCTGTTAACTCTGTTAACTCTGCCCAATTATGTGACAACTGCATAAAAGGCACAAAGTAGCCTGAAATGCAGTGTTCAAAGCTGGATAAAAAAAACATATATAAATTACACCATTCTCCTATATACATTTTTATATATACACAGACACACACACATATATATGTGAAACCAAAATAATCAACTACCTTAAGTCTGAAAAATTTAGCATATGCTGGAAAGCATTTTTCCCTGCACAGAGCCTAAGAGAGGATGGGGGTAATTCCTGAACATTTAGAGACGATGCTAACTGCTTTATTATTTGGGAGAAAAAGAAGAAAAAGAAGGATGATTCAAAGACAACGGTCTGCTGCCACAAGCTGATTTCTTCTCCATGCATGGAGCACTAACTCTTATCATCCTAGGTAAACGATGCTTTATAGCCTACTCTTGTATACTTGCTCCTCTGACCTGGGTCATGTGAATTTGTCAACTTTACTGATCTCTAAATTTAGCTTGTTACACAGAGAACAGCTCTTGCTTTCTCTCTCTTTAGAACAAATGGATGACTGGGCAGACTTAATGGAATTATCAGTATTCATTATCTTTTTAATCCCTTTGTCATCTGATTTTCAAAGTGATTTTAAATGCTTATGGGAGGATAAGCACACCAGAAAAGTGGCCAAGGTATTAAAGACAGGTCCCAGAATATTTGAGAGACAATTCTGAAATGTATTTCTTACTAAAGAAGCTGCCAAAAAATAGTAGCTCAGAAAAGCAATTTTCTTATGAAGAGCTGGACTCACTCTAAGGAAAAGACTGCCTGATTAAAACTATTTACAATATGCAGATGAAGCTAACACCTCTTGTAAATTGAGTTTTAGATCTCCCTTAAATCGTTCTAGGATTTGTCCTTGCTTATACTGCACCATCTGAGTATTGGTTTGTTTGTGCTTCTCTCCTGTGTGGTTCTTCCAAATGACTAGGCGAGAAGTAGAGAAAAATGTCCAGAGTACCTAGCCAGAGATGCTACTTACCATTTTTTCACTTCCGTTCATTTCTTCACCTTACATTTTTTCACTTTCATATTAAAAAAAATTTAACAATCTTAACTCAGGTGCTGCCCTAAGAATGACTTGCAGGACGTGCAAAGCTGAGTGCTCCCACAACACATATTTGGAATTAGAAGATACAAACTGTTATTCACTGACTGAATGTGTAGCCAGTCTGTCTTACTTCACACATGGCTTGACAAGTGCCAATACATGATGCTATGTCACACATTCTTGGAGATTTAAATAGGTATAAAGCCATGAATATACGCAAGTAGCAAATGTAGAGACAAAGGCCCCAAACCACCAAGCCTAACATGTCATACTTTGCTGTCAGTTAAACACAGGCCTGAACTTTTTCTCATATGAGGGCTCCTTGTCATCCTTGTTTGCTACCTGAACCGTTAGGGTGCTTTGTATTTTGTTCCACGGTCCTGTTCTCAAAGTGTTGAAGATAAAATATCTTTAACACTTTTGGTGAAGTCTGTCATGCTTGGTGAGTGGACATCTGTGGCCCACAGGAGCCTCAACACCTTTCATGGCAAGCCAAGATCCCCATTTCCACGTTATTTCAGCTTTTATTTGCTGGAACACCTCAGGAGCAGACTGGTGAAGGCTGTTCCACCTGCTCACCTGTACACAACAGCAGGGATGCGCTTCCAGGACCGAAAGCTTGCCACGCTCTCCAGCTCTTTATCCGTGATCCAGGCGGGAACTATGATTTCCTGTGGGTAACTGCCACAGAGCCTGTGAGAGAAGTGGTGCAAAGGGTTGAATGCAGGAGATACAGAGCAGTTACACACCTTCTAGACAACACAAACAAAAAAAAAGGCAGTATAAGCAACCTGACGGCTGTTCATCTCAGCAAAATATTTTGTTATAGCTCCTGTTTGATTGTACGTCAGTGAGCTTCTCCTTAGCATACGTAAAAAGCACTGTGAACAGCAAGGTACGTAAGTGCATTTCAGGATCAGAAAATTCATGTTTGTGTTTTCTTGGGAAATTTCTATATAGGTGATTTTTAACTCCATCAGCTGAAATAAACTGGACCACAGAAAAGAAATTCCACATCTCTCCATGCTAAAGAATAAACCACTCAATTTCTGGGGCACAAAACATAGAAGAGCCACCTGCGCTACCGGATTCAAGACAAGGAACTTGTATAAAGCCTAAATCATTATATTAGCTGATCAACCCTCCCTGAAGGCAGGAATCTGAGTGCACTGGCTTATGTTTGACTGGTTAACTGGAACTTTCTTCTACTAGATCCATCTCCTACTCCACGATTCAAGTAAGAAAGTCATGACTGCCGAAGAAAACAGGGCAAGCAGTCAGTAGTGACTGCAATATATTGATGAATAATAAACTAGCTCATACCCAGGGCAAAAATGCAACAAAATGTACAGAATCACCCTATTGTACTGATAAACAAAACCTCACATCTGGATTGAATGTCACAGTTCTGAGACTGTGCAAAAATAGTCTTCCTTGCCTCACCAATTGGTCTGGGGGAAATGTTAAGAACAGGCCATAATGTCAAGGTTATAAATTGTAACAGAACTGAATTCTGAAATAATGAAATGTCCTCCATTTTGGCTGTTTTTCCTGTGGAAAAAAAAAAAAAAAAAAAAAAAAAAGGTCTTCTACCAAAACCCACGGTAAAGAAATGGGAAAATGGGAAACAAGAATAACAAGAATTAACTTTGTGTGTTGCCAGTTCTAACTAGATCATCATTCCGGCCGATAGACTGCAATACTTTTTACAGTTCATTCAAAAATAAATACACTACTTGGAGAAAATCCTTAAAAACTTCAAAGAATATGTTAATACTTGTCCTATTTTACTAAAAAAAATAAACTACATTCTAACAACAAAGTTACAAGAAGTAGAAGCACTTAAAAGGAGATCACTGCATGAGGACAGACTTAGACATGTCTCAGACTATTCACAAAAATCTATCAATCATGCTGAAAAAATAATCTTTTCTCAAGTGCTGGCCTCTAGAACGAAAGGAGTATGTTTGTATCATTCTGCTTCCATACGACATTGAAGTTTTCTTTCTTTTTCTCTAGTATTAAATACGTAAGGAATAGCTCTTTTTTCTTCCATTTTTAGAGACAAGACAAATATTCTTCTTGTAGTGACACCAACTGCAAGTCATTATCCTCCAAAGACAATGCAATGAAACAGGTTTCATTATGAAGTGTTACTGAACTGCATCAGGGGTCAGGCAGTACACTGTCCTACCAACCATGAATGGAGGAACATCTTTCCCTCACCCAGTAGACAGAGGCGATATTTTTCCGTGCTCTCAGGATCAGAAAAAATGTTATACTCTTATTTTCAGGGTCTATGAGCTTGGCTCATCCAAACCAACATTTTTTCCCCAACAAGCCTTTGTCTTAAGCTAGAGAACAAGACATGTTGTAAAATCTTTTTAAAATGTCAATGTAACTCTACTCTTTGACGACTTCTTAAGGCTTCCTTTTCTTGCATTAGAATCTTTATTCTCTAAGGAGTCTTTCAGCAAGCACATAAAAATCTGGTATTTCTAAGCCTACAGAACTGCAACAGCTAACAAAACAATAAATAATACTTTAAAAGCACATCTATGCTATAGAATAGCAAAACCGAAAACAAAATGTTGTCCCTTATTATGAACTGCAGAACTTGGAAAAAACTTGCAGTAATCCGCTATAACAAAGTTGGTGTTTTGAGAAGATATTTGGCTGTGAACCAGCAGCCCATGTAACTTACTTGTACTTCTCATTGATGTTGGAAATCCTCCAGGCATTGTTCATATCAAAACCCATCCTCTCCACTTCATTTTTAAACCTTGAAGTTACATGTTCTCCTGGGTATCAAAAGCAGACAGAGAAAATAAAGGTGAAATAAGAAGATTCTTACCTTTCAAAATAGAGAAAGACACCACTGCACTCATACTTACTAAAAACTGAAAAGAGAAAAGTTCAAAACCAGTCTACGTCTCATAACCCTATTTGAAAATCTAGCAAGAGTACCACAGCTTGTATTGATGGCTCTCCCTGATCAGCTCTCAAATTTTTTCCCCAAAATGACTGTCTTCTGTATGTTCATATACAAAAAAAAAAACCACTGCAGACCAGAACCAAGCATATCAGCAAAAACGAGAACCATCTAGATCCATCAGCAGCCTTAGTGGGAAAATGCTAGCAGATTTTTTTTTTTTTTGAAATTTGGAATTTTCTATCAATGAGAAGAACGTGAAGCTCTGGTCTGACTGATACGTGAAGGGGTAGTATATAGAATATGGTCTGGAACTTGGGCAGTCCTCATTTAGCATGCAATGTCAGCCACAGGCTTCCTATATGACTGTAGACAAGCCCTGTAATTTAGTCTGCATCTCAGTTTTCCATCTCTAAATTGGAAATTATTCCACCATGAGTCACCGTAGAGATACAACGATCAAATGCATAAACGATTGTTAGACCAGTATCAGTCACATGGTTTAGTATATTAAAGGCAACGGAATGAGCTCCATTTTTTTCCTGAATGCTTTTAAAGAAGTATCAAAGTATAGCTGAAAAATATACAACGACAATAAGGAAAAATTATTCTGACAGAGAGGGTATGGAGAATTAAAAAGTACTCCAAGTGTAACAGAGGAAAACTTGTACAAAACTTCCAGGTTCACAGTGCTAAGGAATGCAACAACTTTAATGAACTTTAATGAGCAACGCTAGATAAAATCATCTGTAAGTCTGTCGGTTGCTCGTCTCTTTAAATTACTTTATTACTGAATCATGAGGCAAAGTACCAATCAGTGGGGGAAAAAATCTATCGAAAAATAATGCTTTAAGTATTACATCTTTCTGTTATATTTCAGAAAACCCTTAGTGTCTTTAAATACATGAGATATGCAGAGACATGTATCTCTAAGGATGTACATGTACAGGTCCAACAATTTTACGTGATACTACCAAACAATTAGAGATAAATATAGAGAAATAGGTAAACTGAGAGTAAAGATAACGGCTTAACTACGGGACTGTGAAATTAACTGTGAAAGAGAAGCTACAACGTTCTTTATTTCTACAGGTCAGATCACACACTGAAACTGGTTCTCTGCAATTCAAGACATGCTTTACGCTGCGTGTGAAATCTGCCTTGGGGAAGTGTACTAAGTTTGTTTTTCTCATACTGTTTTGAAGTTAAAACGGGAGAATGGCACCGTGCAAAGAGAGAGCATTCATTCTTCAGGGCTCACGGTGGTAAAATGATAGACCTGCCTGACCACCACCGCTTCCTTTACATCGTGTCACTGGCACAACAGTTTCAAAAAAAAAAAAAAAAAAGAAAGAAAAGATGAGACAGTTCTGCCTCCCGGGCTGTGACTTTGTGAGGGTTAGTCACACAGAGGCACTGTAGCTCTGCTTCCCCTTCCCTATCGCCAGGTCAATCAGACTGGAGCTTGCCAACATTTCCCCACTTCTCACGTGAGCTCTTACCCCCTGCATGAGCTTGAACTTATTATATTTTAGCCACCCAGAATTTATCATCCTGAAGCATTGGAGCTACTTGAGTCCTTGCTTTGCAGCAGCTGTTTGGGAGCCCTCTGTGAGGACAGGCTTTTGATTTCTCAAGTGCAGAAGTGAACTGGGACACAGCACTCTGGCCAGGAGACAACCTCTGCCATGCTCCTATTCACAACAATTTTTATTACTGTCCTTAAATGTTCTGTGGGAAGAGCAATGTGTCCTTGCAGCACTGAGGATGGGCTTCATTCAGTGTCAGCTGCTGTTCGGAACCGTCACTAAAACTTGTAATACACGCTGAAGAAATTTTCTGGATAGCAGATGAGAATACTAGATCTATCCCCAATCAGCAGT
The DNA here is from genome assembly GCA_011074415.1 of Stictonetta naevosa. Lineage (NCBI taxonomy): Eukaryota > Metazoa > Chordata > Aves > Anseriformes > Anatidae > Stictonetta > Stictonetta naevosa. The sequence goes on from CM021711.1 coordinate 5,366,008, forward strand.
TCTGCTGATGCACACTGCTGATGTGTTTTAGAGAAACACATGAAACTACATGAAAATGAAATACTATGTTTGATTTCTCCCTTCCTCTCTCTAATTTTCAGCTACTCTGTACATCAAGAAATCACAGATTCTCTCTGAGAAGTGAAACCCTAGTCTTAACATTTCGTCTGTTCTTCCCCAAATGCAGATACTTTATTTAACAGGGCTTTGAGCCAAGGTGAATAATCTTTAATTTCCTAAGCACGCCCAACCAACTCTCAACATCGGAGAAAAAGCAAGCTATACGTGGACTTGTGATGATAAACACTGATCATGTGAGCCAAAGTGCTAATCTGCCATTACAGACATGGTTAACACTTCACAATTTTTCTCATGTAAGTTGTTATTTAGATTTTGAAGCAATTAGTATTTGTGTCCATATCTGTCAAACACTGGGCTGCTTTGATGTACAATAAATAAATAAATCCAATGTCTTGGATTAATTGCATTCCCGTAGATTCATTTTAACTATAATTTAACTCTTTATAGGAGGAAAATATCTACCACCAGAAGTACCCTCCACAGGAGAAAAAGTTACTACATATAAATTTCATGGATACACCCCCAAGAACAGAAAGTTATTTGATAGAAGTTAATCACAAAGTAAATGCTGCTTCATGTAACTCCGGCTGAATCCTGTCTGAAGACCCACAAGGAGTCTTAGTATACCATCTAAACTCCTACTGTTCCAGTTAGCTAATTTATTTGGGAGGGGAAAGATATGAATTTAAAATTCTGCTCTGAGGACTTTTCTTTTTCAGCAACTGCTAACAAAGCGTGTAAAGTGCAGGAACAGGAAGCAGAACCAAGCAACACCTCCTCCCACTTGTGTGCTACCTGTTGACTGCTCTTCCTCAGGCTTCAGGGAAATTACAGTCTTTGCTAAACCGCACACCAGCTTCAGTAACAGGGGTAGAACCACACCGTCATTCCTCTGTTAACATAACTCCTATAATTAGGCCATTTTTCTCAGATACTTGGATTATGGATGCAGAGGGCCTCAGACTGGAGAGGACCCAGAACACAGATTTCCTCAGATTCAGATAAATGCTATAACCACCAGCGTAGCAATTTTTACTTTTTATTTACTTGTGGACTTCTCAAACTTTCCAGTGTGGATGATATTCCACTAAATATAGGTCACTGTCTTGCAGTTGTGAACCTCAGAAACAGCTCAGAGGCGTCTTTCTCCTGCACCTCCTACTGCTGAACATCCACGTTGAAGACCACAGTTGTAGGCAATGACTATAAAAACATGGGCACAATCCATACAAAATGTTTAGATGAAAGTTGCTGCCCTGGTGAACAAAATGTTATTAGTATTATACATGACCGACTAAATTAGATCCACCACATTCATTTCCCCAGGCCATTCAGGGAGTGTTTTGCATAGCTTTTTGATCCCGAAGTAGCTGTGGTGGGAGCTAATCTCCCATTTGTTCAAACTGGACAAAATTCAGACTGTGCAGAGTCAGACATGTGAGACATTAAAGAACACCCTGCTGAAAGTGGAGGTATACTACATAACTAAGGGAGAAGTGCAAGAACTGATGTAAAAAAAGTCCGTATGAGAATTTTTCTGGTACAACTTAAACAGAAAAACTGAATTGTTCATAATTATTTTTGAAAGTTCTGGATGTCAGCAACAAGCAGGCAGTTCCTATTCAAATCACGCGTGATGATCCTCAAAGTGCTTCCACGTACCTGGCCGACACAAGTCTCCATGTTGTTCCTTTTCACTAGCATACACCTCCATGCACCAAGCATGATAGGCAAATGAGAAAAGGTCTTCTATCTTTGAAGGAGGGCGGATGGCATTGTTCAGACGCTTCAGCCAATCTTGACACTGCTCAAAAGTAGAAAACTGACACCTGCCACAGAAAGCAACATTTATCTATTAATTGTTGGTAATGGGTGCCACATTATAAGGTCTGGCTGACTGCAAAAACCCTTGTGAAAGCTAAAAATTAGGACAACCATCTTACTGATAATTGAGGTCTATTTCTGTGTACGTTCTAGTGGATAGTAAAAATGAAACCTTAGGGTATTAGTACAGAAATAAATACCTAAGGATTCAAGTTCAACTGCAAGCACGAAAGCAATATTCTGTGACTGCAAATAAACCACCAGCATGCCTTACTAGTCATGGACGAGGAAGATGTTTATGGGTATGGCTAGTTTAAAATCATGGCAAGCATCCCTGAGCTCAGTGTGCAGCTTTCACACAAAACAGAACTGTGTCATGTCATCTTGCTGAAGGGTGGTCCCAGATGGAAACTAACTCACAAAACCACCGCATACACTATAATCTATCACATTCCTGCAAGCAAGAATGCATTTTTCATCAAATCTAGAATAAAGATCCATCTGAATGATATACTTAATTTGAGAACAACGGGGACAAACGCCAGCATGTGAAATCTTACCTTATTCCCCTACTGTTCATGTTAAGATTCTCCTTCCTGGCCTTGATGGTAAGCAGAAAAAACGTTTTTGAATCTGAGCTTTGCCTAACATTACAAACTAACATCAACGAGCAAGAACATTCCCTGCACAGGAAAAAATAATCTTCAAAGCAGTATATTAAAATGGCATTGGCTTGTCTTTTCAAAGAGGATTTCTGGCCCCTTTGGAATAAAGGGTGGAAATTAGTGCAGTGATTTATTTTTACTTTTCCCTGACAGATTTCTTCAAGATTTTATAGTTATAAAATATTCACCAAATATCTGCATTCAGCTCAGTCTGGTTTCAACTACATTCATCATTAATGACAGCATCTGTATTCTCTAAGGGCAGGATTTATTATCCCTACCTGTAAATATCTAAAAGTCAGGCAGTGGAAGGAAGAAGACATGTGCAGCTCCTGCTGTCTTATGAAACATATCTAAAATAGCTGCGAGGAAGTGCAGCCCAGAAGCTTTTATTTCTCGTCACTGACTATAAAGTGAGCCTACACTACTAGCTCAGACTGGTTAATTGTCTATTAAGTGTCTGCAGTTAGACAACATGCATCTCACCCTAACTATCCCATCTTCTTTCTAAATTCTTTCAAAGTTGGTATTAGTCATTTTCAACACTATCTTCGTTTGAGCCCAGTTCAAAAGCCTGCTTTGGTCAGGAAACATAACATGCACATGTTCCAATTTGGGGATCTTGAGCCCACACCTCACAATTTCCAGTGGTCATTTTCATCAAGTCCTGATTCTCAGAACTGCAATTTTGATCGGAAATTCATAAAGGAGGACATAAATACAAATAATTTGTATTCATTGTACAATTGAAAAGGATTAACAAATTAATGTAGATAGGAAGAGTGACTTTTTTAAATGTCAAGAGCTATAAGTTAAGAGGAAGTTAAATATTTAATTCAAATTAAACTAGCTATTACTTCTAAAGTAAAATCAGACCTCATCAAAATACAGCATTTCAGGAAGCAGCTGGCCTGTTAAACATTCTGAGTGCTCAGATGTGACTGGGGCGCATTTCATTATACAAAAGGTACTGCCAGCAAACATTTAATCAAAAAGAAGTGTTCCTTTCTTGTTAATTAAAGTTTATAGATCAAAAGTAATTTATCCAGCAGAAAAGTAGAAAATAGTGAAGTTCAGAGAACCCAGGGGCAGACACTGAAGAATGCTGAAGGACAGAAACATCTTAACACTCCCTTCCACATGACAGCTACTTTGCTGTCCACCCAGGTGGGTTGCAGACCTGGCTTTACCTTATTCCCAGACTTTCTTTTTCAACAGGCTACTTGTGTCTTAAGGATTGTCTAACAACAGCTAAAAACCGAGGTGGCTGATGCTATCCTGCCTGAAGGTTTCAGGTAGACCTGCACAAGCCCATACCTTAAACCCCAACCCTCAACACTTTTTTTCTAAGAAGTATGTGTTTCAGCTGTTTTATCTAGTTCTGTGTCTTATAACTAGTACTGTATTCATTATAAATCAGGGAAAAAACAGTGAGACTGATTAACTTCCAAATAAAATGCATGCCATCTTAATCCCATCCTCTTTACAAAAATGACCAGCTATGATACACAAAGACAGAAGAAAATCTTTTGGGAGGACGACAGTGCACAAAATATGAAAAAAAAACAACAAACCCACACATTTCCTTAGAATGTCTCAGCTGTCCACAGCACATGGAAGGCAAAGTCACAGCCCATTCAGCATTTGGCCTATTCATACCTTATAACCTTGCAGTCTTTGCAAGTCAAATGAAGTTGAAATATGTCACGGCACTCAACACTTTCTATAAGCTGCAGTGGAACCTGCAATTAAAAAGATTATATGATTTAATTCCAAATGGCATTAACACTGTAATTTCTTGGCATATCTCACAAGGACTATGTGGAGACAGAAAAGAGAGAGAAAAGCAACAAAAAACTAAGTATAGCTACTTCAAAAGCTCTGAAGTATGGTACCACAGATCAGTAAAGTTTCTAGCTCCACTGCTGTATAGCCCAAGAACCTTAAAGGATCCCATGAAAACACCTGAGATTACAGATTAAATCAGGGAGAGGGCTGCAGCACTGGTAGCATATGCAAAGGTAGAAAAAGCAGCAGAAACCCACAAGCTCCTCTCTTCTGGAAGCATCTTTCTCTTTTGTTGGTCCAAATTTAGAGGTTTAGGAAATGTAATTTTAGCTATTGGTGTTGAAAACAAAATACTATGTAAGATTGCCCCTTAACAGACTGCTGCAGTCTCGATGCTTGTTATGTGGACATATTCCATATCTCTTCTTTGGGGACAATCGTTTGCCCTGTGTAGATGAACTCCTGTGATCAAAGCAGCTGTATTTAGAGTAATAAAGCTGAATCACTCAGTTTTAAAGGTGTAGTTATATGCACTTCTAATGTTTTATGGCATATGTAGCTGGCAGAAGCTTGATCAGGCAAAACATTTAAGCACATGCAAGTACCTTTAAAGATGAGAAGCAAGAGACCACACAATGAAAATATTAGTTTCATTCACATTTTGGACCTTTACCCAAGACAGGCAAATGTACATTGTGGTATGAAATGAGTAAGAGTTAGTATTCAACTACCTCTGAAATAATTGCCTAAATTCCAAACACAGTTATAGAATTTAGCTAATATTTACAATAAACAGCATAAAATTGTTTGAAATGTTTATTAGAGATTGTACTGAACATTACTCAAAGCAAGAAAACCTCTGCCACTGGGATCCCTCAGTTCAACAAAGGCTATCAGATAAAATATTCAAATTCTCTTATCTTGTCATCAGTGGGGTGCAATCTGGCAGTTTAAGTTCAGGCTTGGGGCTTACAAGATGGCTCTAAGACCCTGCTGTGCCAGTGCCTTTCCATATGACTCCGGGCACAAGTCCTTGAAGATTACCTTCAATCATGGATCTGGGGTGTGGAGCCAAGACTGCTGCTTCTCAGGGATCACGACGCTTAAGAAGAGCCCAATTTGAGTGGAATGATCAAAGGAAATAGAATTAAAAACAGCAGATGGGGGAAAGAGATGCCTCAGAAACAAGAGCCACAAGAAAATTCATTCTGAGCATGAAGATGCCTAGAGCGCTAATAATAAATGCTGGGCCCAAGAGAACGGTCATAATTCTGTCTCTTGGAGGCAGGCACACGGCTCGCGGCTGCACCTCAGCTATCCCTGCTCACCCAAAAGTCGGAGTCATCCTAAGAGGAAGTTTTCCTCTGGTCCTTCTGTTGAAACCAGGCCAGTAAAGAACATAAAATTCAGGCACAAAGACACTAGACGAGATGGAGTCTGACTTGACAGCCCAGAAGTTAGGGTATTCAAGTAACGCTGGAACTTGAATTCTGGTCCGTGTTTTCAGTCCCATTACTGTTCTGAGATTGCCAACAGCCTGATATCAATTACATGGCCAGCAACACGAGCAGGCATCCTCTCGGATGCTAAAACTGACTGCAGAGCCACCCAGCTCTAGCAGAACAAAGTGAGTGGTGAGAAGAGGTACGCTGAAGATGCTGATGGGCTTAGCCGCTGATTTAACCAACTATTTAAATGCATTGCAGACAAGCAGATTGGATGCACTGCTGTTGCTACAGCCTTTTTATTTTAACCAGTAATTTCTTCCACTATTTCTCCTACTTGATTCTAGGCTGCAAGGCAGATAAAATTAATGCGATGGTTTTGTCTAATAATTTAAGGGACTGGACCAGACCTAACACTAGAAAATCCTCCATTCTCCCTTCCCAGCTGGACAGCCCCACAAACACCAATAAATTATTTAAAACTACCATTGACTCACATTGCACCAATGCAGAAAGCAAGATACATTCCCGCCAGCAAATGAGTTGAGGCTCTAGAGGGCATCCTTTTTAAGTTAAATGCTCCTTCACCTGTTAATACTCTTTTTCTCCTAGCTGCATTCCTTCCAACACATACTTCATTTAAGCGGTTCTTCGCCTTGCAGTCTAGTTCCAGCTCCTCTTCCCCCTGTCTGCACCCTAACGACATTCTGACTATTCTTCTACTAATGCATTATTTTAAATTTCCTTCTTTCAAAGTCACTCTTTGTTCTGCTCTCTTCCAATCTGCCCTCCGCTCAGCAGCCATTATTTTTCCCCTTTACAATCTGCACACGGCTCCCCATCTATTTCCTTAAAATTTGCTGTTTCTTTCTTTAGGGCAACCTTCACATCAGTCTTGTAAATTTTCTTTTCCGGTCATAAAAATCTATCCTCTGATCCTCTTCAATTTTCAATCTCCTTCCTGTCCATTACTCTTACTACCCCATAAAACTCTGTAAAATTATCTGCCTCCGTCCTCCCATTTTTCCCACTAATAACCTCCCGGTTTCATTGTTCTGTTCTTCAGGCTGAATCACACCGCGAGGCAGACGCCCAGCGCTGTTAGTTTGCTCCTGAAAGAGCCATCAATTCTATTTGCAGGCACTTCCCCATTTAATAGCATCTATCTGAATAAAGCAGTGGAGAAGCAATCATTTTTGCTTTTACAAGAATAAACATGCACTGTTATCAAAGGCCAACCATATCACAGTAGAATATTACTCTCTTGCACTATACCTCTTGACTGTCTCTTCTTAAAAAATATACATAACTATTGTTTTAAACAGCAACTTTTTACAACTCCATTTTTTACCTTTTTGGAATTATTTTTTATTTTTTAATTGCTGGAACTGTCATCTCGCTGCAGTACAAGATATGTTCAGAGAAATATACCTCTGTAGCTAGAAAATGAAAGGTTATGTTTAAACCTGCTAAAAGGACCCACTGCATGGCTCAGTCCTCGACCGCAGTGCCACGCGGCACGCCGTGGACCACGCTCAGGCTGTTTCGTAGCACATTTACTCTTGAAGGATCTCATTTGCTCTCAACCCTGCACACCACGCGGCCTCAGACTGCTGGATACCAGGTGGCACCCAGGGGTCATGAGCTGGAATTAGTACTTCCTTGTTGTCTTCCCAGTTCAGAGCCAGAAATAACGTTAGGGTTCTGTTACATACTGGTTACTTCAAACAGCACGAGGCCAAGGCTGTGCTGTACATCCTGAAGCGTGGTGTAAGATGGAACATGGAGGTACTGAAGCGGCAAGGTCAGCTCACAAGGCCTTAAAGGACTCCTGTAGATGGAGGGGGTCAAATCCTTCCAGGTGCAATCTGGTTCATACAGCCTACAAGGAGTACCTGAAGCACATTTTGCTTTAATTACACCTAGGTTACATTCGGGTTTTGCCTTGCAGGTAATTATTTAGTCTCTTCCTCTGCTTTCAGGACCAACGTGAACAGTCAGAAAACCGGGATCTGGGGAAAACATTAAGCTATTGCTCAGCACAGATGACCCACAACTGTAATACTTATATAAGGCTGCAAAGAAACCAGACAAACCATTTTTCCACTAAAGGCCAAGGGAAAGCTCATGCTAAAACTCTTTAGATCCTGAAGACTGAAAATCTTCCTCATCTTGCCAGTATGACTGTTTTTTTTTCCTCCTGCATCCAAAATCTGCTATTTGAAAGAGGCTACATTCAACCCAGGGTTTCATAGAATACGCTAACATTTTAATTCCCCCATAAATGCAATTAGCTTACACAGAGAAAAATGATTAGACAGAAATATCAGCTGCAAAGTTTGAAATTTTCTTAAGGAACGCCAATCAATGGAGATCAGCCTGGGAACCAAACTTGTTATGTGCACTGAGATATGACTGTTGAGTCTGCATTATAATCCCATGGATAAATACAAGGCAACACTTTTGAATGCCATAATCCCTCCATTTTATGCATGGTCTAAGGGATCTTTTGTTTTTGCATTTAAAACTCCATGTCCCTATTACTACTCAGATCTAGGAAATTATCCGTGGAAAGGACTTTTGCACACAACCCTTTTCTGCAGTGTTGCAAGGTGAGCATTATCAACATTTAAATGTATTTATTTTCAAGCACAGGTGCAGCAAGTGATCTAGCAACATTGTGCTACTTACTGAGGTTTCACAAGCATCGTTTGGACAGCCAGTCTATTGAATTGCAAACAAAAAGAGAACAGTGAGGTACAAAAACAAAGACTAGGAATCCATTTTTAACTGGATCCTATTTCTTTCATGCAGTTGTCCTTATTAAGGTACAAGTAGTTGGCGTGCATTCTGCTTTCCCTGGAGGTCCATTTCTACAGCGACCGCACAGGAATATTCCACCTCCTGCAAGAGGACGTGCCTGCCCAGGACAGCTGCACACCCAGCCACTGGGAACCACTGGGAACAAACACTCCTCACAAAGGTTTTTACTGCAATACAGATGCTTGCTAACAATCTTCTTCCACATACACAAATACCTCTCTCTGCTGAGGTGGGAAGGTTGTTACTATATCTGGCCTTAGGGTGTTGATTTCTAGAAAAGTCACTGAAAATGAAGAAAAAACAAATCTCTACAATTAGTAAACGCATTCACATTTTTTAAAAGGCCTTCTCAAAAGTAGCCAGCTGTTTTCTGAATAGGTCTAACAATATAAAAATAGAAAAGAATTGAGATGAACGTGATCAGAAAGTACTCAGTGATTTTCATTTAGAAAATCACCAATTGATCAACAATAACCAAATTGATTATTATTTCAAACTTCAGCAATTTAAATATGGTTCCTAATTACTACAGATACCTTTTTATCCTTACAAGTATTCCAAATCTTGTCTGCCTTGAATTCTAGTACTGGAGAGTTCACAGTAAGTTGTTAGTGATGGTCAAATATCATCAGAGAAGAATAATCTGTATTCTACTCTACCTGCCACACTACCTAATTGAACCTTTCTCACTAATGATGACATACAAAGCAGGACTAACAACCTCAGAGACATCAGACGGAGTTCTTACTCAGGCCTTACAAGGTCAGAACACTGCACATCAAAGTCAGTGAAGCAACACTAACATGGTAATATTGTCAAAATTTTGTGCTGTCTTTCCTGAACTCAAACAAATAATATTTTATTTAAGAAAACATTAATTTTTGTTGCTGTTCATAAATATTAAATTGGCAATTCTTCAAAAATTATCCTCCAATAATCCTAAGGACAGACACAACAGCAAGTGCAGTACATTCATTAGTGTCTTATCTAATAAAGTAATTCAGTCATTTCCTGGCATTCCCAAGGACAAACTCTTGATTTTTAGAATTACACTTGTTTCTCATGTCTTGGCTCCTTGTTTATAAATATTCAGTCCTTTCCTCTGTCACTTCTACTTGCCAGTTTCATACAACAGTTGGACTCTAAATTAAAAAATAAATAAGTAAAGCTAACAGTAAACACTATAGTAAGAGTTTTATTGTAGCAGACCTATTGGCAGAATTCAGCCTTAAGAGTTCATGTTCATATAACAAAGATGAGGACCCCTATAAAATGCACTCCTCATAATGAGTCTTCCCTTTGTTGCTGACAGTACGGAGGGATGCATCTGGCTGGGCTGCAGTTGGGACATCCCAGCACCTAGCTGACCCTTGGTTCCCATCCCCCTGTGCACGTACAGATTAACTTTCAAGTCCCAAATCGTAATCCAGGACTGACTATGGAATAAGAGGAGGAAAGTAAAGTTATGCTACCTCTGCATAAACACATACACTATCTCCTTTGTATGGTCAGCAGTGGAAGTTAAGAGCCCTTAAATTTCCAATTAGATTATTGCCATCAGAAATTTCCTGCCATCATTTCAAGTAACTGCCGTGTTCAGAAATAATACCTTTATTTGCTGAAAAAAATACACCACCATGAATTCTGGCACTTTACGTGTGCTTTTCATATCACGCTGTATGCAGATGTTCACCAGCCAGCAGATACGCCTATTCAGCCCATTATGTTGACAACTCATGAACTAAAAGAGCCCTTTCTGTGATTAATGATAACAATGACAGGCACACAGAAGTCTGTAGGTAATAGAGCCATATGATTAGAGACAACGTAAAACAGTGAAGATTTAAACAATCAGTAAACAATGTTCTTATAGAATTAATAATTTGGCTCTGGCACAAAACAATAAAAGAACAATTTAAATTTAAGACTGATGTGGCATCAAGAGTTCAAACAGCTACGTGCACAGCAGATCTCACTGATGTTCCAGACCGCTGTGCTGCATGTGTCTCAGTCAAGTATGTGACAGCACCTGACAATTCTTACGTTTTGTTGCCCTTGCTTTTGTCCGCTTTAGAACAACACGCATCAGTTTTGGTGTTTTACGTTGAACTCACCACTTTACCGTTCAGGATTCATGACTGACACCTTGCAATTGTCCACTACTAGCCAGAGTCAGGACTTCACTTGAACTAAGGATACTGGTGAAAAACCCATCACCATGGGGGAAAAAACATGCTTACATTGTTTGGATTTGTTTTGCTGGTTTATCATAAATATTAAAAAAAATACTTCTGTGCTATGTATAATGTCCTAATGAATTCTATGTAGTTCACAGCTGGTACTGTAACTAGTAAGACTGGCATATGCCAATTATACCACTGTAAGGGACTGCACAATGCCCATCTAATTTATTTTTATATAAAATTTCTCTCTATGACCTGGCGTAGCTAGATATGTAACACTTTTTAAGAATGGATGTAAAGCTCTATGAAGAAATGCACAGGCATCTGACAAGGAGGTAAAATTCACAGATCTCTTGCGTTAATGATAGCACCCAAACTATTCACCTTCAGGCATCAAACTTCAGTAGCTAAATTCTTCCAGATTCTCTTGGTGAAGCTTCTCTAAGCAAAATATGAACCTAGCGTAGATGCTGCAAACAGCCCATTGGAAGACCCTGGGCTTGTCTACTGACCACATACAGAGCTTAGGAGAACATCTGGCAGACTTAGCCAGTTACAGAGGGACCATAAAGTTGATGTGAAGTATCCTTACAGAGCCTCATTTTCAGGGGTGCTGAGCCACCTTTTGATGACTAAAAACACATCTGTTCTCTGTGAAAAATGAGACTTGAACATCACAAAGAGATTTTCTATTACCACTAACCTTAAAAGGCAGGATCACTGTACTGTCACCTAATTCTTTTATTTGGATTGAGTTCAAAATAGCTGTATTACTGTAGTAGCATGAATAATACTTACATTCACAACAGACTCCTTGAATTTGATGTGAAGTCTGTAATTAGAAAGTGCAATGATGGCATCCTCTGCTCGTCCTACATACTCTGTACTCTCACCATGAAGTTCAATGAACGGGACCTTCAGAATAGCAAGAGAAATCTTTCAGAAAGCGTTTACCAAAACCACATACCTCCTATAAATACCCACTCGAGCACACAATAACAAAAGAACAAACTGAAACACTGCTGAGAACTCAAACCTAGCTATTATTGCTAAGAAGGAATTGCAGCCTCTGTTTTCTACAATTCCTCTTTTTCTCATAGCTTGCCTATGTAGAACGTGCTGGGTTAGTTAAAACAGTGAATTTTTATTAAAAATTTGAGCAAAACATCTTCACATTTTGGCAAGCAGCCTGACCTCCTGATTTATGTTCTTGCTCCTTACTTCATGGAATGTGGCATTTCCATAATGTTATTAAATTCATCCTAAAGTGAATCATGCATAACCTTCTACACTGTTGGTCCCTTCACCAAGCAAGCTCAGACAACCAGCTTGGACTGGATACCTAACTGCTACACAGTGGAAGTCAGCTGGACAAATCATACATTTTGACTTGTATTTCTTGCTGCAAACAAGAAAATGCATGACTCGCTGCTGTTTTATAGGTTGGAAGGAAATTATGATTGCAATCTTACTATGCTGCACCTAAAAAAACTGTTTAACTAAAACCAAGATTTAAACCCAATTTAGCTGAGCCAAGTGAAACATTTCTAAGGGCTCAACTTGAAACCAAACTGGTTTTGCAACAACTTAGTTTAAATCAATTTTAAATATTTTCTATTAAAATGAAATAAGCTACCTCTTCAGTTGATATAAGGATGTCTACATGATCTTACCACCTGAAATAAACTGATTTCAACAGAAAAACAAAAGAAAACAACAAAAACATAAATTTTGTGCAACATAAGACTTTTGGCTTTTTTGTAACAAGGAGTAATGGTAGAACTTGAATAACAGTGTTAGGTGGGAGGTTTTTTGTTTTATTGAAACATGAAGAGTTCTATTGTTTTATTGAAACATGAAGAGTTCTAAACTCAGTTCAGGAATAAGCACTTGAAATTACAACATGGGTATATGGTTCTACTTTTCAGACACTGAGGAAACTCCTGCAACAGACTGCACAAGCTCTCTGTCCTGTCCAAATGTGCACGAGTCTTTGAACAGAAAGTGTTTCTCCAGTTACTGTGCTGACTCACAAATAAAAATTCTGCCGGAGAGACCACAAAATACACAGCTCAACAAGTGACATCGTGATCTCAACTGGCAAGAAGCACTGTGGTGATTACCTGAAGGTTCTCATCCTCTCGGATAAGCTGCTTCCTGGGAAAAATCTGATTAGCCTGGATGCATTCAAGGCTGTGCTGAGTCTCTTCATCCTGAGAAACAAAGCTTTACAGTTAACTTCAGCACTGTCACTTACTGCCTTCTTCACAATGTAGCAAGTTATCAATGACCAATGAAAAGTTCAAACAGGATGGACTGTTTAGAGAATTCAGGTATCAGTAACTTACTGAAGTTACTAAACTTACAAAGACAAGCACTCAAACTACTAAATATATTAGAAACAGATCTTCCTGCAGCCTGGTTAATGAAGTCATAAAAAATAATGCCTTGATTGAACATTAAGAAAAATAAAAGTGTTAGTCTAGCTTAGTCTAACACTACACTTCAGGCTCAACAACTCACACACAAACATTAATTCACTAATGCTTTTTAGATTTTAGCCTATCCTGCTCTGTAAGAGTCTCTATAAAAGACTTGTGCTTACCATGACAGGCCCTGGACAGGAGGAGAAATCCTCGTCTTTACTTGCAGTATTTTGAGGCTCTTCTTCACTTACTATTAAAATCTGAAAAAACAGAAAAGTACAGCGATGAAGATGAATTCATTTCCTTTTAGCAAATAAACACAAATGAACTTTTAAAGGATAAGAATTTAGCTATTAGAAAACCTCAAGCAAACAGTAATTATGAAAAGAGGAAATTCATATCAACTAGCTCTCCTGCAAGACAATATTATTTCAAAACGCATCAGCCTCCTTCTATTCCTACTGAAAAAAAACATCTCTGAATGTACTGCTGGGACAGCACCAGTCTAAATGCAGCAGTTACACCATTCTGTTTATATTAGTTAAATTAAAATGTGTTTATCTTTCTAGATCATCCTAAATTTCTCCCAAGCCATTTGCAGATGGCAATGAACAAATACATCAGTTATAAAAGCCAAGGGATCATTGTGATCATTTATTCTGATCTCTAACACAGGTTGTCAGACTCTCCTTACTTAATTTCGTTTCAACTATGGCATATGAATTAGAATTCATACATGGATTCACATAAGGGTAGAATTCCTCGTTTTATGACTTTTTACATCCATGGAGGTATCAATCTACTTATATTTTTGCACCTTTCCTTCCAGGAGCTCTGATCACCATGTACTAGTGCCTTGCTCTTGCCACTATCTAGCAATGTCCCTGTCTTTTATCACCTGCAAATTTCCTGAAAATATTGAAGAGCATACAGTCCTGAAGTTTATGTAATTGTCCCTGCTAGGAACTTGATGAACACAGGAGTTACAATGTGATTTTGAGATGTGTCTTTTATTTATTTTAATGCAGATAGGTGTTTTTCTGTTTTGTTTTTTGTTTGTTTTGAAGAATTAATACAGGTAATTCAGGGCTACTTACATCACATAGAAGATACAAAGTTCAACCTATCAGTCATGTTTAGTCACATCTCAGTTCGTGTGTCACCTCACTTCTAAATATATGTGCGGTTACCGGTGTTGCAGTTGACAGAAAACCACTCTGAACACAGCACAAGCACGCAGCAGGAAGCGCTCACGCACTGCCCACTGCACACAGCGCTCCCCAGAGCAAAGGAGCAGCAGGTACACACCTTCTGAAACCAAACCATCCTGCTGCGGAAAAAAGAACAATGAGAAGAAAGTGGTCTGACACCTCTGTTAAAGGAAGTACGCCAACAAAGCGAGTGCCTTTATGTCCCCAGAGCAGGGAAGAAATGGCCTGCAAAGGCTGGCACATGGGTCCAAAATCCCGCAGCGTGCAGAGGGATGTTTCTGAGCTGGAACAGGGCCATGGCATGATGCTAAGCCTGTATTCTCTACTCCTTTAGCCATTATTTCTACTTCAGTAAATACAAACTCTAAATATAAACTCAAAACAAAGCAAACCTGTTCAGGCTAGACAGAAAAAACTAGAACTCCCGAGCCCCGCATTTTAAATGACTCCATGAAAACTGAACGGCTCCGGGTCCTAATTAACAAACCCCGGGGTAGGTCCTGAGGGGAGTCCCTTAAACACCATGCTAATGAACAGCGAAACCCCTTAAGCATTCCCTGTAGTATTGGGCAAATAAAGCAGTATTATTATAGGAAATTCCAACAGCAAACACACTCCACAACAGAATACCAGAAGAGT
The DNA here is from genome assembly GCA_011074415.1 of Stictonetta naevosa. Taxonomy (NCBI): domain Eukaryota; kingdom Metazoa; phylum Chordata; class Aves; order Anseriformes; family Anatidae; genus Stictonetta; species Stictonetta naevosa. The sequence continues at coordinate 5,381,093 of CM021711.1, forward strand.
TCAAAAAGTTAGAGATTATATTTAATAATAAATTTTAAAACATTAATTATTCAGTCAACTGCAAAAGTTTGTTTGTATTGGGATTAAAAATGGTGAGCTTTTTACAACTACATATGGACCATAAAATTGCGGCCCTCATGTTCAAAACACGAGCTCATGCTCGATTCCAGCATGACGCAGTACTTTATGCGTGTTGTACTCAGTTAAGCTTATCTTGTAAAAAAACATCTGCTCTTGACTTGAAGATAGCAGGAAAGGAGGGGTTCAGCAGCTCCCTCAACCACATTTGGTTTCAGCTTCTAGCCCTTGGTTCTCACTCTGTGTTTCTCAGATTATGGGATGCACCACTGTCCTTGATCTGCAAGACGTTAAAAAAGAGCCTCGTGTTCAAGCAAATTGAAAATGATGGCTGGCGAAGTAACAGGTGCAGCCTGGATTAACTTTGCAGTGTATCCTGCTATCACAAAGACCAAAGACTTAAGAGAAGATGGGTTTAAAAATCAAGATTTACACAAATCTCCTTCTCCAGCCTCACAATAATGATACGCTTCCACGCTCAGCCATCAGTTCTACAGCCAGCCAGAAGGATGAGGAGTTAAGGGCACGTCCTCCTCAGAGGTGTTTCCCTAAACATCTCCATCACCATTTCTGCAGGCTGCCAGAGGCAGCCTGTTGGCTTCTGCAGCCTTCTGCAGCCACCTACCTTAGCAAAGAAACACACACCTAATTAAAAAGAGAAGCTTCATTAGAAATTTAAAGCATGCTTAGTAGCACTGATGAAGAGTTTTAGTAGGCATTGTGATGTAAACAAAACTGGTCTTTACACTTCGGTTTGATTAGATGCATTTATTTCAAGAGTTTACTGTACAACCCTGTACATGTCGATACTAGCTTATAAACAAACTCTTTAATACAGTTTTCCCAAAATCCAGCAGAGGCTATTCAAATTACCACAGAACAAGTTTCTTATTCTAATGACTGCACTCAGCTGCAAAACAACTTCTCCTATACTACTGCGGCTTTTTACACGCATGAGTAGAATCGTACCTTTTTAGGGGAATTTTGGGAAAGCTGTGTGGAAGAAAAATATGCTGGTTTCAGCTTTAATCAGGATTATCAGATATAAACTGTGATATTGCCAAGATAAATGGTACAAGAACTTACAAAACTCTTTTTAAAATGACTACACATTCACGTTGCTACTAGGTGTTAGTAACAAATACTGATCCCAGTAGTTCATGATCTTGTGATCACAGGACTGGGCACAAACGAACGGAAATACCTGAGCAGGGACATGGACCACGTGCGATTTTCAGTGGCAGCCCATATTGACACTGTCTGAATTAATTCCAAAAGCACACTTTCAATCTCAATTTCCTTCCATTACCAAAGCCTTCTAACCCATTTCTATCTAGACACATAGCAAACTCTTCCAAGTTAGTCAGGTGAATAGAAAAAGGATGATTGCAATCGCGTGTCACCTAGAGCAAGGGGATTTCTGACCCTCATTTTGAGAGCCCTGCCCTCAAGGTGAGCGTTGAGGACATTCTTCATATTGTAAACTCCAAGAAGCCACTCTGTTGAATTTTATACATAATTAACACACCATGCCACTTTCAAGGTCAGCTTGATATGAAATTAGATTTCTTCAGTGGGTTCATGCCAATCGCATGTTGACCCATCCCATCTTTTGTTGATCAGTGGCAGAATGGAATCAGAATTCCAGTTCTGTTTAACTGCAGCTGGCAAATGAGCAACACTTCCATGACACTTAAAAAGAGCACTTCCCAGAATGAAATGAAAATGTTCAAATACAGCTTAGATTATAACTGACCTAGAAAATACCTTCATAAAAACCAGCCTCAAATTCCGGCTTGCACTTACACATAGGATCACGTATAAATAGTAGATAGCTTATAAATAGTATAGTGAGACTTGTTTTTATTGTCAGAAATAACTTGTACGACTGCAGCCAAAAAAGTTTATTATGGTATCGATTTTCAGTGCTGTCCTTTCAACTGCATTATACAGCTGTATATTACACCAAAAAAAGATTGGTGGTGTTAATTCTCCATCCTTATATTCTTCTCGAAAGGATAAATGCTTAGTAAAGCTTGTAACCTCAGACTATTCAGCCAGAATGGGAACATCTTAATTACCTCTCACTTAAGATGTACCTTCTGCTTTAAATTATGTACATAATTAAGACATAATAGCCATGTGTTTGCCAGCAATTCTAAATAAAAAAGAGGAAATAAAAAAGGATGACTTAAATTCACATATTTACATATAATTGGACCTATAAATTACAGCAAAGAAAATAAAAATTGGAGGAAGAAGAAAAATGAAGTACCAATGCATTTAACTTTCTTCCCATGCCATCCCCTTCCAGCTACTGAATTCTATTTAGTTTAGTCATAATCACATCGAGTTGCCCCTCAGACTCAAAACATAGCTGTTTACTTGCTGTGTCACAGTTGTCTTCTTAGTTTCAGATAGGAATCCAAGATTTTGACAAAGGAGCATTAGAAAATTTGAGCATGAAATATGCAAGAATGCAATCTGGCTTTAGCAAAAGATGCTTCTGTTACAAAGTGAAAACACTTCTTCCTTTTCACAGGAGGAAGGAAACTATTCTGAGATAAGGATAAACGCTCAGTTTCCCATGTTTCAATCCCTAACAGCAAGGCTTCCCCTCTTTCCTGGCACTGCATTTAGAAATAACTGAATAGCTTTCAAAGGTACTTACTGGTGAAGTAGTTAAAATATGGGCATTTACATATTATTCTGAAGAGGACAGACAAATGTTTGAAGATTTTCAGGAGAGCTAGAATCATTGTATGGAAAGTACAGATATCTTGGTGTTCTGTTTTTTTGTTTTTTTTTCTTAATTATAGCTTGCAAATTCCAACTCATTAAAATATATGTATTTTTTTAACATCTTGGAAAATGCTTTAATTAAGAAAATAATCAGTAATAATCAATAATAACTGTAGAACCCACATTCAACAGGTAGCTTGTCTTATCAAAATAATACAATCAGCTTACCAAAATATGAGAGAGAATAAAACAGTCCTCTTTGTCCCAGAAAGTTTCAGATGATACTCTTCCAATATTTCACATTGGCAACTGCAAATAAAAAGACAGTTCTTTAAAACGTGAACCTCCGATTGAAAAAAAAAACACTTTTTAAATAGCCAGACACTTACTTGTGTAAGAAACTCAGCTGCTATGCTGGTTTGTCCTAATTAAAGAGGAACGTAAGAAGTACTAACTAGCACGCAAGTCATAGTCACTGAAGAGGGAATTCAGCATTTGGATACTGACAGGTACACGCGCTCTGGCTAAGGCCTGATTTCTGGCAGGGAACAGTTCAGAAATCGTGGCCACCAAGCAAGTCAAATCTTTTTCAAAATTCCTTTGCACGTGGAAATTTAAAAAAAAATAAATTACTTGGTAATACAAAGTACAGAAAAGGTCTGGTGTAGAATATGCAACTGTTTTTGTACCAATTTTTAATAGTGATATTTCATTTTACGCTAGTTTCCCTCCACAAACCGGGGTTATTGTCTCAGTACTTTTGGACAAAGCTGCAAAACTGCCCCAGTGACAGCAATGCTCACGACGTCATTCTTCACAAGCCCCATCTTTTTCACTTTCCAAGTGAATGGCTACTTTCCAAAAATAAATTTAAGTATTCTATGCCAAATATGTATTTGCCACACCCCCCAGAAAAAACCAAAAAGTATTAACCATCTAATTTGCCTCATTCCTACGCAGTCACTTCAGCAGGCATTCAAAGGGCTCTTCCATAGCATCGGAATGAGTGCTCCACGGCGTGAGTCACGCGGGATGCTGCGTTCTCTACCAAAATACTCAAACCCTAAAATTAAAGTTCCAGACTAAAAGCAACCATTCCTAAAGCATGCCAGCAGCCAAAATGATGGAATACCACTCCCTTGCATCCCAAAAACTTGTTCTTCACAGTAACTTGGAAACTATTCCAATGCCATGCTGCACGTGTATGTGCCTAGAAAGTCAAACTTACAAACCCATACAATCCTGCTGCTAGAAATACCTTCCTTGTACTGGGAGGTGCCACAGCTTGTCATAATATTCACATCAAGGCCAATTTCCAAAATCTTGGTTTTGCATTTATCGCATTGCTGTTTGTGGTTTACGACAGAAAAAGAATAAAAAGTTCCTTCAGTACCCAAAAAAGGGATACGTAATTTTAGGACTGAGGCAGTAAGAAGGGATAGTTACAGAGGACAAACTTAGACACTTCAGGCAAAAGGAACTCTACCATTTCATGCATTTCAGCATGCACTTTAGGGAAATCTCATGCGTTCATCTACCATTAAGAAATGGTGCCGTAATCTGCCCTCACAAAGAAAGTAAGAGGATATGCTGCAGATGACCACAGCTGTGGAAAAGAGGGTTGTCCATCAAGAATTCTGATTTTATGCAATAGTTTCAAAAAGCATCATTCGGTTACCTGCAAAAGAGGTCAAGGTTTTGGGGTTTTGGTTTGTTTGTTTTTTTTAAGTCTCCTGTAGCTGACAACCAGCAAGCTAAATTCCAGTCCCAAAAGCTTTGTGGCCTGATAATTAAACATGGCACACGAAGCAAAAAGAACACCATTTCAGCTTGAGGTACAGGTTGATCGTGCAACAAGTTCCACTGCTTGGCTGGACAAAGTCACCTTTGACGGGAATACTTAGCAAGCTTATTAAACAAACAAAAAAAAAGCTACGAAGGCAGACTACGCAACTCATGAATGTCTCTTCAGAGAAACTTTTCTGGCCACGTCCATGCTTTTAAAAAGGCAAGGCACATTTTTAGGGTAGCAGGATGTGGACTTATTTTGTGTGTTTTGGGTCCAAGCAAAAACCTTCACAAAATCTGCAACAAACTTTTTATTGAATTTAATGAGGTTTGGAAGAAACCACCGTGTCTCAAGAGCTTTGTAGAGAAGCTTAAAAACAGGAGAAACTGTTCCAATCCAAGTGTTAATAATTCTGCTTTACTTCTGCCAGCATTCAGCAAACACTCCACGGCGTGCTCGTTAGCATTCCTCTCGCAAGGCTGCTGCTCGCAGATAAGCACCTCGAACGTTATCACTTCCTAAGTCAACAACATGTGCCAAAGTGAAAAAAGCGGGCCGTAGGAAGGAACCTCACCACCAAGTCACCACCAGCTCCAAAACACTAATTAGGGCAGGGAGGAGCAGGCCCAGGCACTGGTGTGTGACTGCCTCATTACCATGGCTAAGCAAATCTAAGTTTGCCCTCCCCCTTCCGCACGGGG